>OZ020303.1:11481228-11944009 GCA_963971305.1 Arcuatula senhousia | reverse complement strand
AAGCCACCGAACAGCAACCAGCAACACGATTGTAGTTAAATTGTAGCATATCAAGATGTGCATATTAAGTTTTCATGCAATTTATTTAAATATTGCGTTTATAGAAAATCAAAGATTTGGAGGAACACCAAAGCTTCTGCACTTTAGTATGTGTAGCATAGCAAAATATTCTTATCAAAATTTCATGTAAATCAGTTAAACATAGACTTCAAGGTGGACCAGTGGTCGTTGTTCGTCGTTTAACAATTGGTCCTTTGAAAGTAGTCCCAAGCTTCTGAGTAATAATAATAAATGCTACAAGACTTTTTTATAAGGATCTTTTTACATGCAGACACATAATTCCACAATTTTTGCATATATGTATTTTTTAAAAATTTTCTTTCTATTTTCCCATCTGATGGTTTTTTGTTGTCATTAGGCTGTGTATTTATCATTTTTAAAGCATGTTTTAAATCTGTGTCAACTAGTTTGTATTTTGCGAGGGGTGGACAGAGAGGCGAACATCTCGTTGGTTCTGTTTTGCCAGGAACGGGAACCATCATTAAGTACGGTTACGAAGACACAGGTGTCATTATTTAGCCTTGTACTAAAATTACTTTGAGTGTCCATAGGTTATCAGCAACTTCCGGTCATTCAGAATACATACATATGTTGGTTGATTTTTTAAATGAGAAAATGTTAATTTCAAATATTTTAGTTTACAGAACTAGGCATAAACTACAAATGATATTGCATTATATTTATTGCATGCAGCATACACTAAACAGTATGTTATTGTATACGTAAAGCATACAAAGTAATTCATTGCAAACAGTATGAAATAAAAAAAAATATATATATATAAAAAAAACCTAAAGAAGGGCGATGGCAATTGATGATATAGCTATTATAAACAAATGTTCTTGAGATTTCATATATATGTAAATGTGAAAAATAATGGCAGGAATACTAACTGTTTGTTGTTAAGTCATATTTGAAACATGTTTCTTTTTCGTGTCTTTCAAAATCGATCATAATAGGTTGTAAATACCCCCAATACACTTTCAAGCATTTAGAAACAAGCAATTAAGCTCACATTCTCACCGAAAGCTCGAATTCAACAAAAAACGTCAAGTTGTACTCAAAATCTAAACATCAATCAGTTTTCGAACACCCAAGATGAAAACATTTTAACCAGTGTGTCATAGTCTGTATATTGGGGAGTACATTGAACCTCTTGTTTCACTCCGTATCGATGTATGATAAAATCGGATCCTCTTTGGTTTCTCTTGGTGGGCTCTATACGAAAAGCATTCTTAGAAGCAATAGACGGGTCTTCTTCAAAGTAGTTAAAGGGCATCAAGAAAACACTAACGTCCATAGCTTGGGTGGTGGTGACAGGAAGATCTTCTGTGTGGGGTATGTGCTGATTTCCCATGGTCACCCATGCTACTAAATCCTAGAAATTTAACAAATTATTAGTTTCATAATGATAAATTGATAACTGGACTACGAGCAGCAATGTTCATGAATAAGTGTAAGACAGCCTCAAATGTTCCGAGAGGAATTTCAAAGCACATGAGAACACGTGTAATTAAATTCATAAATCAACACAATCTTATGCCATTTCTAAAAAATATAAGTGAAACTTCAATTATTATAACTATGCCCGAATGCAATGCATAATATATATGTAGTTATTTATAAAATGCTGTTTGCTATCATAAGTAATGCAGAGTCCATTTTTTTTTTCTGGAATCTCGAGTTAAACAATATCATATTTAGTCTTGGTCAAATATTGAAACATGTATTGCTTTGGCAAATTAATTGTTAATATTTGAAAAAAATATATATGTATCCTTACCTCATCCAGAATGGAATCATTGTTGATATAGTTTTCAAAATTAACAACCGGGTCTGGTCGATCATACGTCGCATAGATAGAAGTACTGGTTCGCTCTGAATCGTTAAACTTAGTCACTGCAAGTTGGTATCTAGACCAGTTAAATAAAGGTTCGTTACCAGAGCCCTTAGGTAAAACTTGTTTAGACATGCCCTTGTTAAGGATTCGGTAACCTTTTCTATTCCCGAAACGGTCTTTACTGTTTTCGTTATACATGACAAGGTATTTAGGACTATCGAAGTTGTAGTGGTATGAAGCTTCAGATTCTGTACTTTTTACAGTTGTAGAAAACTTTTGTTGTAGGATCCGCGAGCTGTTTGCAAAATAAGGATCTGGGACTTCTATTGTATCTATATCCAATGTTGCAAAACGATTCGATGTTCCCTTGATATCAAGATCTAGTTTTAAATGGAACATGTGATGATGAATTGGAGCTCCAAAATTATCATGCAATTTAAAACTGTAAGGTTGGTCAGCATCTCTGTAAAACATTGCCTTTACATAGCCAGTAGCTGTAATCTTTATCTCGATTGCTCCCGTATCATAAAACATAAAGTCTACGAAATAATCATATTCACCAATCATGAAAATAGTTCTGAGTACAAGCACAATGGTTTCCATTCCGGCAAAAAATCTTCCTTGTTCAAAATATCTCGAATGATGTCTCCTCAGCGGTTTTCCTGTGTTTAGTTCAAAAACACAAAACGTCGATTGCAGAGTAATTGGGTCTTCAAAACCAATGTCAAAGGTACTTGGTATGAATGTAGCATCTAAGGGACAATCTATTCCTGGATATAAAAGTTGGGCTCTAGTGCCAAGAAGTCCCAATGAATCTAAAAGTTGTGCAAACATGTCGGCAGGACCATGGCCGGAATATTGTACGGCAATTTCTTGTAGACTTAGTTCGTACGCAATACGTTCGTTATTGAACTTGACATCATAGATGTGAGGGCCAGATATGAGATCCATACGCACATCAAAGTTCCAGAACATGTATTGAACATGTCGACCGTTTATGTTGTAGCGTTTTCCGTCTGGGGAAACTTGTTGTGGATTTTGAAGCGGTGGATCCATAGGTGGAGTTCCCCGTTGGCTTAGAACGGAAAATGAACCAGAACTATGCACAGGATATGGTACCTTAATGATGGAATCCTTGTTATTATTGTAAAATTCTAAAACTTCATTTAAACTTGAAAACAAGGAGCCGTTAAACCATACTTTGTCCACATCAATCGAAGTGATTCCTATGTCGACAAGCACAGACAAATCAAGAGGGTGGTGTTTAGCGTACTCAGTCCTCTGACAAAGTGTCAGCCACTGTTTCCTCCCTGTTGTATAGACTGGCGATACGGGAACAAATATATCAAAGATAAGGCAGTCATCTACGCAATCTTTCATTTTTCCACCGTAAAGTTCCATTAGCATTGTCTGGAGTTGTGTGTCAAAAGTTTCAACCAAATATCTATTGATTTGTACATATTCACCAGCACCAAAAGGAACCCGGTACTCATATGGGATTTTTCTGGGTCTAAATGGAACGGGTCTGTAACTTGTGGGGTCTGGTAATGGACCAACAATTATTTCCTCTATATAAGGAGGGTTTTCGTCACCTCTATATACTATAACTTGTGCCTCCCGTGGTGGCTTCGGACCGTTGTTATCCAAGAAGTTCAAAACTGACTGCTTATCTGGCAAATAAAGATCACTCGAATGAATAAAACTTTTATCAAGACTAAAGTTTTCCATGTCAACTAGGTTAAGTTCTGGTCTGCTGTATAAAAATTTTCGTACATTCCTTATTTCTTGTTCTGTCAAATGAACAAATACACCCGGAGTTTCAGGAAGTCCAAGCTCGATTTTTCCATAGTTGCCTTTCGAGGTATTGCAGGTTTTCGTTATCTGTTCTGGCTGAAGATGTGTTTGGCTATCACGATCTTCTTTTTGAACGATTACCACTATCAGTGCTATTGCAAGACCAACAGACACAAGAAGAAAAAATAACGCAATAAGTCGCCATCTCTTTCCATTCACATAACCATTCCAGGATATACCTTTAAATAAATACCATAATTTTATAAATAGGTGGCTTCAGTTTTTAAAAGCTTTTTGAAATAACTTATAGATGCAAGCTTTTCTCATTTATGCCTTTTATTGATAATGTGTGTTACATTCATTATTGTCTTTTGGATACTAGTATAGTATGTGTAAAGTTGTAGAGTTATATTGCTTTCTATTGATTGATAGTTGTTTGTTTATGTCCAGTCGACAGTATTCCAGTCATAATCAGGACAAGAACAACTTAAATTAAGTAGACCTACCCAGGATGCAGCATCCATAGCACAGACCCATGTATGTCATGCGAAACGGTCCAACGTAAAGATAAAAAAAGAGTTCAAAATTTGGCTGGAATAAGTTTTCTCTGGTTTTTTTTCCATAACTTTAACATTGGCATAGTTAAGCTGTTTAAACCTGTGAAGAAGTGATTAGACTTGGGGAAAAAATGTATAACAGATATTTATGATGTAATGAAGACCTTAAACAAAAGAAAAATTGGGGTTACCGTGCAAAAGTATTTGCCTTATTTTGATGAAAAAACTCGAGTATTCCAAACAAATGGCAAACATGTCAAAAGCTGATCCTCCAATATCCTTTAATGAAATATGTTTTCTCTGGTTAAGTTTGGATAATGTTTTATATTCGGTATTTAAATCATCGTATTGAAACATGATTGAAACACAAATGAGAAAATCAAGGGTGGATGAGAGTAGGATAAATTGGGGCCGCTGACAAACTGCAAACTAGAGAAGGATTTACATAAGCATTAAGCCAGGATAATAAATAAGGTATGCATGCTCCAAAGGGAACATAAAAAGAAAAAAGGATATGAAGATGGCGTTTGCTCACAGACATATTGTAAGAATAGATGCTAACTGAACTAAAGACAAATATAAGAGTATTACCGTTTGAATGAACATCAGTATAGTCTGCTGTTTTGGTAGAATTCAGCTCCATTTAGCCTCTATTTGTACATGATATTTAGCGAGAGAAACGTTGACCTAGTTTATGTATTACAGGTAACTAGTCATGCTAGATAAGCTTTTTATAAATCACACAAACACAAATAAAAATTTAAAATATTGTGAATCGAAGACTCAAAAATAGACGGTTTAATTTTCAAATTTTATTTCCAATTTTAGCAGTATATGCACACAACGTCACTTCCATATCCCAGTAAATGACACGAATTTATCCAATTTCCGTCAAATGTGCAGACTGAAAGCTTATGTTATCATATAATTTAAATACTAGGAAAAACCCGCGAATTCGCGTGAAAATCAATCGTTACGTTTCTTTAAAGAATAGACTATACAATAAAAGCATTGCATTTGCATGCATAGTTGCGTTAATGGCATCTTTTATTTGTTACCCTACCTTCGCTACGCAATTTTTACATGTAGGGAAAAACATCAGCACTGGTTTTGAATTATATGCATTTTATTCAGACCATGGGCCAATTACAGGACAGCGAGCAGTGCCTACTTGCCTCGTTGAAGGCTGCTTGCGGTTGTCTATTGTGGTTATTCTGAATTGCCGCTTGATTGAGGGCTGATGATGGGTATTTATAGTCGCGACTAGGGGAAAGCCCCTCTGTGTCGACTTATACCAATCGGTATAGACTCGCTATGTGCCATGGGTCGTCCAGCCCATGACACACCACCGCCAGTGTTAGCTGCTCCAGAGTATCCTTTGTTATCGCTGGAGCAGGGCCCGTCTTCCACCACGGGCAGGTACTGGTCGGAATTCTGGAAGACTGATTGAGGGCTGTGTCGCGTAACTTGATAGAAAAATGAAAACCGTATTGAATAGAAAATAATGAGATGTAGAATAAGTGGACATGATTGAGGGCTGTGTCGCGTCCACTTATTCTTCATCTCATTATTTTCTATTCAATACGGTTTTCATTTTTCTATCAAGTTACAATTTTTGACGGTAAAACATTTTTTGCATATATTTTTATAGTGAACTTACCAATATAGGTAAATTTGAAAATATTACATAATTAATGGAAAAGTTTTGTTGGATTTTTTTGTCATACATTCTAAAAAAGCGGGGGGGGTAATTCCGGAACGATGACGGATATAGCGTTTCTGGCTCAATTAATTAGGTTAATTAGCAAACTGCAGACATAATTGCAGATGTGCTAATGCAATCTTCAAAGGGCACAACCATCTGCTATTTTTGACATATGAAGCTTAGTAGTAGCATTTGTTGTTTAGGCTGCTTTTAGTTGTATAGATATATACATATTTGTGTTTTCAGGTCATGAAAATACAGAGGACATGAACAACTTATTTAAACTTAAATGAAACATCACAAGATAAGCACGAAACATATTAACGTTCAAATTCTGGTTCTTACGTCAAGTAGTTCATTTTATATGCACTCTGGCGATATTACTCTATATATATTTACCTTTTTTTAAGATCCTGGTTTCTTACTATACGGTAAATGGATGACAAGTTAGTTTTGTGATAGAATAATGCACCTACATCTAAGCTAATGTTATATAATATTTATAAACTTACTATTATATTCTGTAAGTACATTTCATGCCAGGATTTTTGTTGACATTTTTTTCTGTTAAAACGGTTTTGACAAGTCAGGGCTAACACTGTGAAACTAGGTGACTTTTGTGTCGTTTGCTATTTGTCTATTACAGGTTGCTCAATTAACCCAAGTTTAGAGGTGTTCACATTAAGTTCTGCTCCTGTTTCGGATTTTTATAAGACCGCAACATTTTTGCAATCGTATAATGTTATAGTGATGTCGTTGGTTGTCGTTGTTATCTGTGGACACTTTGGTGTCTGTGCGATAACTTAAGTTTTGGTTGACCATGCAATTGTTTAAAAAAATTGGTATGATCTTTGTAACCTTAAAAGGAAGGTTAGTATTGCATTTGAGGTTTGTGGACCCTACCGTTAATAAAAGGGACGAAAAGGGGAAAAATGCGTGTTTAAACAAAACTGCTTTATAACGTTCATATTTCATCCGATTTTGAGCATATTCCTCAGTAAATTCTGTCAATGAAATGTAACGACAGGTTTGAAGTATCTTTCACCGTTTAATTGCTACGAGGGGTTGAAAAGAGGCCCACCCTAAAATCGACTTTTTTATTTGTGGTCCGATTTCAAAATCTTTTTTTTTCATTGTAATCTTTAAAAAAAAATCCCTGCCTTAATTTTTCAATCAAATCTTCGATATCTCCTACCGTTTTGGCGGAATGAGGAATCAAAGAGGCCAACGGCGTCATATGAGTTTTCCTAAAAGGTTGATATAAATGTAAAAAAAAAAATCAAATATGCATTGAAAGTCCACCAAGGAATGTATTTGTCAAAAAGCTCTGTGAGTCCACCATGGGCTGCATGAAGCATTTTACAATCCATATTGGGCCACAAACGTACAGGGTTCAGCATGTTGCGGTCGTATTATGCTGCGCTCGGTGTAGCTTTTTATTTTGCTATAAAACAACGTCTAGTACAAAGAAAATCGTTTATTAATTTAATCCAATGGATCACCATATTCATCTCATGATAAAGATGACTACTTAAAAAAATCCAAATAAATATGTCGTTAGTAATGGACACTTTAATATACTAGTATTCATTTATTTAAGAGTACATGTCTTCTTTTATATCACTGTTTTATATACAATTCTTTTCTTTGGTATTGTCTATGCTCTCATTGTCATTCATGTCTCTCCCGAAGAATATGAACATCTTCTTAAACTTTATGAAACAAAATCGGATAAGCCAGCTACATTGGCATAACATTCTTTGGCTTACATTGTACAAAAGACAACGCCGCATTTGTCTTGAAAATGTCCTCTTTTTCTGTGGATTACTGTCAAAATGGTTTAATTGGTAAAGTTGTTAATTTCTTACGCGTTTTGGTGACAAAAAGCTTTGAGAAACTTCTCTGTACATCTATAATTAAAAAAGGCTATTACAAGTTTTGGGTAAATATAATTAGGAAGTTTTTATCATGTTCATCGGACAACACTTTGACATTGAAAGTAATTCTACCTAAATACAACCATTATGAATGTCTTTGCATTTTTTGTATTTTTCTTGGACACATGACATATGAGATTGGTCATCCCAGTTCGGTAGTTAAGTAATCACTTTTATTTAGAATTTTGTTTCCAATTTTATTTTGAAATCATTTCTTAATCGGCAAAATTGCAAATTCCTTTCCAAGCATTTTCCTAGAATAACAAGGTAACCTAGTTCTTTTTTTATAATTTGATTCTGCTATAATTGTTATGCCTAATATAAACATACCCTTTGATTTTCTCCACTCTCATGACTGCGGTCCTTCGTTACTGTTATAGCAGGTGTATCTATTTGTATTAACTCGTGTGACCAGTGCTTGTACTTTTTGAACAAAATGCTGCAAAAAGCACGTGGAAAAGTGACTGTATACATAGAGTAAGCAAAAAACAAGAAAACAACTTTAATCTTTACTCTTTCGAGCGTACGTTATTTTTGGTCGCATAAATACATTGACTCGAAATAAAATTTTTATACGGATGAGGCTTAGAAACAGGAATACGCGAGGGTCTCCCGAGCGTTTTCTTGTTTCGAGCCGAATTCGTATAAAATAATTTTATTTCGAGTCAGTGTACTATTATTGTGTTTATACTGCATTACTTTTTTTATTTTGTTCGACGTGTTTTTTAACAAAATGAATAAATTGTTAAATCAATAAATCACCCCACAATGACCCTCTCTCCTTTTATGGTCATAACATGAAAGAGTACTAGAAAATGGTAAATTTAAGGTTCTGCCAAGGGATGAGAGAATCTGCAAATATTGCAATAATATCTCAATTGAAAGCGAAGTACATTTTTTGCTTGAATGCAATGCATATGAGCATAAAAGAAAACCTTTTATAGAAAAACTACTAAAACAGCATGTAAATTTAAAAAAATTAAACAACTCACAATTATTTTCTTGGTTTATGATCAATGAAGATCTTGAATTCATTAATGATTTATGTAATCTGATAGAAGATCTTTATTATATAAGACAAAATACTATAAATAATTGATATAGATTGTACAAGTAACATAATTAATATGTAGATGTAATATTAGATAGAGTTACTCCCCTTACCCCACCTGGCTCTCTCTCTCTATTAATAATTGTGCCTATTTGGGTTCCAATCATTCTTAATCATTGTTCTGTACTTGTATGACTTATATGTTTGTAGACTGATTTATATGCCCAATGATGGGCCCTATGATTAGGAAATAAAGATATTTATTTATTTATTATAACACCTGTCAAATTGGCCTGCTTGATACGTCCAACCTGATTAATCTGGTTTCTCGAGTTATGCGGCAATTGAAGTACACGAATTTGACCTTAGAACCCGATATCGTCCCTGCCTCTGAACAGATTAATTCGAGTTCATTCTGTTAAAATGGCGTTGAAAATGAAAAAAAAAATCTAGCCCTTTACATGTATAGGTTGTGTTTAAAACCTGAATTCTTTTCAAAGTAAATATGGTAAAGCTAAACAAAGGTTTGAACATGTTTCACATAAAAAAATATCAATCTTAGAAATTTTCCTGAATATTTTCATCAATTTAAACACAATCCTAAGCATGTTTGAATACTAAACGTGTTTAAAGTTCAATTCATTAGGATTGCAAAGAAATGTAAGCTTATTTTCTAAATGATTTTTATATTATATCTACTAACAAGATACCAGTAAGTAGATTATTAAAAACATTAAAAACACAAAATTCAAATAAATAATTAAGAGAGTAAACTAAAATTTATCCGATTGCATATTTCATTATTGAAATTGATAAATTACCGGTACTATGTAAAAATTTTCGGAAATTGCAATGCTATAAGTAAGTGTGCGTTAATAGATGAATTTTATTTTTTCTATCGTCTTTTAGCCAAAGATTAACATTCGAATGTTTGATTTTTATGCAACATTTCATTTTCGTGTTTGCTAGAAATGTCAGTTCAACTGAGCCTTTCCGATTATATATTGGAACAAGTGGCTGTGCAAAAATTAAATGCTCATATACATAAAGCCATAGTAGCGCAAAATTGTAACGTGGGAGAGAATATATTTAGAAATGATTGTTGCGCCAATGCTCCGGTAGATAAACACCGTTTAGACTATCTTCTAAGAAACAAAGTCTGTGGTAAATTTTAAAGATATTTTTAAACAGTAAATCATGCCAATATTTGTTTTTCATACGAAAGCTTCCTACTTTATTTCTACCGGAAACATGACAAAAATTTCTTCGATTGCAACTGATATCAAGTCGAGAATGTGGAATTACAAGGTCGAAGTTGTAATCCGATTTTGAAAGGCTCAACGCATGTGTAGAATTGATCATAAAATCATTGTGACGACCGGGTTACCCGTGTTGACGAAATGAGTTTGCCCAAATGCAAGAAACGATAGAAAAGGGGCGTGTTCTTAAAGTGATATACTGACATTGACCGTATATCACATATCGATATACGGTCAGTAAAGTTTGACTACTTATATAGAACAATTGCAGTATAAATACACATCTACGGGTCGACGTCAAAGATTTTTTATTAACTATTTAATTAAGTTTATAAACTAAATCTATCTAAAAGGTCATCAATGATCAGTAAAGGAAATAACAAAACTACCGAACTGGGATGATCAATCTCTAATGCACAAGAAGAAAAGACAAAATAAGATTAAGTCATACCAGAGAAGTTAAGCAATGGTCCTGACATGGTACGGTGGGGTTAAAATGGTGCGTTCAACAAAGCACAACAAAAATTTCTTGTTCCCTAATGAAAACAGTGTTGAAACTTCTAAAAATTATCTCTCTAGTTCAGCCAGTTCAATATGAAACTGTAACACTAAAACAGAAACTGAACACTAGACCAGTGTGATTGAAGAACAAATTTCTGAAAATAATATGCCACATACCTTGCTAAGCAAAGTATGGAAGCTATTACCACAATGCCAAATACTATAAATAGGTGTTTTAAACTGTGTTTTTCTTCAAGATCTGAAAAATGAACAAGGCGTATGATTGGTTTGTTAAAATTTTGCGTTAAAATAAATTTCTCTAGCACATGAATAGGTGAAGATGAAGATTCAGTATTCAGTATAACTGTAATATTTGTTGAAGATCACAAGACCACGAGAGAGTTACGGTGTAGGACGCCAGATTCAGCCGACAACCGATCTTTCAATTGAAGTATATGAATTGTATTTTTACAAATGAAAAAGCTTTGGTTTTGCATTAAACAAAAATTGTTATGGTGAAAACTTGTTAAAATTGTCCCCAAA
Organism: Arcuatula senhousia; assembly: GCA_963971305.1. Taxonomy (NCBI): domain Eukaryota; kingdom Metazoa; phylum Mollusca; class Bivalvia; order Mytilida; family Mytilidae; genus Arcuatula; species Arcuatula senhousia. The sequence continues at coordinate 11,932,762 of OZ020303.1, read as the reverse complement.
ACAAATTTTGACTTCGGACGACCTTGTATTATCTGTTAATGTTGCTGTACTTTAAGAGAAATACGAAGGAAAATACTCAAGTGAGGTCTTTACACATTGGACAGTTTATCTCCGTTCGGTGGTCAATTTATTTTAAACCACAACTCAATATTTGCGTGTATTTACCGTTGTCCTCAACACAGCGGAGCAGAGTAAATCTCCCCAGTCCGAATCTAGTTCTTGCTGCTACTTTTACACAGACCGATTTCGTCGGCAAAATTGCTGACATTTTATTGTTTGCATATACTGTTTTAGTCGAATCTGAAATAGATATACGAAGACCTGTATGGTATTTTCACACAAATTGAGGCAAGTATATATTAGTTACAATATATACATGAACATTATATGTTAATTTTGAATTTGTTTGATCCAAAATATTTTTTAAAAAGTCATCATAATAAATCACAATTTGAATAACCCACCAGATATTGAAACAAACTTCACTGAAACATTACTTACTAAGACATGTGTTATCCTCGCAAATCTCCAGATGAAAACTTTCTATCATTTCTCTAACAGTTCTGTAATTACATTTCTTAAGGAACCAGTTTACATGTTTGTCGGATGTATATTTCTTCTTCCTTATGAAAATTTCTAAAGCCAGATCCCAATCTGAAAAATATTCTAGAGTGAAATAGATAATTTGTATTGCTCGAATTTTTTAATTGCATGTCGTCCTTGTATATAATTTTGAAGTAAGTCAGTTTGGTCTTTTATTTTATTGTCGTTCGGATTCATACCACAGTTTTGCACACCCGTGCTTACTTTATTCTAATTTTGAAACAGAGATTTTTTTTTTAAATTTAAGAATTTCAATCAAGTTATTACAAACTTACTACCAGCTGTAAAGATGCAGTCAGACCAAACAATTGCCGTGACTGTATTATTTTTATAACTTTGTGAAACAGCTATCAAATAAGACTTCTTGTTGTCTAACTCTGGTAGATGTAATTCTAGGTAAGTTGAATTAATCGCCACTTTTCTTGGTATGGTCTACAAAACGAAATGAATGTAAAACGTGTTGACCAATATCAGATATGCCTGACGCTCGATTCACATGTTGAAGAGGAGCAAAATTGTATATAACAAAAGCATTTTATCAACAAGTGATATTCTATTATTAAAGTTTTTCTTCAATCTTTCCCAGGCACAATAACAATTATGTCTCTTGCATGCCGTTTTTACTATTGTTTGCTTTTATTGTTGATGTATCTGTTTTATAGATTATGTTCAAAGATTTTTAGAACAAAAATAAGAAACTGTTTCGACGCCTTTACGAAACATTTTTGAGTTTTACAATTTGGTATTTTTGATTTGTCTATCAACATGATGAAATACATATTTATGTCTGTAATATAAGTAAGAAACATACACGAGATCATTAGCTTTCTCAATCTAAACGTTTTAAACTGTTAATATCATGCCATAGTTAAGAGTGAAAATCACATATGTATCAGTAAAATAATTTAGTCACCTTACAAACTAAGCCGAACTGCTGTTCACACCAATAAAAGTATTTCATGCCAATACCCTCCACATTTGAAGACCAACTCAATTCGAAAGTGGTGTTTGATTTATATATCAAGACAGCATTCTCAACAATGCCTTCAATAGAAATTAATCAATATTTTAAAATAAATAAGTTTGGTTTAACTTTTTAGCGATATAGAAATCTTCTGTTGAATTGGGGTTTTCTACACCTTTTTACACAACAAACATTATTCCTCTTTTCAATACCTCATTTAAGACACTAAGAATGCCTTCGATCTTTGGCAAATTAAAAAAAAGTTTAATGAAACAGCATTTGCTAACATTTTGAAAAATAAAATAGTAGCATAAACTCGGAGCATAAATATTGCAAAAATAGTTTCAAGGTTATAGATTTTTTACATACAAAAAAGAACATTCTATACGCTCAAGATTTAAGATACAACCTTGCTTTGTAACATGAAGTGATGATTTAGAGGATGATGTTCCAATTTCACTTGCCGTTTGAATATGGAATGCATATCTATTAGATCTAGTTCCTGAAAATATCACTTGGGAACTTGTCACATTTTGTCTTTGAACGTATACGCCATCATCGAACTCTACCAAATACTCGACGAAGTCAGCATTCCAATAGGACTTTCTTAAAGGCTGAAAATTGAGTAAAAGATAACAAGTGTGGCAAAAAGTACAAGCTAGGACTGTATTGTCTCGATTGCGATGTCCTTAGTTGTGCTCATCAATATTATCATTTCCAGAAATTTACACATTAGCATAAAAAACTAAATGAAAATTAAAAATTTTCTTAAAAAGAAAAAAAAATATATCTTCTTAATTCATATAAGATCGTGTTTTAAAAAAAAAAATGTGAAGTACATATACCTGATACAAAATCCTATTATAAATATTGAGATAAAACAATACAAAAGAATAGAGCTTTTATTATTGTAAGTGATCAAATAAGTCAAAAATATTATGTCCTATGTATCGAGTTTTATCGTATTAAAGCTGGTACTTTGGTTTTGTTTTCGTTGTCTACGGCATTATTTTAGGTTCCCTCGATGTCATGGAATCGTCATCATAAGGGGTAAAAAAAGAATAGTATACCTCCCAATAAAGAAGAACGTAGTCTTCATTGAAGCTGCTGGTGATTATCTCTGGAGAAGTGTCCGGAACTGTCAAAACACGTATTGGCAAATAGTTTTTAGATGAATTTTGATCATTAAATTACAAAGTTATTAGCAACTATTATCAATGACCACATTAGACCTTCAAATAAGAAGTAAAATGGGCTTTTATAAAGCTGACCATGCGTAACTGGAATTGTCGAGACACGAACACATAACATTATCTAAATGCAAATATGTCTACATATTGTAATTATAATATACTTTAAACCATTTAATTTATATGATATGTGTATTTAAAAAGAAGTATTTTACAATTGTTTTGGTACCAAAATCTACATGTTTTCCGTTTTGTTACACATAAAACCGAGCATAAAACAGACATTGGAAGAAAACTATTCACAGAAATCAATTACATTCATTCAAATTCAACAAGTGGGACCAAATAGTCGTAGTAAGTGAGATCCAGGTCATCTGACAATGTTTACATACCATCTTTTGCTGTAATAGCCGAGAGAGAAGTTCTCTGACTCCAGTATCCTCCAATTAGAGGCTTGCTCTGTATCACAAAAGTATAGTCTGCATATTTCTCCAAACCAAATAAACATACAGATATGGTATTATCATGACACTCTACCATCAAATGCTTTGTTTGGGAACACAAGGGTTGTTGTCCAAATGTTCTGTAAATATAGTTGAAATATACCTGCAAAAGCAAAAAAAATATATAGCTAATTGGGATAAGTCATACAAATGGTAACGAAAAAAAACCTATAATTGAGGTTTTTTCAAAATCAGCATTGTGCCTTTAGTTTATTTTTTGTCTTAAAATTAGTAACATGCAGAGCAATGAAAATGGCCATAGTTTAAGTAGACAAATAAAGGTAATAACAAAACTACCGAACTTGAATGATCAATCTCATTGTCCAGAGAAAATGACAAAAACGAATCAGTCATACCGGAGAATTGGGGGATCGCAATGGTCCTGATTTGGTACAGGCATTTCAAACGAAATGGCGGGTTAAACCTGGTTTTATGGCGCCAAACCTCCCTCTTCCATTGCGATCTTAGGATCCGGTAATGACCATAGAACACAACATAGTTGTGAGACACAATAGGGATATTGAGGTAGAAAAGACCGGTGTTTGTTACTTCTACAATTGTTGAGATTTATTGGTGAACAAATCTACATTCTACCAAAGAATATTGCTACCCTCCATTAATTTTTTTAAAGTAATTGTAAGATTTGAAAACAGTGAACTGGACGGAAAAGACGTAGTCTATGTACAACCTTGAAATGTTTGCCTTTTGAACCAGATGCTGATATTCTAAATGCTTTGTTGAAATACATGTGCTGATGCTTAAACTCAACCACAGCCGATGTAGAATTCAAAACTTTGACATTAACAGCATGAACTGGAGCAGGTTTAACTATCAAAGAAACATAGAATGATTTGTAAGCCAATACACTTGACTTCATACGAAATCGAATAAAAAAATGGAAAACAAATAAGAACATATCATTGTTACTATAATACATAGCTTTATAGAAAATATGCGCTTTCTAAGTTTATGGAAATTATGCACTTTTTACAATTTTATAATTTTTAGACATTTCAACACCTCAGCAATATTTTTCTTGGATTTTTCTTAATCATACCAATATTTTGAATATCAATCTCCAGACATTTTTTCTCTTCAGCACATACACAAAGAATATCATCTAGATCGACATTATCATGTGATATTTTCCACCGGCAAGTGTGAACTAATATCACAAATGGATAGTTTTCCAAAGTAAAGTTACAGAATTCTGGAACTATCAAAGTTTGCCTGCAAAGAAAGATAATGTATAATAAAAAGTTACAACATGCATTTGGGGTTACTAGTATACACTTAAGGGATGATCAGCAATGTCATATACAATTTAATTAAAGAATTAACAAAGGCGTTTTAAGGCATTAATATCAGCATACTAGAAAGAAAATACATTGTTACTTACCAGAACAAACGAGTTGCTGTAACAGGAACGGTGCTGTTACTTTCCCATAAACATTGGACATATTCTTCCCAGTTGTAAGTAAAGCAGCTTATATTCAATGTGGCAGTAAGGTTGGTATCAATACAGTCCACTAGTTTAAAAAAATGGCTAAAAACATTATATGAAAAGAGCGAAAGGAAAAACGAAGTTTTCTTATGTTCTTTTACAATTTTCTCTATACTACTTATTTCAACGCTTATACCAATTTTTAACTTGTAGTTTGTGTGCCTTTTAGTTTCACCTGGCCAAATGCCATGTTAGCTTATGCCATCACTATGCGTCCGTCGTCTGTAAACAATTTTAAGAATGTTCTTGTCTGAAACAACTAAACCAATTTGACTGAAACTTGATATGAATAATATGTGACATGTTGGCTTCAAACGATCCTCATTTTAAATTGATCCGCCGTTGCTAAAATTAGAACATTACGGTAAAACAGCAGGAGTTTTTTTTCCTAACAACTCAAAAACGGTGACAGTTATCAAAATTCGCGAATAGGGTAAACGTGATCAGCACGTGAAGATCTATCTATCCTTATATTTTGAAGAAATTACAACACCCCATATGGGAGTTATTGCCCCTTTTTTCATTTTTTTCTTTTCTTCGTTTGCACTTATTTTGTCTTATATCTCAAGAATTATATAAGATATTAAAGTTATTTTAATTGCATATTGTTCAGCTAAGTAAGCTCTATCAAATTGTCCATTGCCCCCGCACCAGGTTGAAGATTTCAACTGATGTCTTATAGGGGTTATGGCCCCTTACATGCTAAAATAATTCTTTAGCCTTATTGATTGTGATCGACAGATTATAGGGAAAAGGTTCGTCTTACTTAAATGTTCAGCTAATTGAGCTCTACAAAACTGTGCCTTAGGTCAAATTTGTCAGATGACCATTTTAGGAGTTACGGCCCTTTAAATGCCAAACAAAGTGGATTGCACGTGAAAGATTGTTTACCATAGAAGATTGTGCCACACTTTTGCTTACTTAAATGCTCAGCTTTATAGAGCTTTCCAATGGTTTCATGTCATGATGGGCTGTTGGCAATGTTGATATTGTTACATTAAGTCATTGAAGCCAGGTGAGCGATTCAGGCTCCTGGGAGCCTGTTGTTGGACTTTCGAATGCCCTTCACATGCAAATTTCACATGAAAGCTCATTTCACATGAAACCCCCCAGAACTTTTTCATGTGAGTTTCACGTATAAGCTCGATTCGGTGAATTTCATGTGAATTTTTTCATTTGAAACTCATGTGAGTCAAATTTGCCTGTGTATTGCATGTTATGGTACTCCTTTTCGTATGCATTTCTTAATTACTGTCATTCAATTATACACATACTCTATTATAACTATCGGAAAAGAATGCAGTGGTTTATGAAGGATAATACAATGTTTTGTCTTTCATGCTTTTAGGCTAAAACTGTCCACACTTAGCCTTAATAAAGTCCGTGGTTTTCGAAAACATGTCAGTATTTGATGAAAAAAGCAGATAAATCTTTGTGTTTTTATTTGTTTATATAAATATGCAAAAATAATGGAGTATAAAACCAGCAATGTAGTTACACCTTTTAAATTATAAAAAAAACACACGTCAGAAAAAGTTTAGGTCTATTTATTGTCGACTGGTTTAGACCTATGTATAACATTTTTAAAAGCATTGGTAATTGTGTATAAAAGACCATCCCCTTAAATTTGTACGTACCTCTGGTAGTCTGTAGCAGACTGGTGACCATTACTACAATCAAGAACATAGTTTGCCCTTTCCATCACATCTACTGTCCTGCTAAAAAATGGTTGACTTTCTATCGTGTTCAATTGGATTTAACTGTCAATATGGACACAAAAAGAATTTTTCTACCTTCATTTTTTCTTATTCAGAATTTAAAATGTAAAAAAAAACCTTCAACGAGACCAATTTTAAATCAATTGAAAACGTACGTAGTTTAAATGTCATTTTTAAAGACATATTTTCATAATTAACTAAATTTGATACCCAGATGTTTAGTGCTTGGAAAAAAACAAACTGAAAAAGGAAGTTGAAACAACATTTTGTTCTCGGCACTTTCTCAATTGAAATTGTGTCTATTAGGAAACAACCATTTACTTGAAGGGGGGCATGTTTTTTTTTCTAATAAAATATTCTGAAGCTGCTTTGTGATGAATGGTCAGTCCCTTATGATATTGGGGGGGGGGGGAATTGACGAAATGAACATAGAGACACGTTTTTACAAGCGAACAATCTGATAAACCTTCAATGCCATAGGTTCCAATTACCATTAATACGAAATACACGTAGTTACAAGTAGTTGCTTCTCAGCATTGAGCTCAAAACATAAAACAAGCGTCCACAGATATCCAGGCAACAAAACATCACAAATATTCAGAAAACAGTAATAAAGGTGTAGATTATGTCACACGTTCCTTCATGAAAACATCTTAGGTAATATATTGGTGGCAAATCCTATCTCATTAACCATTCTTTTAGAGTGGTGGTCGACAATTTGGCTATAACATATGTCTTAGTGTTACACATCGTGACAGGAGCTAAACCCCCGTTTTGCTGATCACAAGGAAGTGGATGTTATTACTTTGTAAAATTTTTGTTGTTGGTGATGTTTTGTTTTATTTCTTTGATAGTTTTTTTACAGCTTTATGCTTTTTGCCCAGAACAGGCTACCTTTCTTACAAAAGTAAGTGAAAAACGATGATAACAGTCAATGAATTAAAGAAAAGTATGGATTTGAACAAAAAATATTCATTTAAAACATACTAAGTATGTTCTTAAAACAAACTTTCATGGAGAATACATAGATGAAATTAGTAAATCCACTACAATAGAACGATAAATTACCAATCTACGATTAAATTCATTTCTTTTTTATCACTTTTACAAGAAATGTTTGCTCTTTTATTTTTCATGGTCAATTCGTAAGACTATATGGTACAAAATTCAAATTAAGGACCAGTCTACAATGGTTGTGACAATTAAGGCAATCGTTCAACTGTATAAAGATATATTTGGTCCTTCCAATAGATCTATGTTAAACTCTAAGATTGACTTTACAAATACTTTAAAGTTTACGTAGTAACCTCTCAGTATTGGAGTCCAAACGTATAGATATCTGGTAAAGACATCAATAACAAAATAACAAGAACATTCCGACTGACACAGTGACAGAGACGATATAACTGAATGAAAGAGACATAGGGGTACCAATGGGACATTCGAAGGTCAAAAGTCCGAAAGTGCAAAGGTAAAACCAGTCAATACAAACGAGAATAACACGAAAACAACAGCAATCAGCAACCCAAGTCGTAACGAGTGTGCACTCGGGTATTACGGCAAGGTTAACAGTTCCTAAAATTATGAATAGAAATGTGTAATGTTTGAAGCAAAGAGGTACCAATGGGGCATTTGAGTGTTCGGGTGCTACAAAAAAGTAAGCGGTTCCTGTCTGCTATAGCACACCCATCGTGTTGCTAATTTCCAATTCAGTGTGTCAAATCCGGTAAAGGAAGACAAAACAAATTTCTACGACAAACCAATATCTGCACTCATTTGAGAGATAGAAATCCCATATTTGTCTACGAGTGCACGGTGTCTACCGTAAAATTTCTTGGGTGAAGACAGCAACCGTGGAGCAACATAACTCTGTGTCAGCAATTTTTGTGTCAAACTTGACGCTCTGCCAAGGAAATCGATGAAATTCCCGCAAGCTCTGGGACATTTGTTCCTGTAAGTTCAATCGTTTTGCTGCCGGTAATTTCATAGGTAATTTCATTAAAACATAGGTAATCTATTAATGACAAATCTCATCTTATTACACATTATTGCTTAGCATTTCTAGGAACACCATTCATACCAATATGTTGTGGGAATTTCAAGCGGAAAACAAATTTAACTTTTTTTAATGGTGACTGACGCTTTAAGCCAAGCCCGACGTTTGGAGTATCACATATCACCCAATACTACATTTCGTGACAGGAGCTAAACCACGGTATCAACTTTTCCTTCTTGTGTAGCAACATTCCGTCCGCTCCAACTTTTGTTTACACACCACGATTGATTCGTTATTCTAGAGCTTGCGGGACGTACATCGATTTCCTTAGCAGAACGTCACGTCTGACACAAAATAGTTGCTCCTCAGAAGCTGTCTTCACTCAAGAAATTTCGATCTCTCCGATGAATGCAGATGTTGGTTTATCATATGGTTTTGTTTTGTCTTTCTCTATCGGATTTGACACCCTAAATTGACTGTTTGCAACGCGACTGGTGTGCTTCCTGTTCTTCCGGGGCACCTGAGTTCACTTTCGTTACGACTAGAGTCTACAATGTGAATTGATATTTCGAAGATTTTGTGTTTACGTGTTTTATATGTTGTCTTTTTTTTTGGTTCTGTTCTCGTTAGTGTTTACTAGTTTTGTGCCTGCCCTTTCGGACGTTTGACATTCAGGTGCCCCATTGGTACCTACTTTTACCTGAGAAAGTGGATTTTAATAATTTGTCAATCTTATTTATCAATAGTGATGCTGTTCGTAATTTTCATTTCCTTGAGAAACCTGCAGTTTATATTTTGCGCAGAGTAGGCTGGCTATCTTATAGCAACGATTGTAATATTCTTTTGAAATAACAGTTAATTCATAAGTAGAAAAGAAAATCTATATTCTTCTTGAAAACACATGTTCTTAAAAAGTAAAAAAAAAACCATAATATTATCCGGTGACAATAAATGAAATCTTCACATTCATATCAAAACAATAGAATGATAAATTACAAATGTACAATAATATTCATTTTTTTGGTAACTCCTTTCACAAGAAATGTATGCTTTTGAATCGTTATCATCATCTTTTCGTATAGTTCTTTCTGGTCCAACATGCAAAGCAAGAACTGAAGCGTTTGTAATTCAAGTCCCGAGTGGTCCCGAGACAAGGCTTATGTACAACATGTTCTTCAAAAGTAAAAAAAAAACACAATATTATCCGGTGACAATAAATGAAATCTTCAATTTATATCAAACCAATAGAATGATTTACAAATGTACTCATTTTCCCATTTCATTCATTTTTGCAAGAAATGCATGCTCTTGAATCGTTACAATCATTTGTTCGTAGTTCTTTCTGGTCCAACATGCATTTAGCAAGGACTGAAGCGTTTGTAACTAAGTCTTGAGTGGTTACGAGACGAGGTGAACGTACATCTTCCATGACCATACTCAAGTTATAAATGAGAATGAACAGTATTCGTCACGTACTTGACTTTTCTCCGTGGCATTGGAATTATTATTTGTAAGGAGTGGATCTCCTGTTCGGTGTTTAGGGCCCTCGCTTTGATTGACGTTTTCCTGAAAACAAACCTCGGAACTTTGAATTATATCAATTAATGTTATTCTTAAGCCTTGGCTTTACAACTACTTTAAGTTTAAACATTTTATCAATTATAAATTACGGCTCAAAATGCTTCAAATATTATTTATTAAGACTAAAATGTCTATTCATTATTGTTGAGTTTTATATTGAATTGAACCTACGTCTAGGCTCCACAGGCGTTGTTATTTTAGCTCACGTTTGAACTTTTTTTAATGCCAAAGGAAACCTGAATCTATTCGCCTGAATATGGCAAATAACGCAAGCTTAGAGCCGAGACGAACAAAACGAGTGTAATGTTGCAAAGGAAGAGATTTATTAGTGATAAGAATGATCACAGTCATAGACTAAGTATAATATGTAGAATGAAACGTCTTACTCGTACGAATTGTTCGTGTTCTTGGTGAAAAAATATCTGTACGATAAAATTGTCACATATATTTATGGATATAATACTTACGTGTATTGATGGCGGTTCTATTTCGTAAGGTCTTCTTATTTTGTGTGCAGTTCTTTTCAATTTTCTAATATTAAAAATAACATTGTTACTTTACCAATTAAATCTTTGGACACATTGCTAACAAATCGTAAAAATGTCTTTATGAACTATTATGAAATGAAACTATGCTTCGTGGTTGACAAGAAAAGTAACTAGCAATAAATGTTCAGTTATGTTGATAATAAATAAGCTACATTCGTTTGAAAATCACCATTACTATTCTATGTGTTTTAAATTTTCATTATTATTAAAACAATAAGAAGCCGAGGTTTAAATAAAAATAATACCTCACGAAGAAGCAGCAACCAAATATTGCAAGTATACAAACGAAGAATCCTGCGACAACTAACACCTTTGTTAAAATGTCTAAAAAATAGGACAATATCGGTGGTCATTTCAAATATTGGTAGTAAAAATATTTGAAATTCAAATTTTGATGTTGTAGACGCATTTACATTCGTTTCCAGAAACATTTTATATTTGAATGACAATAATTTCTTTGCCACTGTATGTGTTAAGTAGAGGCCAGTCTTTTTTTTCTCAATCTTTAACCTACTTGGTAAGCCCACAATAAAACGTGATCCGAGATGCCCATCTATGTTGGCATTTGTCGTTTTTATGTATAACCTATACATCGAATAACTACAACGTTTTAAAAAGAAGGCCAAGCAATCTTTGTCATAATTTCAGAATAAAAGGATCTTAATAACATGCAACGTGCATCTAGCAATAATAACATTTTTGTATTGCGTTTAATATCTAATGTTTAGATTAATATGTCGTAGGTAATATAATTGTGATTAGTAAGTGTACTTACTGTGTGTCACTAACAGACTTTTCAACTTTGGGAACTATTTATCAAGCAAGTAGGAATTGAAATATCTTTACCATTATAACTTGGGTTTGCAATGCACTCTATTGAAGCCGTTTTTCCGTATGTTGCATTCCAGTTTGGAAACACACGTAAGCATATCGGATCATAAGAAATGGCGAATTCAGCATGGTCATCAGTGACTTTATACTCAACGCTGTCTACAAAAAGAGAGATAAGAAATTTAAACTTATAAAATAAAAACAAAATAGAATTCATATATTCATTATTATTTGTACTTTAAAAAGGTTAAATCAAAAGTATGAAAATTGAATTTAAAGCGCTAATAAAAGTGTCTTCTCACACCAGCAACTAAATTGAGGGCTAAGAAATTTTGTGATTTGAACATGTATAGACGGAATTAAACATTTCTCGAAACCAAAAAGACCGTTGGAATTCAAAGCATTAGGCAAAAAAATATTTAGATTTTGTGCACTTACTCCAGCAATGGCGATCACTGCATAATTGGACAGTGTAGTAGTCGATCATGTCTAAAAGTTTGGGTATTCTGCAGGATGAATGTCTCCACTTGGCTCTAACTCCACTCTTTGTTAATGTCAGTGCTACTTTCAGTGGTAAAGGGAATTCTACAAGGACAGGTTGATTATGATATGCTAGTAGTCCTTTAATCAAAGTGATGCATTTCAATATTATCCAGTAACAGTTGAAAGTTTCTAGAATCTATCCAAACTTTTGAGAAACGACTACTTTTTTCCCGACATTTTGGTTTTCGACTTTCCGATGTTTTCGATTCAACTGCTGCTGATGGAAATATTACTATACAACATAACCAAATTAACAACCATTATAAAGGTACCCGCTCCGGTATATTGTATACTGTTGAACAGCAAATACCGACAGACATTTTTTTTTGTTGTTAACGGAGTGTGGTGTCCGGTACTAGTTTTAAGAAGATCAAGTTCACCCACAGATTGATGCTTATTTCAAAACAGCATAAATAACAAATCGGTCACATGCCGAGAAATTCAAGATCTAAATTCCGGTCTGCAGATTATGAACCGTATAATTTTTAATGACAAGCAAGAAGCAAGCAGCTATACTTGTATATAAAATTATTTAGACATTTTGCTAACATGTTAAATTAAAACAAGCGAATGTTGCTATGCCGATCAGAGCCATTTAATTGTTTTTCCCAGGATCCATCATGATCACAGGCTATAACACTACGGCAACCAAATATTGGAACCCGGAAGTTTATAAATACGAAGTGAAAGAACACTTTATGCAAGAATCGGAGAATGTCACTCCACGTAAAATTTGTCACAGATCTTAAAAATACCTGAAATAATATATAAGACTGTATTAAGCCAGAAATCGTGTTTATAGTGTCAAGGCGATTCAAATCACCAGGACAAGTCCGGATTTAAGAAAAAATGTAATTTAACGTTACAAAATAAACTTTTTTTGCTTTATTTACAATCATTTAACAAATATGCATGGATTTATTAAATGAAAATCACAACATTCCGGACCCCAGAGTTTTGGTTGCGGTATAAATCGAGTTTCCCAGGCGTGTATAAATAACGTTCTATGTTAACTATAATATCTTGCCAGTTTTTTTTTCGTATAAAATATTTGCAAGCATTAGATAACATAATACATTTTTTTTTCTAAATCAATACTAGTTTACCTTTTGATGTATCGAAGACACAATCTGACCATACAAATCCTGCGGGTCCGGACACAGAATTGTAGGCTACACCAAATAGATAGGAAGTGGCATCTGGTACACCATACAAATTATACTTATGTTCCATCAGAGAAGAGTTGACATTTAAAACACTTTTTGAAAACGGTGGTGCCTAAAATTAAAATGTATGTTCATATTTTATACTTCAGTGTGCGGCAATTCGAAATTATGTTATTGAACTCAAAGGAGCATTATATGCTGTATAAAATAACCTGATATAAATGAAGCTGTACATTTTTACTAAAAATCCGTAAACTAATAGAAGACGTCCTTAAAATGAATATAGTTTAAAAAAGAATTATCAAATTATAGTAAATCAATATTGAAATTTAGGGTCTTTCTTTCTTTTTAAAATTAAATATTTACCTGCATTTAATGCACTGCTATACACATTTTACTTAGTAGTCAAGAAAATCATTACAGAGTGTACAAAAACATATGCTTTAAAATCTTTGTTCAACAATCAACAAGCTTAATTTTATTGAGCTCTAGTTTACGTTTTGAAAATGTTTTGAATTCTTTTTAAACAACATGGTCTGCATATTTCACAGGATGAAATGAATCTATTGTATAGACAATATGGAAAGCACTCTACTCTAAACGTTTTTATAACGCACCTTGCAAGTATGTCCTATTCCATGCTCGCACCAAAATATAGTAAATTTTGAGACTTCTACAAATACTGGTACACTCCATGTTATTTGTATATGACTTTTATCTTTTATTGCAAGTAGATTATATGCAAAATCACTTTCTGAAATGTAACATTGGAAAAAACTAGAAAAGGGAATTCATATGGATAAATTTACTTCATTTAAATTAATTTATGTTCGCCATTCCCTCTAAAGCACGTGACCAAATTATATAGATCTATAATTTGTTATTTGTACATTTTCCACACCTCTAGAAAAACCATTAATCGCCATGTCCATTATTTCCACATCATTATTAATACTGATACGAGCACACTGATTTCACATCTCATTATTTACCCTATTAACTCTAGACAATTGACAGTCATGCGAATTCATTCCACATGGTATATTACTATTGAAAAATAAAATATAATTGATGCATATTTAATTATTTACAAAAACCAACATCATCATATATATATATGCAATATAAAACAAATTACATTAATATAAAATTAATAAACAAACAAATTTGGCGTTAAGGGCAGTACACCTTCACTAATCCTTAGATTCGCAAAATCAGGGCACCTGTCGCTGGACGGTGTGTTTAAAGTATGCATGTTCCTTATCCCCCATATTGCTAAGGGAGATTACGGACTAGACTACATACCCAAACAGAACTCCGGGTTGATAAGGCAGTGGAGCGACCCCTTACATTTCGTGAATTAAAGCGTAATAAGGGTATTTATAGTATTGAAACGAAAACTGTTGAGCGCTGGCCCAGCCCAGTATAACGTTATTATACCCAGATTACGACCTGAGCTGGTACAATCTCTCGGAAAAGCTTCCAAGCACATATAAAATGACTCCAACACTTATTTCGAGTTGGAATACTAAGAAGCGGTTCACGAGTTGTATGATTGTCCAGAATTAAGGCTGCTTAATATCTCAGGTGAATAATTTGGAACATAATAAATGGGGAATCCCATTTAGATTGCCCGTTACATAAAAGTGTACTACCAATTGAATAAGTTACAAGATAACATATTTGATTTACCAATTTTTGGTCCCACAGGGGGCTATTACAAATATAAACAGTCATGATTTTAAACCATACATATACATAAAAAGAGCTGTAATGAGACATATAGACAACATAAAACAAATTACATTAATAAAAATATAAATATAAATATTAACAAAACATGTTTGACGGAAGGAGATGAGGGGCGGAGGTGGGTAAAACTTAAATAAAACAACGTCCTAAACTATTCAACAACCTTCTACGAATGCTAACCTATTTTCAATCTCAGACAAGTGACGTTAACAAACCCATAAATTGTCTGGCATCATGAAGCTGAGGTTAAAAGTTTATCGCCGATCAGATCATGGCAGATAAGAGACACTGGGAATACCACCCATAAACTATAATTAAACAAATTTGCATTTATGTTCGCCATTCCCTCTAAAGCACGTGACCAAATTATATAGATCTATAATTTGTTATTTGTACATTTTCCACACCTCTAGAAAAACCATTAATCGCCATGTCCATTATTTCCACATCATTATTAATACTGATACGAGCACACTGATTTCACATCTCATTATTTACCCTATTAACTCTAGACAATTGACAGTCATGCGAATTCATTCCACATGGTATATTACTATTGAAAAATAAAATATAATTGATGCATATTTAATTATTTACAAAAACCAACATCATCATATATATATATGCAATATAAAACAAATTACATTAATATAAAATTAATAAACAAACAAATTTGGCGTTAAGGGCAGTACACCTTCACTAATCCTTAGATTCGCAAAATCAGGGCACCTGTCGCTGGACGGTGTGTTTAAAGTATGCATGTTCCTTATCCCCCATATTGCTAAGGGAGATTACGGACTAGACTACATACCCAAACAGAACTCCGGGTTGATAAGGCAGTGGAGCGACCCCTTACATTTCGTGAATTAAAGCGTAATAAGGGTATTTATAGTATTGAAACGAAAACTGTTGAGCGCTGGCCCAGCCCAGTATAACGTTATTATACCCAGATTACGACCTGAGCTGGTACAATCTCTCGGAAAAGCTTCCAAGCACATATAAAATGACTCCAACACTTATTTCGAGTTGGAATACTAAGAAGCGGTTCACGAGTTGTATGATTGTCCAGAATTAAGGCTGCTTAATATCTCAGGTGAATAATTTGGAACATAATAAATGGGGAATCCCATTTAGATTGCCCAAACGAGTGTTTAATGGGTGTACCCGCCCTATAACGCACGAGTGTCCCCCAAATTATTAAGTTATATTATTTAAAAAAAAAATCAATATAGTTTAAAAAGAAAAAATACAATTACTCATTAAATAATAAATAAATATATAAAATTATAAAATAAATTCATTTACAAATAGCCTATCATCTGCCTCACACGGTCAAGTCAGGTAACTTTACATATAACATGCATAACAATAAACCGACCTACAAAAGTTAAGACATGCATTTATATATAATGCACACGAAAGACATTACTCATGCATGACATAAAATATGAAGAAAAAAAAATTATATATATATATAATCACATAGACATTAGATACATATATGTATAAGACATGCAGAGTAAGCATGCATTGCACATAAAAATCAGAAAACTAAAATGCAATTACATGGTAATTAAAGAATCCTCTTACTAGCTGATTTTACAGATAGATAACATTTTTAGTCTATTCACCGTTTTGAGAAATATATCTGTATTCGAGGCTTTTATTTGAAGTGTAACCGTTCCGACTAAGCGAAAGAAATGTCATTAATCGTCTCGTCATATGCTGGATCAAATGTTTGTTTAAATAATCATGACCATCGCAGGAAGCCGTAAAAAAAAAAAAAAAAAAAAAAAAAAAAAAAAAAAAAACCATAGTACAGACAGCGTGACATGTCAATAATGTAAAACCAGACTAATGATTATTCAATTATCCACTGACAGATTCTGATTGTACAAGGACGAAAATTTTCACAAACGGCACTTATATCTATAAAACTGCTGAATGGTGCGGGTATAAACACAAGAGTGAGTAAGTTCTATTGTCGGACCAAGTTGTCTATGTAAAATCCATTCCCAGGATCCATGAAAAGCAGATTCAAATTATGCCCATAATCGATCATTACATGTAGTGTTTTGCATAGTACAATGTTGTGGTACATGTCTTCAGAAGTGTGTTAAATAAGAGCATTCGAGGTATATACGTTCCGATTCATAGTTACTTGTAGTTGGACCTCTTTCTATAAAGTGGCTTGGTCTTCCCTAATTTGTAGTAGGTGACATCTGTCGATTGCGAATATTGTTATAAGCATTCTACGGGTCTTTGCATCCAGCTACTGAATGGCGTTTCTGAAACTCATAATGTATAAAATGAATTAATAATAAGTTTTTAGACGATGAAACGTATACAATACATATACTGTTAATGGGTGTGTCAACTATTGCGACGGCAATCACGAAGCTGCAGTAAATGTACATTTTATATAATGTACTAAACTACATGTAACTTTATGTACATTCACTGTATATGTAACAGTTGGGGTAACTATTAAGTTTATGAAGATGCAGTCTGAAAATACCCGTAACACATACGAATTCATATTTAAATTCAAATTCTTATAAAATTGATACAAATCTGTTCAGACGAGGTGCTAATCATATATACATTTAAAATCAATATATAAAAAACAAATATTAGAATAACTTAACTACTACGACATTAGCAGTCCGAAAACCGGTGGTATTTAAACAATAGAATGTGAGCTCTTCATCGGAAAAGATAGGAAAGTCAATTCGAATGTTTATCCTGGTTGTCAAGTGAATCAAAAGTTCTTTTTAGTACAAAATTTCTTCCAATTTTAAGTTATGCTGATACAATAAACTTTTTTGAATTAAAACGAGTTTTTAAAAGTAACAGATTGCATTTTAATGCATGTTATTATGTGCATATTTATGAAATGCATACGGTGCAAACTGAAATGGATCGCACAACTTTAACTTTTATATAAAAAATTGAAAAAAAATCACACTATTTGTTTAAATGTATATCTTCCCATATGCAAATTTTCAGACATGTACTGCAAGAGGTAAAGCCAAAATAAAATTAAGAAAAAGACATATTTTTCTAGTCCGTCTTGACAACCTTCTTTTTAAAAGTACACGATTTACCTGTTGAATTCGATTATGTCATAGAACATGTTTACCTTTTTGACCGGTATCCGTAAATTGGGATCAACAGTATGTGAATTTGCATTGTATTGGAGTAAATGTCCAATTCAATATTCAGTCATCCGTTTTACAAATAGGAATGCATCCCATTTATCATGTTTATAATTTATTAAAGATAGAACTTGGTTGTGTCCCTTGAAAGTTTTTCATAGTTACACATTGAATTCAAATGGATCGTTATATGATAACAGTAAAATATAATTTTCAAACTAATATCTGTCGAAAGAAAAGGTAATAACCTAACTTTCCCACAAGTTTCGAAAATGTACTGCAGGTATTACGCCTTGTGTGATTTTTTAAAGGTTGAGTTGACATTTTAATTTTTTCCAACGGCCAATAAGTTTCACTCGATTTGTTAAAATATGCACTTTTGTTGACCTTATAAACAACTGTTTACGCAACAGAAAAGATTCGTTAATAACATAACATGTCCAACGTATATGATAGTAGTCAAATCCATGCGTAATAAATGAAAATTGAAGATTGTTTATATGCCGTCGCCGTCGTTGTTGTCATCGTTAAAAATTTAAAAACACATTAGCTGTTTTCTGGAGGGGAGATAATTTAATACCACTAGATATTAGACTGATTAGTATATATATAGGCCTATAATATGTAACTGTTTCAATATAAATATGCTATTTCTTGTTTAATTACCATGTCTATGGCTTTCTTTAAATCAATAGAACTTTAGTTTTATATTTCAAATTGTTTATGATCCGATTATGGCTGAAATACCGCCGACGGGACAATAAGCAAATAACAATCAATCAATCAAACAAAGCTATTTCTTAAACTAGTGTAATATGCTGGTATAAGTAATGCGTTCTAGTTATAGAACTGTAATTAAGAAAGGTAAGGTCATTCTGCCAATGTCGACTGACAAAGATGCTTCATAAATTAAATCCAACTGATGATGATATAATATCATAAAAGTGTATATACAAGTATTGTTTGTAGATGCATTGCCTTTTAAAGGCCAGCATAAATGTTTGTGTCACGACACATCCCATTAAAAAACAAACATTCATATGAAAATATCAAAATACTTGTACATGTACTTTCATCCATTTAGTGATTGATTGTGCAACAAATATAAATAACATAATATAGTGAAATGCACTCAAATATCCGTACAACTAATACAATTAAACTTACCAACTATCACAGGAAAAGCTCTTAAAAAATAAAACTAAACGTTAACCCCCATCCCCCTTTATAAACAAGAAATTACACACACTCACACAAATTGATACAAACATGGAAAAGATCTTGCGAGAATGTTGTGAAGCCTTTGTTAAAGTGTCTATTGTAGACTCTGAAGCAATGTAATACGAAGCAAAGTTGAAATTTCAACTTGTACAAGAAAATATAATCAATAAAATATAATCAATAAAATATAATCAGCAGAAGAGGGAAAATATTATCAACAAAATATAATCAATAAAACGTTTTTGTATCGATCAATTAACCGTCAGTACCTTTTAATATGTAAATTATGTATATCAAAGTCTTCAATTAAGAAGAACATCAAATATAGTTGCATAACTTTATGTCATTTGCTTATAGCAAGATCTGATTTATTTGTTCAATAATAATGTTCTCATAATAAATACATGCATATTTCATACATGTAATTGTATTACATTATGTACTACTTGGCTCTGCCCCTATCAAATTATCAAGTTGTTGTTATCAATAAATCTGTTATAATGTTATTTACTGTCATAAATTGTCATAATCACTTATATGTAATTGTATGCTCTATTATAGGGCCCTTAATTGGAATAAAGCTATTTCTATTTCTATTTCTGTAACTAATTATATAATCTGAGCCGACCATCTAATAGGAAATTGAGTCACGGTTGGAGAAGTAAAAGAGTTTACCAATTACATGGGATTATTGTTTAATGATTTAAAATGAAATTATAGTTGTTCTTCTTGATAAAATTGAATAAAATATGATTGTTTCGTTTGGGGGTAATAATTACACAGCTTGTACTTGCCTTCGAGAAATAATCTCTGCTTGTCATGTCTGTGTGCTGGTGTTCCCGTATGCAAATAAATGAAAGCACTGCTATGACGAATGTTTTCCTTCGGGTCTGACTGGTCCCATTGTCATGGTTGTAGCGTCTGGAATAAACGCCGAAATAGTTCCAATGGTCAGAGCTGGTTGCCGATCTTTAGTATTCGGAGGTCAATATTTCGTAAAGTGTTCTAACATTCCGCCGTGGTTTGTAATAGTTGTATCTTAGGGTCCGACCAAGATAATATTTCCGAAATTTCGTTTATAAGACTTGAAATTGGCGCTAATTCACAACTCTGTACCATAACGTCATTGTTAAAATGAACATAAGAATTTCACAATTAATTGTTCCTTAGATCATGTAGATTATTCCATCTGCGATTTAGCGAATGAAGAGGGATTCTTAATTCCAATGGTCCCGAAGCTTCGAATGTTTACGTAGTGGTACATTATCGTAATATTTTAAAATACTTATTCTATTCCAAAAATAAAACTTAAATAAAACAACGTCCTAAACTATTCAACAACCTTCTACGAATGCTAACCTATTTTCAATCTCAGACAAGTGACGTTAACAAACCCATAAATTGTCTGGCATCATGAAGCTGAGGTTAAAAGTTTATCGCCGATCAGATCATGGCAGATAAGAGACACTGGGAATACCACCCATAAACTATAATTAAACAAATTTGCATGAATGTTTTGCATCTGCTTATTTGTTTTTTTGGGTTTTTTTTTTTTGGTTTTTTTTTTGTTTGCTCGTGTTGTTTTTATGAAGATAACTACACAAAAACATTATATTAGTAGTCTATTATATACTCCCGTTTACCTTATTCCCATACTGGTTCAGTAAAGGACAAGGTAGGTTAAGTGAACAAATTGGCCCCCTTAATTTTGCATATTTTTCTTTCTATGAATATTTCATTGTAGGATTTTGTAGTTAAAAGGTCATGTTTGATGGAAGAGGCATTGATTTTTAGAAATTGAAATAAATTGCTAATAAACGCATGAGCGCAAAATCGTTAAACTAGCAAAACTGTCAAAAGATGCTAAAACTAGCTAAAATTTATGCAGTTTTTGTGAAAAAAAAAGATATGAGCGAACCTGTGACCCACTAAGATATTTTCAGCAAACATTGTCATAGTGATGCTAAACACTCAGTTAAAATATTTTGTGGGTCACAGGTTCGCTCATACATTTTTGAACATAAGAAAATTTATCATATTTCGAACTTTTTTTTTAGAAAAAGTTGCTTTTTCCACTATTAAGCTTAAAACTGAGTAGAAAATTGATAAATTATATGTTGGGATTTCGATCTCTCAGATGAGTGCAGATGTTGGTTTGTCATAGGGTGTTGTTTTGTCTTCCTTTACCGGATTTGACACGCTGAATGGACTATTGGCAACGCGACGGATGTGCTATAGCAAGCAGGAACTGCTTACTCTTCCGGAGCACCTGAGTTCACTCTTGTTTCGACTGGAGTTCGCGTTGTTGATTGATATTCAGTTATTTTGTGTTTCCATGTTTTACATGTTGTCTGTTTCGTCCCGTTCCTGTTGGTGTTTACTGGTTTTGTCTCTGCCCTTTCGGACTTTTGATATTCGGATACCCCATTGGTACCTCTGCTTCTTTGAAACAAACAAATTGTTCATAATTCGCCACTTAAAAGTTGTAAAATGGACATTTCAAAGAAATTTGTCCGTTTTGTAAAAGGGGCAAAAAACAGCACTTATCATACCTTGTCCTTTGAATGCCGGTACGAAAAGACAACCTGTACTTATATGAACTTCGTTCTACAATTGATCAACGCAATAATACAAAACAAGATGGTTGTTGTGGAGTAAAAGTTTACCATTGTATGAAGCCACTTGCATAACATGAGCAGTTGAAGGTCCTATTTCATTACTGGAGTATACCATAACACTGTAAGAGGGTTCTATGTTGACTCTGAAAGTCACATGAAAATTACTTCCCTTCTTCAGAATATCTTGACTGCTAGAATTCAGATTTGCCCAATAAGATATTGTGTCACCATGCCATTTATGTCCTTCTAAAGGCTGTAATTACATATTACATTATATATACCGGTATAAGGTATGGAATTTGATTACAGACAATTGGCAAATGCATTGAGAACAATTATCAAAATCTTTACTGATATTGGCTTACTTTCCAAATAATATGGTAATTGGTTCTTAGCTTTTTTACAGTGTTAAATATGTTTTGGCTTCAGAGAGTTCGGGGTATAAGCCATTTCCATCAGAATTTTTTTAATTTTGCAGAATTAAACTTTCATAAATGACCATGGAAAAAATGCAAAACTAATTGGGAGTGACGGACCTTTATACAGATTTATTACCTTGGTGATCTAAAGTTTTGTTTTTTAAATTTATTATAAAGGGAAAAGAGTTATTGAGCATCATTGTGAGCTGGAAAATTATCAGCTTTTAGTTATATTTCACAAATGATAAGCCATTTATATTATCTTTTGATAAACTTGAAGAAAAACTTAGTGTCACGAACATTTTTTTTCTTCTCTAGATATATAAGAAAATCTTTTTCCTTACATATTTTTAGATAAAACACAAATTTTCCCGCTAATTATCTCCCTTGAAAATAGAACTTGCAGAAAAAAGGAATATCTTTTTTAAATGTTTATGTAATATTTCTATATAAAATAAAGAATTAATTTTTGCATCTTTTGAGTTATTTTAAGTCATTTTAATTGAAAAACTAGATGCTCAGTTACATACCTTGAACTAAGTGCTACTATTTACATGATTTAGCGGTTCCATGCCTTAAAACTCTTTTTCTCACAACCACTGGTTAGTTCTTTAATTGTACTTTAAATAAACATTGAAAACAATCACCTGCCAATATATTGACAAATCAACCTGGTTGTCAAAACCTGACCATTTCCATGAATATCCACCTACTAGCAGAGTGGGTGCTGACGCTGGCTCTGAAACAGTTAATAAATATACAAGTTCATGAACTCCAGTTGGCTTTTGTCATTTTGTATTATAGTACTAGCTCATTTACCAAATTTGAAAGTGAAAGAAAACAAGTCGTGTAAACCCTAACAGAGAAAAGCAAATATCTAATTATGATCATTTGAAATAATTTAAAAACAAAAGTAGTAATTGAACGTTAATAATCAATTGCAAAATTCTGCGGATCCTAGGTGGACAAAAGACCGCTAGATAGGACACAGATGAGTACCCTGATGACGGATTGAGGTGCTTTGCCATAAGTGATTAAATGGGGTCACCCTGTCATCTTGGTCGTCAGACCATAATACAGAAATCTTTATTGCAGACCAGATCTGGTGCACCGTGTGAGGAATTGAAATTTAAAGAACGCTGTTGCAGGTTTTGGAAGGAGTATCACCAATACAAACCCCTACAATAGCGGACTAGCCCGACCCTATCCATCCCTCTTTTTTCCATTGACCGTCAAAACTAGCTCCCCCGATTGGCCTTGCATCCAATATTCACTTCATCATCATTTCGCCCTTTATGTTTATCTCCCTGATATCGCTGAGTTGGCGATGTTTAGGAGTAAAGCAATAACTAACTGTTTACACATTCTAACAAATCACAAAAAGTTAAACTGGTCTCATGCCGGTTTCTATTATATAAAAAAGATACCTGTTTTGTTAGTTGTCACCATCACTTTTCTCACAGGACTCCAGTATCCCAGTCTGACTGGTTTACATGAAACCTCTACTTCATACTGAGTGTATGGCGATAAACCACAGGCTTTCTCTTTAAATCTATCATTGTCAGAGTGAAATTGTATTTCCTGTTAAAACACACAAACAAGTAAAATAAAAACTGAGAGCAGTTATTGTTTTAATGAGCCGCCATTGAATTCATTCAATTTAACATCCGTATTTGTCTAAATATTTTACTTAATATACAACATCTGAAATATATATTCATTCATTTTCCTCTCTCCAATATTGACAATAGAAATTGAAAACTTCATTGTCTTTTTGCGTATCAACTTTTGACATAAGTGTTAGAAACAAAACAAAATCACAAAAAATAAAGCTTTATTCGTGCTGCTTGGGAGTAAAACAATAACTAATCTACAAACTAAGAAACCAAATTCAGGAAAATATTTTGACCAATCTAGCCTGAGTTTGGAATCATGTTTTATTGGAATTCACCATGTATTTTTGAGACATTTTGTCGAGCTTAGTGGTCGATTTTTTCAAGTCAATAAAAAGCTCATGTGCTCTTATCAATATAAATAGAATTTTAATTTTTATAGTTAACTATACATACCCTCTTGTCTCTGCTAGATAGTGATTTGTACACGATTCTGAAGGTCTTATTGTGAATATAGTCATTGTGTTCCCACTCAACAGTCGCACATTGTGGAGATTTTGGGACAGCTTTTAGATTGAACACTTGGTCAGGGAGAACTTTAAAAAACAAAAGGACAGAACAAGTTTTTGTAATCATCAGTAATAAGCAATTTACTTTAACTCATTTTATGCAAACATTACATACCTACTGCAAAGGGATCCCAAAAAATGAAAAAAAAAGGATCAAATTGGACAAAACAATTTCTTGCACAACAAAAATTCACAGAAATGTAAAAAAGGGAAAAAAATATATATAAAACCGATTGACAGAAATATCAGTGATGGTTTGTCAATTGATGGTGGTTATATTGTAGTCATCTAAGGTAAACGATATTTACCAGTTTCATTCCATCGTACTGTTAATGACTGTGTTAGATCTCCATGTTTCAGAAATATTCTGATAGGTCTATTAATATCAATGGCTAAATCATACACGTCCCATTGACAGCTGTCATTTGCCATGCTCGGGCATCTATACCAGCTAGTATAGCGGATAACTGGCTGCCTGTAAAAAAAAAAGAGCACACCTATAGAACAAAATAGGTTTTGGATTTGAATTATATGCATCTTATTTAGACCATGGGCCAATTGCAGAACCGCGAGCAGTGCCAAATGGCCTCGTTGAAGGCTGCTGGCGGTTGTCCATTGTGGTTTTTCTAAATTGCCGTTTAATTGTGGGCTGTGTCGCGTACACTTATTCCACATCTCTTTATTTTCTATTTGAACGTTAAAACAAATATAAACAGGGACTACCCCACTCTATCGTCAATGTACTATACAATAATATACAATATCAATGAAAAAAAAACCCAACAACACTACACATTTATAAAGAACGTTGAATCCAATGTTCTATATTAAAACAGACCATATTATAAAAATTATAGAAAATAATGAAATGTAGAATAAGTCCAGGATAAGTGTTCGCGACACAGCTCACATAACAAACGGCAATTTAGAAAAACCACAATGGACAACAAAAGTTGACATGATTGTTCATTGTGGTTTTTCTAAATTGCCGCTTGTTATGTGAGTTGTGTGGCGTGCACTTATTTTACATCTCATTATTTTCTATTCTACTACATGGAATCTACATTGTGTTACCTCTTGAGCTGAACTTTTAACTCTAGTATAGTTTGAAAAATGTCATTGAATACAAGTCTCTTTGCAAAATAAAGATGTTTCAACACTAGACAATCTAGTACTCAGTAAAGATGTACTATCATTGCCAATGAAATGCGAACGGCATCTGTTTACAGGTAACTGAGATAAACTGCAATTCTACAAACCAAACATGTACATACATTTTTAATCTTTTTTAATGAAATGAAAATTCTGGATTCGTGCAAATCAAAATTCTTATTATTAAACGAGGTATCGTAGTAAAAAGGTTAGGGGTTTTGGTATTTTAACAGTAAAATAGAACTTTAAAGACATGACAAAGTCATACCAGAGCAATTCTAAGTGAGTGGAGTTCGATGTGGCCAAATCCCATCTGCACACTATGCGTTTCCAGTTATAAGTCACACAAGAGAAGTGTTTTACTACAGCCAAGCTGTTACCTGCCAAAAACACCAAATTAACACAAAAAATAATAAAATTAAAATTACTGAACAAGGTTACATGTCTGCATAAAAATATATTTTTGTTCAAAGTTTTTATTTAAAATTACTAAATTTAAACGAATATACATGAAATGAACTAACTATAAGGATAAACACACATTTTGTGACATTCACAGTAATAGACTTTTAACTTCAAAGGTTTTATGGTGATTATGTAAAGCAAAATAGTGTCCTATGAAATTTTGTCCACCCTGCCATACTTAACACTGAAAAATCTAGAGGACAAAATTTCATATCTCTTAAGCGTTTTATTCCGTCCTTGGACTTCATCATAGGAGTACATGTCACTCAAGACAATATATCCATCTCTCAGAGCCACCTATCCACAATGCAAATGTAAGATAGGAATAGGGTGGTCATCATGTCAAAAACGCTTAAGAGAATAAAATATCGAAAATAATACCTTGAATCTGTGAAATTGTTTGATGCAGCAAAAGAAAAAGCAACAGCAAGTACCAAACCAGATTCTTATTCATTGTTCTCAAATCTGCAAAAGATATTTTCATATGTTAGACCTCATATTTTTCTGAGTAACCATGGAAATTGGATGAAAAGATTCCACATATATAAAAAAAATCTTGTTCAACTCTACAGTAACAATGGATTGTGTGATGTTACCTTAAAGAAAAATGAACGGTCTTATAAGAGCACACATGGCATCAAAATACCAAGTGTTATATGGCCTCTCAAAAAGTTTCTTCTTCGTTGGTAGATACATTTCGGTTTGAGGTAGATGGTTTGATGTTAGCGCTATACTGAGACGACCACTTCGCTATCCCTGTCCAAAGACATTGTGTGGCTGCAAATAGCAACCAACCGAACCATGTGATCGCAATAGAAAAAGACAGGTTTGTGGTTATAAAATTATGTTTAACCAACCATTTCTTAAAAAAAACTTTAACGTAGTCAGGGTTGTTGCAGGTTTTTTACCTCGCCTTTCCGGGGCATACTGTATTCTTGATTATCACCGCGGGGTAATTCTATTGTTACCTCTACTTAAAAATGCTCCAGAAGAGTTGACAAACAGTTTCCCGGCAGTTCTTATGATATGTAAAAAACTGTCCACAAATCTCTGTTTGTCCATATATGACAAAGTATTAAGAATTCTTTTATACACCATACTGGTATACTTCTTGACGTTTTAGGTCTGACGGTTATTGATTCTATTATATATTCCGACTGGTTTTATCTTTCTTTGACTTTTTATATCTCGGGATGAATACTGTATCACCGCCGGAGTCTTACCAGCTTTGTTTAAATTACGTCATTTTCAAATAGCTGTTGAAGTCATGTTGTGACATATATTCTCCTAATGATAGAGTTTTACACATCATATCCTCAGTTTAAACTTAATACTTATTTTCTGATCATGGAAGAATTCGATTTGCTCTAGTTGCTTTAATTGAAAATATTTTCCTTTATTAAAGGCATGTCAATTTGTATCAAAATGTTTAACACACTTTTTACTTCCATAGTATAAGTGTTAATATCCCCGATAAGTTTTTTTTTGTGTTTTTTTTTGGAAATTTTCATTAATTAAATTTCATAACAATCCTACCTTATTTTGAAAATTTCTTGCTGCAATACACATTCTTTAATGACAATCCTCTTACAAATGCCAATGAAGCTTAAAATGAATTCAGTTTTTAAATACAAATATGTTCACGTGATTAATTTTAAATAGACTTTTCCATCAACTTATCGGTTTCGCATAAAATACTTTGTCGTAGATGATCCTCCAAATGTTCTGGCATGAAAAATAGAAAACTAAAACATAAGAATATGAAAATTTCCTAATTTAGTAAGATTTGTAATTGCTTCTTTCCTAAAAAAAATAAAATGATTTGGCAGCAGGACCGACAACAGTAAACAAAAATATGTTTTGTATTTATTTCAAAATAATATAATGTTCGATAAATTGAAATATATACCCGTCAACAGCTTGAGCGGTTTCACTGTTTCCTAAAGTTCTTGACACACAGCTTATTAAACTGATTGCGTTATATTTGTATCCAAAACTAAAATAGTTGAGTCGCACGCAAATAGTAGTGTCATATCGCACCAAGCGTGCTTCGCCAAAACAATAATATATTCGGTAAAACTTTTGTTTTTTTTTAAGAATTTGAACTGGGAAATTCAATGATCTTAGTCCCCAGAGTGTGACAGGTGTACTGTTACATGAGATAGTCTATTGCCTGTTTGTCCTTTGTTTTTTATACCCCGCCACACGAAGTGGCAGGGTATTATGTTATACCCTCAGTTTTTTTCGGTGTCTGTCCGTCCGTCCGTCCGTCCCCCGAATGTTTCCGACCAATAACTTGAAAACGCGTCAAAGGATTTGAATGTTATTTTGCACAGCTGTTTAGTACAATAAAATACAGACCAAGTTCGATTTCCAGCATGATCCAAAAAATCGTTTTTGAGATAGGCCACTTTGAAAAATCAAATTTCATGAAATTTTGAGTTTCCGACCAATAACTTGAAAACGCGTCAAAGGATTTGAATGATTTTTTGCACAGCTCTTTAGTACAACAAAATACAGGTCAATTTCGATTTCCAGCATGATCCAAAAAAAAGTTTTCGAGATAGGCCGCTTTGAAAAATAAAATTTCATGAAATTTTGAGTTTCCGACCAATAACTTGAAAACGCGTCATGGGATTCAAATGATATTTTGTACAGCTATTGAGTATAATAAAATACAGGTCAAGTTCAATTTCCAGCATGATCCGAAAAAACAGTTTTTGAGATAGGCCACTTTGAAATCAAATTTTATGAACTTTTGATATTATAACGTGGCAGGGTATCATTTAATGTCTCATTACATGCCCTATTTTTTTTTTGTAATGACAAATCTGTAACCCCAGTCCTTAACCATTCTATGCAAATTGATTTTTGTTTTCTGTATTTTTTTAGCAATGCCAAACCCCGGTTATAAACCATACAATGCAACTGTTAATATTTTGTTTTATTTTTGCAATACCAAACCTGTTACCCCCGGTACTAAACCAAAAAAATGTTTTTTTGCAATACCAAATCGGTAACCCCGGTCCTAAACCATACAATGCAATTTGTTTTTGCAATACCGAACCTCTAACCCCCGGTCCTAAACCATACAATGCATTTTTTTTAAATTTTGCAATACCAAGTTTTATCAATCTAGGACCTATAGTTCTTAAGATATGGAGGTGATTAAAACTTAGCACTGCTGGTGGAGTTTTAATTCCCCGAGGTTAGCCCGCTCCGGCACCAACACTTATGTGTTGGAGAACATATCAAAGCTTAAAATTATCAGTTTAAATTTCAAAATTGTCTAAACCCTAAGGTTCTTCCTACCCCAGACATAGGTTGATTATCTTAGTAAAAATTTGGTTCCCCAGTTTGATATGTTTGGCTTTATTGTTCTTTGCTCTTCATCATCATATAGTGTTTGGCATTTTCAATATTTTTGGTAGAGCGCCTCTGATGAGTCTTGAAGAAACGCGCGTCAGGCGTAGCAAAATTTATTGTCTAGAACTTTGTTGTCATTTGTATTAAACACCG
The DNA here is from genome assembly GCA_963971305.1 of Arcuatula senhousia. NCBI lineage: Eukaryota > Metazoa > Mollusca > Bivalvia > Mytilida > Mytilidae > Arcuatula > Arcuatula senhousia. The sequence continues at coordinate 11,903,129 of OZ020303.1, read as the reverse complement.
ATATTATATGCATTGAAAATTATCATAGTCACAACCGGAAGATCAAGGTCAAGGTGAAAAGATGGTGATGCCACTGTGCTAAGCTATTACTAGGGCATATGCATACAAAATTTCATTAACCTACATTTGAGGCCTTTAGAACTGTCAGAAACAGTCAGAAATCTGTTCTAATTCTGTTCTGCTGACAGTTCTAGGACAGTTTATGACAAGCCGTGTCCTGTCATAGAACAGTTCTGGACAGTTTTACCCCATGACATATTTAGAACTGTTCTAAGCCCTGACAGTTCTAAGCTGTCTTACTGCCTGACAGCTCTAACCTGTTCTGCGCCCTGACAAATCTAAGCTCTGACAATTCTAGACCTTGACAGTTTTAGAGCTATTCTTGTTCATTGTGCGAAGCAATGAAAGTTGCATGGCTATCGAAAACACAATTTTAACAGAAAGCTGATAATTTTTAAAACTGAATTATTACAAAGCTGACAAAACATTACAATAAACAAATGACGTCATATAGAACTGTTATGGACTAGAGGAGTTCTAAGCTGTCAGGGCCTAGAACAGTTCTAGACGTGTCGGGGTCTGGGACAGATTAGGACAGTTCTTCCTCAGAACAGTGTATGACAATTGGTGTCCAGGGTTAGAACAGCTCTAGAACTGTCACGAGAGCCTGACCGTAGAGATGTTAGAACAGATCTCGACTATAGGACTTATGTTGCTTTAGATATCAAGGTGCTCATAAAACCTGAACACGAAAGTTTACGCCGCAGCCAATGTTCCACCCCGCTTCGCAGGCATGACGAAAAACCAAGCGTCCTCCTAAATTAAATGATCGGTCTTTTACTGTAGGCCGTAAATGTAATTCTAAAACGTGTTCTATATCTATCCAATGTACCTTTCTATTGCGTGAAAATGTGCAAAACATGCAAAAAATGTGCAACATGAGTTGACACTAAAGTATGTCTCGCCTGTCGGCACCATCACGTCTAGCTGGGCCTTCAGAAAAGTTAAGGTCGAGGTCATGTGACAGGTGACAGAATTCCATTTAACCATCACAAAAATGTCTGAAGTGTGTTCTAGATACCATAGTTATTGAGAAACAATAAAATAAGACCAACTTTCACTTAGTCATTCGACCATGAAAATGGGATCAAAGTCACAACGTCAGTTGTGTATACCATAATCCCCAAATATCAAATGCCTAGCTTACGGCCGTCATTCGGTATCGTGAGTTTTTGACTCGTGAAGGAATCGACAACGGCGGCAAAGTATAGAAAGCTGCTCGTGGAGGGAGGAGGCGACGGCTCGTGGTGGAGGAATTCGGACATTTCAAATAGAATGTCAGTCTCTTATTCTAATTTTCTTATATTTATATACAAAATATTCAAAAAACAAATATGTCTCACAAAATTAATAAACATTATGAACAAAAGCCAACAAAAAATAAAAATAAAAATGCATTACTTTCTTCAAACTCATTCAAGGCGATTATTTCGTCATCATTTTTTCTGTAAACAAACATGTTATTCAACGAATTGCGGGTTGCCTTTTGCATAAAACGTTACAAATTTGGTATGTGCGTGTGCAGCATCTCTTGCTTTTACATATTCCACACCATTATAATGATTTAAAGAAAAAATGTATTAATAATCTAAGAAAAATATGCTCGGTACCGAAAAATCGACTCGTGATGAATGGTGTACCGTATTTTTTTGCTCGTGAATTATGCTCGTGATGGAGGAATTTATCAATTATCAAAACTTTGTACCGGCACTAGAATCAATCATAACCTAAATGATATTGCATATAATACTTATATATTTTTTTAACAAATTTTCTTGGGTATTTATTGTCATATTTTCATAACTTTAGATCATGAAAAGAAGAAAGAGCAATAATTATGACAACAGAAAGAGACATTGGGCAATAAATAGAAAAGGTACAAACAACGGCAGGAGAAAATGGGACGACGACCACAACACCAGTCGAAGACGAGACAGTAACGCCAGTTGAAGATGAAACAGCCACACTAGTCGAAGATGAGACAATAACACCAGTAGAAGATGAAACATTCACACTAGTCGAAGATGAGACAATAACACTAGATATTCTTCATTAAAGTTCAAATTGTACCGATTACCCTTAAAGTTCAGCTCAACAGAAGAAAAACTGAGACATAAAGACAAAAATATATAATATAAACAGAATATAGAGCAACTCTCGTGTAAACACTTGTTATCAACTGACTGCTACATGTTACTTAGAATCATATCGAATTAGTTAGTTAGTTATTGCTTTACTCCCAAGCAGCACGATTTCGGCTATATCCGGGAGATGAACATGAAAGGGGTGATACAATAAACATGAAATGATGATGAAGTGGAGGAATTAGGGACACAAGGCCAATCGGGTAGGAGAGTTTTGACTGCCACTGGAAAAAGAAGTGATGGGTAGGGACGGGAAATTTAGCCTCCTGCATGGGGATCCTATGGGTCCTACTCTTGCCGAGACCTGCAGCAGGGTTCTTTAACGTGCGAGGAACGTGACATTTTTTCCCAACACGGTGCACCACTATGGTTTGCGGTCAGGTTTTCCGCATTATCGCCTAACGACCCCGCATCTCTCGATGTCAGGGCTGCCCCATTCAACCACCTGGGGCACACATCCCAGTCGCTTTGTGGGCAAAGCGGCCTGACCCAATGTCAGGTTTCTGAGCGCTCTTTAGTGGACTTTTACCGACAAGCTTAGCGCTCATATCGAATTAGAATACGACTCAGCACTTCAAACAATAATAATTTAGTGAGGCGTGATCACTCACACACTTGATCTTTGTAATGCGTAAAAAGTGATACAAGTTTAAAATTGAAATTTACATTTAAAGTAAATATCAAATGGTTAATATTGCTGCCAAAGAATGCTAAATTGAATTTTAACAAGAATGTTCAACACTACCCAATAATTGTTTTAACATTTTCATTCCCATTAATTGTTTTAAAACATGTATAAATAACCATAGAGATTCACAATAAAAAATCGAGGTGAAGTACCATCTAACTCACCTTTCTGATATGGGCATGTTGTGTTGATAAGTTTTTCATTGGCAAACGTCGGGCCCAATCATGTACTATTAACTTAAACTGATCCAATATTAAATTGTGATGGGCGATTAGACAGTAAAAAGGTCCGCAAAGTAGATCTTTTGCCTTGACATTTCACCGAATATACAATGAAGAACATACATGTAATGATAACTACAATAGTAAGCACTACTACAAACGGCGATATGTAAATGAATGTTTGGCTGCACATATTGAAGAAAATGTTCATTTATGAATTTTGTTTTAATTTTTTCAACATATTTATATATTTGTCTATAATCTTTCTCCAAGTTTTGGTCCGTATTGTATCGAAATTATTAGAGATTGACCACTTATGATCTGTAGATTACCGGAATAACCGTATCTATATATTTTTTTTTAATTTGGGTGTACTTTTTGTGCCTACTTAACTATTTTGAGGCCATTTTTTACTGGTCACGCTTGCTACTTCACGAGCGATAAATCGTCGCCGCATTCTTCACGAGCAATAACAGCATCTTTTTTTGGAAAAAAATGAAATTTTATTACATTTGAATAACTTTTCGTTTCATATTAGCTGTCAAGATGTGGCAAAAATTGTATTGGATATAATGATATGCTTAAAACGTCATTTTTGTGCAATTTAATACATGTTTGTATAAAAAATGTCCTTTTTATAACCCCCAAAAATATAGGGTGCAGTAACGCCTTTAATTAATTCTTGAAATTGGTAATGCTTTTTCGTGTACTTTTTTCCCATTCTAAAGAGTAAAAACAATCATTTTGTGAGACAGTTTTATTTTCTTTATTTTTCTTCAAATAAATTTGATATTGAGTGAAATAAATCAACTTTCAGAAAAATTATAGTTTATGCTCCACCACGAACCGTCGCCTCCTCCCTCCACGAGCAGCTTTCTATACTTTGCCGCCGTTGTCGATTCCTTCACGAGTCAAAAACTCACGATACCGAATGACGGCCGTGTAGCTATGATATTATACTATTTACTTAACTCATTTTCCACCCAAAAATCATCCAAGTTCACAAAGTCACTGAACCGTAAAAATGGGGTCATGGTCACACAACATGGTGTCAGTTGTGTAGACCAAAACCCAAAATGTATGTATACCAAATATCAGACGCCTAGCTATTATACTTTTCACTTAATTTATTTTCCACAAAAGTTTTTATTGTCCCAAAAATCATCTAAGTCCACAGAGTCACTGAACCATGAAAATTGTGTCAAGGTCACAGGACATGGTCTCAGTTGCATAGACCACAACTCCAGGTGTCTGTATACCAGATATCAGATGCCTAGCTATTATACTTTTCACTTAATTTATTTTCCACAAAAGTCTTACAAAGAAGTTTTTTTGCCCCAAAAATAATATAAGTTCACAGAGTCGCTGAACCATGAAAATGGGGTCAGAGTCAAAAGGCACGGCACCAGTTGCATAGACGATAACCTGAAGTGTCTGTATACCAGCTATAAGATGCCTATCTATTATACTTTTCCACAAAAGTCTTACAAAGGTTTTTTCGCCCGAAAAAAAACATCTGTGTCGCTGATCCATGACATTGGGGTCAGGGTCAAACGGCATGGTGCCAGTTGCGTAGATATCACCCCAACTGTCTGTATACCAAATATCAGATGCCTAGCTATTATACTTTTCTTGGAAATTATTTTCCACAAAAGTCTTACAAAGGTTTTTTTCGCCCGAAAAAAAACATCTAAGTTCACAGAGTCGCTGATCCATGACATTTGGGTCAGGATCAAACGGCATGGTGCCAGTTGCGTATATATCACCCCAACTGTCTGTATACCAAATATCAGATGCCTATAGCTATTATACTTTTCTTGGAATTTATTTTCCACAAAAGTCTTACAAAAAAGTTTACGTCTTACAAAGGGGTTTTTTGGCCCGAAAAAAAAAAACATTTAAGTTCACAGAGTCATTGAACCATGAACTTGGGGTCAGGGTCAAACGGCATGGTACCAGTTACGTAGATCATAACCCTAACTGTCTGTATACCAAATATCAGATGCCTAGCTTTTATGCTTTATTTGGAATTCATTTTCCACAAAAGTCTTACAAAAAAGTTTACGCCGCCGCCGTCACCGTCGCAGGAAAGTAAAACCTATGTCTCGCCTTCAGCGACTAAAGTCGCAGGCGAGACAAAAATGAGAATATGGGAGATTCCAGACCAGACATTGCAAATCTAAACAAAGAACTTACAAACTAGATATTGAAACACATTTTTGTTAGGCATAATTTTTGTTGTTGTTGTGAATGGCATGACTTTGCCTGATATTTTAACTTTTTAAAAGCCACCCATTTTAAACTTACAGTTCGACTTTTTGGCGGCATGTTACAAATTCTAAAGACCAAAATTCAAGTTCATTTGTCCTGTATGAAAAATCTGCGATCTGAATGTTCATGCTTTTTAGCAAAGATTTCATTACTATATAACAGTGAACTAGGTTAGCATGGAAATAAAAGGCTTGTTTATAGTTTGAAATTTTATTGGAAGAAAAAAAAACAAGAGCATGTGGTTCAACGTCAAAACATTAGTTTTGTTTGATTCCATTGACGACCCCCACTGGAGCCCTACATTGGTTTATTTTGTCCCATAACAACAATCATTGCGGTTTCTTCCATTTAGACAAATTGATTTAATTGTTATTCACTATAAATACTATCAATTAAAAGTTAAAATGGAAATTTGAATTTATCTGTTTACTTTGTGCAGTTGTCATTATAATCATGCTTTAATGTTCTATAATCAATAATATCAAGCGGTTTTCTTATTGGTATGGTTTTGCTTTATCTATAGAGAGTAAGAATGAAAGAGCGAGGTAGGTTTGACTCTGGAAGTATTGCACTTGTTCAATATGAAAATGAAATAAAAAAGAAATGAGATGAAACGTGATAGGAATCAATATCAGTATATAAAAAGTTTTAATGTAAGAACAAAAAATGGTTTGATGAAATGAATGAACTTGTCTTGTTATTACTGTAAAAACAACAAGAGGCTCCCAGGAGCCTGAATCGCTCACCTGACATATGTGCCTGAAGTAAAGGTTATTAGGCAAAATCTATTTGACATTGAAAGGGTCATAAGTTTAATAAGGGGGTCATATGACAATATGGTGGATCTTATAGTGCTGATCATTTTTGTTCTCAATCAAAATTTTAAAATCAGTCACCCTTTTTGAGTTATTTGCAAAAAACTGCAATTTACCACTATGTTCTATTTCTAGCCATAACGGCCATGTTTTACGACCAATCAAAAATCCCCACATCAGTTCTACACACCTAGTGCTAATAAACAACTATACTAAGTATGGTTCCAGTTGGACTTAGAGTGTCAGAGGAGTTAGCGTTTTCAATGTAATGAGGAAATGCTGTTAAAATGCTAAAATTTTACTTTCTAAGGGCAATAACTCCTAAAAGGAAAGGTCCTACAACGTTGACTTTATTACATATTTTGTAGATCTTGGTGTGCTTAACAATATACAAGTTAAATTTCTCAAATATCTTGTATAGTTTTCAAGATATTGAGCTAAACAGGTGCAAAATTTGAAAAAAAAATCCACAAATGGGCAATCAGTTCTAAGCACCGAATGCTAATGAACAACCATACCAAGTTTGGTTGCAATTGGACTTATGGTGTCAGAGGAGTTAACGTTTTAAAAAGTTTACGGACGACAGACGGACGACGGACGCCAAGTGATGACAATAGCTCACACGACCCTTCGGGTCAGGTGAGCTAAAAAGGGGTTACTAGTATAAATGCTCTTGATATTGTTACTCCTAGTATAATTTAATATGACAATGGGGATTAATTAAAAGAGTAACGAATTGTGAGCCGAGGAGCAAACACATAATTCGGGGTTGACACAAGATATGATTAGATCACCAATAACATAAATTTAAATCGATGTTCTTTTCTCCTCACTGTCTCCTCTCAAGTCATAGTCTCGACTCATGCAGCACCGGTCCTGGATAAATGTCCGTAGTTTGTATAGACCAAAGAATACTAGATGAATGATGGGAACGGCGATGAACACCAGTGCCAGACAATATAATACCGCTTTCCCAGGGTTGTCCCAGTCCAGGAAACTGTAGTAGGGTTCTTTTGTAACGGCTTCTTGGTCAATAACACTGTAGATTGCATAGACGATTCCAAACAGAGATGGATATATGACGTGAAGAATACGAACTGGCTTGGAACATACAAAGAAGTTAGAAATTATATACACTGTGTTAATTGCATGGTATTCTATGCTCAAGGGGTCGTCCTCTGAAATGTAAAGTAGATACATTATTACACAATTCATTGTCTTGTTTGCATGTTTTATGATGGTTCTTTTTTTGTTTTGCCTTGTCTTTCTTTAACTGCATCATCTTGCACTCTCATTCTGTAAAGTGACTGATTTTTCTTTTATGTCATAATTGTTTTGATACACGTCTTAAAAATTGTACCTTAAGAAACAACCTGCAATAATATTGTTTTGTTTACGAGGTTTCATAATAGTGTTTGAAACATCATGGTCTCGTAGAAAATGCATTCATCTTCCCAACTGGCAAACAATATGTAGTTTTGGTTTTTGAATTTTCTCGCCCAATCTGAAAACTAAGAACGTTCTGGGCAGTTGCTCTTTTGAAATCTTATTTTACAAACCGCAAGCAACAAATAAAAGTCAATAATATTTTGAGTGTTGGGCTGACATCCAAAACGGTGTTCCACAAGGTTCCATACTTGGCCCATTGTTATTCAATGTTTTATAAATGACATTTTTCTGTTTGTTAAAAATTGTAGCCTCTGTAATTATGCTGATAATAATACTTTGTCTTTTTGCAGTCCTGATTATGATTTGCTTATTTCAACTTTGGAATCTGAGTCTAAAATGCTTATTGATTGGTTTTGATTTAACAAGATGCAAGCAAATCCAGATAAATTTCAAGTTTTGACTGTTGGCAAAAAGAAATATGATAAAAATATTTCCTTGCATATCCAAGATTCAGATCTTACTTGTGAAAAATACAGTGAAATTATTAGGAATCGAAATTGATTATCAGCTTAATTTTGATGCCCATATCAGTTCACTCTGCAGGAAAGGTTCACAGCAACTAAATGTTTTTATTAAAACGTTTGAGTTCTCTTTTGGACAGACTTAGTAAGCTTACTATCTTTCACACTTTCATTCTAAGTAACTTTAACTTTTGCTCTTTTGCGTGGCACTTCTGTACAGAAAAAAATCTTAAAAAACTAGAAAAAGTGCAGGAAAGAGCACTTCGTTTTGTTTATTATGATTATCATAGTACTTATGATACCCTTCTTCAAAAAGCTAAGGTGCCTTCCCTGCAGATTAGACGGATACGGGCTATGGCTCTTGAAGCCTTCAAAATTGTGAATAGAATTGCTCCTATATGCCTACAAAATTTAGTTAATGTGAAAAACTCTAAATATGTTTTTAGATATACAAACGTTTTAGAAGTGCCTCATGTTAAATCAACTACCCATGGGAAAAAAACTTTTAAATTTGCTGCTGCCACTTTATGGAACAGGCTTCCAAATCATTTTAGAACTCCTTACTTGGGTGAGGAGACCATAATATAACAATGTTATAAGAACGCCCGGAGTAACTTCGTTATAACTTACTTGGGTGAGGAGACCATAGTATAACATTGTTATAAGAGCATCCGGAGTAACTTAGTAATAACTTACTAAGGGTGAGAAGACTATAGTATAAAATTTTTATAAGAACGCCAGGGGTAACTTAGTTATATCGATGAGGAGACCAAAGTATAACATCGTTATAAAAACGCCCGGAGTACCTTAGTTATAACTTACTTTGGGTGAGACGACCATAGTATAACATCGTTATAAGAACGCCCAGAGTAACTTAGTTATAACTTAATTGGGCTGGGAAGACCATAGTATAAAATCGTTATAAGACCACCCGGAGTAACTTAGTTACAACTTACTTGGGGTGAGAAGACCATAGTATAACATTGTTATAAGAATGCCCGGAGTAACTTAGTTATTACTTACTTTGGGTGAAAAGACCATAGTATAACATCGTTATAAGATCGTCCGGAGTAACTTAGTAATAACTTACTTGGGGTGAGAAGACCATAATATAACATCGTTATAAGAATGCCCGGAGTAACTCCGATATAACTTACTTGGGGTGAGAAGACCATAGTATAACATCGTTATAAGAACGCCTGGAGTAACTTAGTTATAACTTACTTGGGGTGAGAGTCCATAGTATAACATCGTTATAAGACCACCCGGAGTAACTTAGTTATAACTTACTTGGGGTGAGAAGACCATAGTATAACATCGTTATAAGACCTACCGGAGTAACTTAGTTACAACTTACTAGTACTTGGAGTGAGGAGACCATAGTAAAAAATCGTATAAGGACGCCTGGAGTAACTTAGTTATAACTTACTTGGGGTGAGAAGACCATAGTATAACATCGTTATAAGAACGCCCGGTGTGTTGCTCATCTCAAATAATAGCCAGCTTAACTTGAGATACCACGGTGTGAATCTTTCTAGATCTGGAACACATAGAGAATTTATTTCATGATTTAAACATCTTGATATACTGTTTGAAATATAAGGTTAACTCTGCGTTTTTTGTAAGAAAAGAAGTAAAATGTTCGGTAAGGACAGCCAACTTTCAATATCAAAAAAAAATATGAGAAAGATTATTCCAACATGGTTAATCTACAAATTCATTTGAAAACATTTTTGGAACCAATTCATAATGGTAGTTCATTGAAGTTAGTGTACTTTATTTCATTCTATTTTATTTACTGCTACCGGTCATTATGGAATGGTTTTTTTTCAGATTTATATTTTACCTTTGCGTATAAATATATCTGGCCTTTTAAAGTGAACATAGAGTGTAGAAATAGCATCTGACACATTTGATATTATAAGAATTATATAGCCCCAGTTTGTAAGTTTAGAGAAGAATATTAGATCTCCATTTTTATCTCCTTCAAACTCATTGTATATATGGTAGCTGATCCAGGCCAGATGATAGAGCATCCAAAACGTTGTCCATATTGGATAGAGAACACGGTGACCGCACTACAAATGGAAAAAAATCAAGATGCAAGATTCTGTATTTTATATCTTCACTTTGCACTTCTGGTGCATGAATACTTTTCGGCTTAATTTAGAGCATAATGTAAAAAACCAAAGAGGTTTGAAAATAGGCGAATCATCCCTGTTTTCAGAAAATGCCTAAACAAAAGGACTTAGATACCGTTCTTTAGAACACATAGTAAAGTTTGGCTGATATGAGTTGAGTAAACATGACCCGATTTCTTAGGTCCATACGGTTTAAAAATACAAGGTGTGAAATAGGCTGTATATGCATATTTCGAGGACCAATCTCTTATTATCAGTGGCATTTAAATCAAATTAATTGGAAGCCAGAAAATTACAAATAACTTAAGTTTATGATGGGGTTTGTGTTGCTGAATATATTCGTTCTTTTCTTCAATTTTTGTCTTGTGTATCATACTGTTTGTTTTCTGTAATATTTTATTAACACGAGTTTGCTTTTTCGTTCACTACAAAAACAGGCATGCTTACCGCCGATACTATAAAGTGAACAGGATAATCATATCCTAGTCCAAATTTTCTACACTGGAATTCATTTTTGAGGTCATTGCATCTAGACATTTCGTCAATCTGCGAATAGCAATACATATTAGTTACAGGTTAAATAAGAAAAATTTCGCCTATCGCCATTGAACTAACAAATACTAATACATGTAATAGTAACAACAGCTATAATTCTAACAGATTTGACACTCGCAAACTGCTAGCTGGAGAGGGATTACCATAAGCATTAAGCTTGTTTCCCAATCCAGGATAAATAAATATGTTTAAAATAAAATAACAGATTTCAATTGGATTTTTTAATTTAGTAAAACTAAGTATTCTATTTATGTTTATTCTTCTATTTCTATGATTGGATAGGAAAATGGAAAACATAATTCAGTTGATAAACCTTTAAAGGGGCTATCGTATAGTGGTTGTTTTTGGGCTCAAGCAATAAGAAAACGTCGTGTCGTTTCAATGCGTATATTCGAAAAGCCATAGAGAGACGTTATCATACAGTGACGTTACATAAAACCGCGTAATTGTAGACAAACGTTATGCACAATTTCGGACATTCTCCCGGCCGCGCAAAAGAGAAATTTACAATAAAGTTACATTATGAACTAACTAGATAATAGGAAACTGAAAGAAAACTTTAACGTCAATGAAATAATTAAAACTTGAATCTCACTTTATAGACTAAAAATATTTAAAAGTTCTCATGAATCTCGTTGATTCCACATATAAAATATCTTAAAAAGTCTCTAACACGATTAAAAGTCTCTGATCACTTATTAACATCAGTCCATTGTTTGATCCTCTGAATAGCATCGTCCTTCGCTCTCCGTGGTGTTCGTTTATAGACATCATCAGAATTCGTCGAGTCTGTTCGGTCGTCCTCGCTGTTGATCTCTAGTGGATACAATTTAGTGACGGGCCTCGTGGTGAATCCGTTCCTCGTACGAATAACAGCGGATCTTGTTACACCATCTCCTCCGACGTTGAGCTCCTCCACGATCGCTAATGTCCATTTATTATTCGGTGTGTCTTCGTGAACTTGTACGACATCACCTTTGCGGATCGTAGTGATGCTTCCTCCTGTGTTTCGTTGGTATTCTCTAAGGGATGTAAGGTACTCGTGCTTCCACGTACACCAAAATCGTTTCAAAAGTTCCGATTTCTGTTGACACATCTTGTTTAAAGAATTGTGGCTAGTGTCGATCGGAATGTCTCTGTCTTCTCCGGGATATGGAAGTGATGAAATTCGTCTTCCATATAATAGTTTTGATGGCGTTAACGGATCGTCTAGTGGGTCTGACGATATATATGTCAGCGGTCTATCGTTGAGTATAGTTTCTACTTCTGTCACTATCGTTTGTAGAGTTTCTAGCGTGATAAGTGAACGTCCTAAGATCTTTTTGACACAGTTCTTCGTTAATCTTACCATCCTTTCCCAAAACCCTCCAAACCATGGGGCTCTTTTGGGAATAAATTTCCACACGATTCCGTAATTGTTCATTTGTTCCTGAATTGATGCTGATTTGGAAAGTATCTTTATCTGACCAGATGCAGATACAAACGTGGTCCCATTGTCTGAAATGACGGTTTTAGGAATCGATCTCCTGCTAACAAATCTTCTGAAGGCTAATATGAATTTCTCCTCTGTAAGATCCGTGACAACCTCCAAATGCAGAGCTCGAGTACTAGCGCACGTAAAAAGACAAATATATGCCTTTGAGATACTCCCGTCTGCTGATCTTACATTCAATGCGCCGGTAAAGTCTATTCCTGTGACGGCAAACGGAACCGAATCATCTAGTCGATCGTGTGGTAGCGGTGGCGCATCTCCAGTTTTGTACGAGTGTCCTGTGACCTTCTTGCATTTGACGCACTTGTTAAGCTGACTTTTTACAACTTGTCTAATCGATGGAATCCAGTATTCCTGACGCAAAAATGTGACGGTACTTGACAATCCCGCATGTAAGTGACAAGAATGTGCGTCCATAACTATGAGCTGAGTTAGTTTGTCCTTTTTCGGTAGTAATAAAGGAAACTTTGCAGCGATGTCTACGTGTGCATTGTGTATACGGCCTTCACATCGTATCATATCCTCGTTGTCTAAGTATAGCTTTAGTTGTTTGACTAAGCAGTTACGTTTTGATCCTGCTTTCAAAGTTTGGATAACGTCCTGATACCACCTTCTCTGAGTATTCCAGATCCATGTTTTAGCGGCCTTCTTTATTGCTTCTGGAGTTAGAACGGTTGTACTCGTTTTTCGGTTTCTACATACGTCAATGAATAGCTGCACATATGCTGTTACACGTAAAAGTTTCTTAAACGAATTGAATCTCCTAGGATCAATTATTTTATGTACTCCAACATCGATTTCGTCGTTCGTTACTTCATCATTGTATCCTTTATCATCTGACAAAGTTGCAAGTATCGTTGATTCCGATAGTTTATTATCGTTCCATACTGGCCAATCCGTTCGACAAGGTAGCCATTCGGGTCCTTTGTTCCATAGGTTACTATCTTTAAGTTTGTCTGCGCTAACTCCTCTAGTCAACATATCGGCCGGATTTGATTCAGTCGGGCAATATTTCCAATCCCATTCGTCAGTGAGTCGTTTAATCTCCGTTACACGGTTAGCGATGAACGGTTTCAACGTTTTGTCGGATTTCAACCAGCTTAACACGATCTGGCTGTCGCTCCATAGCATAGCGTTTGATACTTCTATAGTGCTCGTAACATGGTTCAATAGTCTGCTTCCCAATACAGCAGCCATGAGTTCCAGCCTCGGTATCGTCTGTGTTTTAAGCGGTGCCACTCTGTTACGAGCCATCAATAAACTACTTTGAGTATTGGATACCAAATAGGCGCATGCCCCATAAGCCTTAGTGCTAGCATCAACGAATACATGTACTGTTGTTCTCTCTTGACTTTGTGTTAATACTTGTCGGGGAAACTCGATTTCCGATGCTTCTTTTATGTCGTTTCGGATTTCCATCCATTCTTTAGTTGCTTCTTCATTTAGTGGTGTATCCCATTCCATTGTTTGCTGCCATAGTGTTTGTACGAACATTTTGCTCCTTACAGTTACTGGACCGATGATCCCCAGTGGATCATATATTTTTGACGATTCACTTAATACTTCTCTCTTTGTAAGATACTCCTCTGAACAGTTCGTTATCGGCGAAAATCCAAGTGTGTCATTTTCCGTGTTCCACATTAATCCTAACGTTTTAATCGTAGTGTTCTTGTCCTGTACATTTTGTGATTTCGCTAAATCCATCAGTACTTCACTATTTGATCCCCATGATCGTAAATTAAACCCTCCATTTGCGAAAAGACTTCGCGTTTCAGAAAAGTAGTTGCATACTTCAATTTCGGTTTCGAAACTAGATATGATGTTGTCCACATACAAGTCTTCTAAAACACGGTCTGTAACTTTGGAACGGTTTTCCTTGAGATGTTTTGACAGTACGGCATTGAGTATGAAGGGTGAGCACGTGGCGCCAAATAAGACTGCTCGAAAACGATAAGTTGACATTTGACTGCTCGGGTCCACTGGATTATCTAGCCAGAAGAAACGTGTTGCGTCCCGGTCCTCTTTATCCAGTCCAACGTTCAGAAACGCTTTTTCGATGTCGGTAGTAATACCATACCTGTGCATACGAAATCTCATAAGTATTGACGTGATATCGTTAAGCTGTGGCGGAACATCTTGTAGGCAATCATTAAGGCTGGCTGTTTCCGGAGTTTGCTTGCAGCTACAGTCATACACAATTCTAATGGGTGTAGTTGTCGAGTCCTTCTTAACGGGATGGTGGGGAATGTAGTGGAGTTTTGTAGGTTTTTCGTTGACATTTTCATCCACTCGTTCTATGAATCCTCGATTCAGTTGCTCTTGAAGTATCTCTCCGTACTTGCGCAAAAGATGTGGCTCCTTGCTTAGCCTCCTGATTACGCTTTCGGTCCTGCGTAATGCAATAGATTTATTTGTAGGAAGTGTTGGGTGGTCGGTTTTCCACGGTAGTTTTGCAACATATCTATTATCCTCGTAGAATATGCATGACTTTTCATAGATCTCCTGGTACATATCTCGCTCGGTTTTCTCCGTTTCCGTTTCGTTTTTCACTCCTAGGGACTCTAATTCCCAGTACCTTTCAAGATTGCTATCCTCCATCTTATGGGCAACTAGAACGTTGAGTACCGAAGACGCTGTAGATGAGCATGTGGTCGAACTATTGACAGGTCCAGACAGCAAATATCCAATCTTGGATTCCACAGCGGTGGGTCCGTCGCCTCGTATAACTTTGTCGCCCACGATTTGCCAAAAGTAGTCTGCTCCTATTAAGAAATTTATCTTGAACGTTTCATCAGCTGATACTGGGTGCGCTAATTTGAGCCCTTTAAGGTGTTTCATGTTGACGGCTGATTTTACGTGAGTCTGTATCGGAACAGCAATCTCTGGTATCACAAGAACGCTTATTGGAATTTTCCCGCCATTATTAGTTAGTATATTAACCTCGGCTTTCTTCAGATGTCGCACTTCTCGATTCTGTGCACCGAATCCGGCAAGATGTATCTCTTCCGTTTCCGTTGTGCTTAAATTGATTTTAGTTGCGAAGTCTTCTGTTATAAATGAGCGCTGGGCTCCTTCGTCTAATGAGATGTTGGCGTCGGCAGTATACGCACCTGAACTCACGCTAGCTACGGCAGTTTTCAGCATCACGGTTGAAGTTTTCTGTTGAGTAAACGATGAGTGAAGAACAATATTCTCTTGTTTCGGCTTTTCTGTTTCATCTGTTTTCTTACATAGGCTAGTGTGATGACGTTTATCACATTTTCTACATTTGGTGGTGGATTTACATTCGCTTATTTTATGGTCACCAAGGCAGTTGAAACACAGTTTCTTTTTCTTGACAACTTCCATGCGTGTATCGGGACATGTGTACTTCGTGCAGTTCATGGCTAAATGTTCCGGGTCATCACAGTATCTACATTGTTTCAAATTTCGTTTCTGATCAGATCTGTTACTCTCGGATTTTCTATAAGAGGATTTCGGCCTCGGTTTTGCCTGCATGAAAAATGCGGCAGTCGCTAAATGATCACCAGTTCGTAGGTTCTCGGGTTTCTGGCCTGCTTCTAGTACATTAACCTCGTCGTATATTGCGTTCCGTAGATTATCTAGAGTCCAGTTTGTAGATTTGTTGATTCTAGCTAGGTTTTGACACACTTCTGACGGTAACTTATTCAAAATAACAGGTACAAGCAGTGATCCGTATGATTCATTTGTCTGGCCTAACGACTCTAGTCCACGGACATACGTTTCAGTTTGGTCATAGAAGTTACGGAGACTCGTAAGTGTGTATACGGGGGCTGGAATTTTGAGCAACTCCTGCATGTAAGTCTGTACGATCTTGTGCTCCTGTCCGTATCGTGCATGTAGAAGCGAAATGGCCTTTTCATAATTAGCATGGGTTAAAGCGAATCCTGTAATTGTGCGATATGCCTCGTCTTGTAACAGTGACTTCAAGTAATTGAATTTTTGTACTTCACTCAATGTTGGGTTTGAATGGACGGCGGTGTCGTATGAGTCCCAGAAAGCTTGCCAATCTAGCATATTTCCGGTAAAGGTTGGTAAATTCAACTTAGGCAATTTGTGGTAATCGCTGTTTGAACTGCGTGATGCATTGCTTGTGTGCGTACTGTTAGCGGATATGATATTTGGCTGATTTGCGTGACTGACGGATGTGTAATTCGTGTATGTATTCATAGACGAGCTTTGTTGTTGTTCATCTGGCGTGAAACTATTAGCATGCGGATTGAGAACTTGTTTTTCTCTGAGTGTTTGCTGACTTCCGTTTTTGTATGTGTCAAGTAACTCTGACATTTCTCTTAATTTCAACTCTAACTCGTAGGCATACTCATCTTGGTCGTCAAGTTCTTGGGCAACGTCTTCTTCTGATGTCAAATCCAATATCTTCTCGTTAAGTCCTTCAAGAGTTTCCTTCTTCTTGTTCACTGAATCAACTAAGATTGAAAGTTCTCTGAGGTTCGGGTCTCCTCTCGTCTTTAATTCTTCAAATTTACGGAAAATTTTCGTCAAATTCCCTCTATGTCCAGCGCGGACGGCCTTTAACTTTGGATCCATATCGATTTAATCCTGGTTGTAGGCACCAATATCGTATAGTGGTTGTTTTTGGGCTCAAGCAATAAGAAAACGTCGTGTCGTTTCAATGCGTATATTCGAAAAGCCATAGAGAGACGTTATCATACAGTGACGTTACATAAAACCGCGTAATTGTAGACAAACGTTATGCACAATTTCGGACAGGGGCTATATAATTACTTACAATAACGACAATTCCTTGGGCAAATATTATTTAACATACGAACGAAAATGAAAACAAATGTTTTATGATTTCCTGGTCGTTGTCAATGTTTGTGTTTTAAGGGTTATTCATTTCCGACTACGGTTTCATGTTTACACCAAATGAAATATAATAAATGATAGTTGAGCTATACAGAATAGAAGTCATACAAAAAGCAAAATGATATTTTAAAAAATAAAATGGTGTTTGAATTAAATAAGTCTATAGCTACAGGGATGTATGTTTGAATGCAGTTTTTTTGTCATATTTTTGTAAGTAAAAGTGTATGTTTATCAACATTATAAAGAATTTAGCAATACTTTTTTATCACAACAAATAACCACTTACCTTTGCACACCTTGATTACTCAGATTTCGGGTGACTTCGTATGAACTCCCACTAAATGATGTCGTCAGTGACATTAAATCACACTTCACTAGGTTTCCCCATTGATCCGTAAATGTACAAAATTGTTCTTCAATTAACGTATGAATGGAGATATACAATAAGTAAAGGTGTCAATATATATGTAAAAATCCTATCAAGATGCAATTTGTCTTACCGCATGTATATTCGATGAATATAATGAGAAAATAGCCAAAAAAAAACAGCCAACAGTTTGTACCGCCTTTTTTAAAGTTTCATTTATGAAATTTCATAAGCATACATTAAATGTTTCTTGGATTTGACACACACTGACACAGGCACTTGTTTCTAAAAATAATAAAAATATTTTATAAAATATTCTTACCATGCCACAAGGTGTCTATAACGTACCATTTTTGTAAATTTTACCTACTTTTGATATTTGCTTATTTATACCAAATAGACCATTGCCATAGGAATAAGTGGTATATCATTGTAAACTAGAATAAATTATCTATAATATGGTATGTGTAACAACTACCTTCAATGGACCCCAACACCACAAATATATATATTTTTCTAGAAACTGGGGCTGTGATTTTACACACTGAATTGAATACTGGCAGCACGACGGGTGTGCTATACCATGCAGGAACTACTTACCCTTCCGTAGCACCCGAGTACATTCTCTTTACGACTTGAGACCGCTTTGTTGATTTCTGTTCGGTTGATTTTGTGTTTTTGATTCTTTGTGTTTCTTCTGGCTGTTCTCATTCAGGTTTACTGGTTTTGTAGTTGTTATCTCGGACTTTTGACAATCGAATGCCCATGGTTGGCTCTTTTCTTGTTAGATCATATGGTCCTAACTTGGCACCGGCGAATTGGCTTGCTCTTGGTATATTGGGGGTTAAAGTTCACGTGCAACCTGCTAGAAGAGTGAATTTCCTACCTAGATCTCATTTGGTGTCCTTTGTAATGGCGTTTTCTTGGGCAGGGGGGTGGGGGGGGATTGGACAGGTTGAATTGCACAAATTCACAATTTATAATAAACAATGGTGTCAAATAAATGTGTTATGACGATATAGTTAGCAAAAAAGTAAAAAAAAAACAAAGTTTGAATTATAAAATAAGATAAAAGGACAGAGTAATCATGTAATAAGAAAGTCCATTAACAAAGGAAATAGTAATTAATACGTCATAATTAATTAAATGTTTATTGTAATTTTAAATTTAGAAGTTTAATTTGAGAAATAAAAATGAATGTCAGACAAAAGTTACATACGATTATGTGGAAGAATTAAAGATAAAAGAAATAAATCTATAAGTGTTATTTTTCCACTAAAAGATTATTTTGGCATGTTTGAGATTGTACAATTTATGTAATTCCTTATGGTAAGATAAAAAAAAAGGCGACAAAAGGATATCAAGACAAAATTAACTCTATTTTCCTGTATAATTGAATAGTCGAGAAAGTTTCATTGGCCAAATAATTCATGTTTTAATAAGAATAATAAATTAACCAATCAAAATACAGATCTATTAAGGTCTTAGTCCCAAACTACCACGTGGGACGGGACTACACGGTCCCAATCCAAAAGGTCACATCACTTTTGGAAATCTAAACCATTTTTATTTTATTTACCAGGTATATATGTATCTTTGATAACTATTTTGATAAAGAAACTTTATTTTAACTGTATTTAGAACATGAAATAATTTAAATTATTGTATGTTAAATCATTAAATAAATGATGAACTTAGTAAATTGAAATAATGTCTATTTCTAAGAGACATGATGCATCATCTGTACAATTGTATATATGTTTTATTTAACTTTACTTTTTGATTGCTGACCCATACTTTATTTTATTTACCAGCACCACGCCTCAAAAGAACCGCAATCCTCGCAGTTTCTCATGGTATAATACAAATTTACAACCAAAATATGCTTTATCCGGTCACGTAACAACAAAAGTATAAACAATTAAAGTGCCATTTGTTCAGAGAACAAATGAGAGGTCTTTCCCGTTAAGTTGACCTATGACCTTTGACCTTTGTCTTAAAGTCAAGCTCTTTAATTACTGATAATAAATATATATATATATCTACTATATTATCTGTAACCGTTTAAATGTTATATACAAGTAAATAATGCAGAAGATGATGTTTTGGCCGCCATTTTGAAACTACTCAACCGTAACATGTACTTGTTGGGCTTAAATGATAGATCTTGTCAAGACAGTCATTTTTTATACACATGTCTATTATACTATCTCTAACGGTTTTCAAGTTATTGGCAAAAAACTTATTTCGCGAAAACCTGTTTCGGCCGCCATTTCAAAACCGCTCAACCAAATCATGCACTGTTTGGACTCAAATTGTAGGTCTTTTCAAGACGATCATTTTTTGTTCATATATTGTCTATACTATCTCTAACGGTTTTCGAGTTATAAGTAACAAACCGTTTGACGACCGCCATTTTGGCAATGGTAAACGCAAAAAAAAATTTGACCACAGATTCGTAATCAGGACCCTCAAATCTACCTGGAAACCAAATTTCATCAAAATCGGACAATTTTGACATTTTGCGCCAAGTTTGCGCCATATGCGCGCAACCAGGAAGTAAATTACAACAATCTTTTTGCAAAAAAAATCATCACCAGGATTTAAAGAACCACTTCCACCAAACAGAATCTTGATAACCATTACCGTCTCTGAGGAGATCCGATAACAAGGGTAAACAGTGTTTTGCGCTATTGCGCCGAAACTACAAATAGTTAAGCGTCATGCCCTTAGTCATTTCTATTCCTGACAGTGCTGAATAAGTGTGCCAAATTTGGTTAAGATCGGTCAAGACACTTTTTGCTCACGGACGGCAGAAAAAAAAAAAAAGAATAATAATAATAATAATAGGCCTAACGAATACAATAAGGTCTTTCCTACGGAAGGGAAAGACCTTAATTAAACAAAGTACTTCCTTAAACACAAAGGGGTTAAAACAAATGAGGGTTATTTTCATTCTTTATACAATTTCATTTTCTGTTTTTCCACACTCATCCTCACAATCGCAAGGCTCGATGTTACAACATGACTTATAAACTGTCAAGCGAAATAAGTGTAGTCCGAAAAACATGACGTGGACTATCGGAACTGCAACAAAAACTAAAATTACTGCTACATATGATGCACGTCCAGGATCAGTCCAATCTAAGATCCAGTAGATGGGTGGGTTGTCTCCCCCTAGTTGGTATATCGCAGTAAACATACAATAAATGGTCATGTATATCACTGGGTATATGAAGTGAAGTAAGCGGACTGGCTTCGAACATATAAAGAAACTGACGAGAACGTAGACAGAATTTATAGCATGGTGTTCTATCTCCAAGGGTGTATTTGCTGTAAAAACAATAAAATACAAATGTAACAAAATTGAGCTTTAGAAGTAAATGAAACTGTAATGAAAGAATGAAAAATGTTGACTATAAACGAAAGCTTAAGCTTAGAATATACATAGATGGAGAAAACTCATTAAATACATTGTTTAGCCCTATCTAATCATTTTTTTTTAAATTGTATGACAAAGTAGATTTTAATGAATTGAAGAAATATACCAAATGAAAAAAAAACGCAAATTTAATCCATTTTTTTCTGATGCGTCTTTATATTAACTTTCCTTAACCTCTTGATTTAATTATATCACTATGCCACAATGTCCATGAAATACGAAATTATTAATATATTTAACACATAAAAATTTTGCTTCGATGTGCAATATCTGTTAAATAATTCACTATTTATACGTATACACGGACATAAGGCTTCAATCTCACATTGCAACATACTAGAGTACTAACGTGGTCTTATGAAAATGTAGAAACCAACAGTGACTATTATAGCAGAAGTGTTAGAGATCTCAAAGAACATCCAGTTCAGTTGACCGTACCATGGTAAACATGCACTACTATCTACAAAATATGTTTGCAAATACAAAATGTCTTTCTTAATAACATACAACAAAAAGAATACATAATAGTTTTCTGTACTGGTTTAAAGCCATTTATTCGTCCAGAAATAGCATGTCACAGATTTTGATAATTTTTATTTACAAGTATTTTTCACGCACTGAAGACAAAAACCAAATCTCTGTTGGCAAGGTAACCACAGCAGCCATTTTAACACTTTGTGTAGGGTACCTAAATAAAGGTTTTATTTGTCATAAAATACAAATTAAGAGCCCCTTTGTCATTTTAATAATGTCAAAGGTTTTCATTTTTGTATGAAAAAGCTTATTCAAAACATGGCCTTTTTAAAGGTATTTGACCATTCCACAAAGTTCAAATTTTCTATCGTGGTTACCATGACATCAGTTTTCAATAAAGATGAATTTGTTTTAGTATGTTTAAAGTACTTTGAAAGAAAAGCTATCAAAATCCAAGACATAATTTTCATTAAGGCCAAATACTTTGATTTTTACAGAGAGTGTTTCAGTAATATTTTCTTTCAAATAAAATATTTAGGTTATGTCATTCAGTGAAGATTTTTTAAATTTACCCGTTCTGCTTTTAACAAGAATGACAGATAATTGTAACTGGAATGTGCATAGTATGTGACATTTGTCGTCTATTGCGTTTCCGAGTTGGGTTGCTTAATTTCAGACTACAAATAAGGATTTTGATTTTTGTTTCATGCATATTTACTACTGATCATTCTTTATTTTTTCGTTAAGGTATTTGACTATCCCATGGCGTCTCCTGTGACTGTAGTATATCATACCTACCCTTCTCTTCTATGATATCCTGTCTTCTAAAACATATAACCAATAGGGTCGCCAAAAAGTCCACAATGTTCGACAGCACCACAAAAAACGTGTAACTCCAGTTTGGCAGTTTGGTGTAGTAAAGTTCATCATTGGCACTGCCATCAGTCGCTTGGATGTAAATATCGTATACCAACCATGCCAGATGGTAGGCCAGAAACACGGTGGTACATGCAAGGCTTAGCCAGTAGGGTCCGCACTGACAAAACAAATGTTTAAATAAACTATAAAGATAAATATTGAAAATAGCACCAGCGAATTAACTTCCGAGTTATGGATTTACTCTTCTACTTAAATAGTGTAATTTCACTTAATGACCAGAGCTAACATGGTGGTCATTTTTGTTTAAAACCTACAATTTATGATGGTATTGGCTTCTGTATTCAAACGGTTTTAGCTACAATAGCTTTTCATTGACTGTCATCAAATTCAGAGTAAACATATTCAGCATACCTAAACTTAGTTCATTATAATAGACCTAGTTAGATGAATTTGTTGTCTATGTATTTTCAATTTGATAAAAAAGCTTGTTTTAAAAGTCTAATAAAGTTAATAATGAGCCATAAGTATTTATTGGTATTTCCTTTTAGAGTTTCTATACTTCGCCAGGACCCTTCCGATCTTCTCTACACATTAAGAGAAGAACGTATATAATAGGTTTAATACTTGAGACGTACCAGAGATAGAAAGCACACTTTGGGTCGCTCATGGCAAAATCCAAAGTTCTTTGGTTTAAATTCCTCCTTTAGAGCAGCACATGACATATCTTTACAGAACAATGTTTTTCAACTAAAATATAAATTGGAGAGAAAAAGCTCAATATTTGTTGTGACTATGACAGTCACAGTTGAAGAGTCTGGAAACAAAGGGCACTTGAACTAATATAGTAATTGCTTAATATGTTTCCTGCAATTGTGAATGGATCAGAAAAGAAACGCCATAGGACATTTAATTGTCAACATTCTGGACTAAATCAGACAAAACCGGATGACACTGATTACAATGGTACTACAAAGAAACACCCAATGTAACTATACTGCATCGGCAACACAAATTCAACATGAACTTATGTGTTTCATATATAAGAATTGAAATTCCATATTTTGCCAAGAATGATGCTTCTATAAATTTTCTTAAGGAAAAACCATAATAAACAATGATATAACCTTGTGGTGTCTTTATTGTCACTTATAGATTCGAGTAAATATTGAATACTGATTAGCACGTATAAGTTGTTTTATAACGTAAACACATGCAATGAGCAGGGGCGAACAGGAAAGTTGAAAATTGGTAAGTTGAGGGAAAATGTGAACTGCAAAGTTGGGGCCATTTCTGCAATAATGCTACAATTTTGTCTCATCTCTGCATGTGTGGAATTAATTGTTTAATTTCGATCATTGACAACTCGGGCATACTATAGCAAACATTAACTGCTTACATCTGAGTCCACCCACGTTTCCACTTGAGGTCACGTTGCTTGTGGCCTATTCGGTTGTAATGTGTGTTTTTATATGTTGTGTTGATTGTGTTATGCTGATGTATTGTCCTCCTTATTGATGTGCTTTTGTTCGAAGTACATAGCTATTTTGCAGATCTCATTCGCGAGTGCTGAAGTCAAATCAAGTCTTAATAAAGATACAGAACTTACCTACTTATCATGAAATAACTCGAATAAACATATCGATCTATTTCCTATAGTTACATTATGACACATTTATGCAAGCTTTTCCAGCATCTGACATTAACGGGATTAAAATACAAAAATTGAAGTGAAGCGAAACTTAGTGCAGATTTTATAATTTGAATTTGTATAGGTGTGAATTTTAATAAGGTATCAATAACCAATAAAAAGTGTAACCATTTTAAACTGTAGATCGATAAAGAATTTATGTAAAGACAGCTGTGAAAAAAAGTGATTTATAATCTGAGATGACATTGTTTACTAAAAATAAGTTTTATTTATTGTTTTGAATTTGTTTGTTTCGTTTTTTAGCTTACCTGGCCGAAGGCCATGTGAGCTTATGCTATCACTATCCGCCCGTCGTCGTCCGTCATCCGTCGTCTGTCGTCCGTCGTCGTGTGTAGTCTGTAAACAATTTCAAAAATCTTCTCTGAAACTACTGAACCAATTTGACTGAAACTTGGCAGGAATGATATATATGACATGTTGGCTACAAACGATCCCCATTTTGCATTTTTTGCAAATAACTCAAAAACGGTGACAGATATCACAATTTTGGCAAATAAAAGTGATCAACACGTCAAGATCTACCTACTCCTAAATTTTGAAGAAATTCCAACAAACCGTGTGGGAGTTATTGCCCCTTTTCTTAATTTTTTTCTGCTTTTTGCACTTGTTTTGTATTATATCTAAAGACCTATATAAGATATCGAAGTAATTTTAATTGCATATTGTTCAGCTAATTAAGCTCTACAAAATTGTCCATTATGTCGAAATTGTCAGATGACCCCTAACAGGAGCTACGGCTCCTTAAACGCCAAAAATAATGGTTTAAGCTTTATAGATTGTGAACTATAGATGATAGAGAAATATTTTGCTTGCTTAAATTTTCAGCTAATTGAGGTCTTCAAAATTGTCCATTAGGATGGAATTTTCAAATGACTCCATATAAGGGTTATGGTCCCTTAAAGCACCAAAAAATAGTAGTTTTAGCTTTTTAGATTGTGAATTATAGTTGATGGAGAAAAGGTTTTGCTTGCTTAAATGCTCAGCTAATTGAGATCAACAAAATTGTCTATTAGGTCAAAATTGTCAGATGACCCCTTGTAGGGGTTATGGCCCCTAAAACGCCAAAAAATAGTGGCTTTAGCCTTATAGATTATGAGGGTGGTAAAGGGTTATTTTCGTGCACCATGTTCGACATTTTTTATTTTACGTTCATCGATTTCTGATTTTTTTATTTCTCGTTCAGCCGTGCATAGGGGGCTCATCGTTCATCGTGTTCACCTTAATTTATTTTTCGTGTTTCGTGATTTGCAAGAATTATTTTCCGTTCATCGTGAAAGCTACTTTTTATTTGCCGTTCAGCCGTGCACAGTAACCCCCTTTACCACCCTCGATTATGAACGTTAGTAGATAGAGAAAAGGTTTTGCTTGCTTAAATGTTTAGCTAATTGACCTCTTCAAGTCTCCATATGGTCGAAGTTGTCAGATAACCCCGTTAAGGGGTTACGGCCCCTAAATAAGCGTTTTATCATGTTTTTGCCTATAGAATGAAACTATTGCAGAAATGGAAAAGCTGTTGCTTGCTTAAATGTTCGGGCTAATTGAGAGCTACAAAATTGTTCATAAGGCCTAAATTATCAGATGACCCTTATAGGAGTTATGGCCCGCTAAATGACACACAAGAGGCTCCCAGGAGCTTGAATCGCTCATCTGGTCTTGATGTCGACCCTATAAAGACTTTTCTAGAGCTAAATGAGCTGAACATTTAAGCAAGTAACAGCTTTTCTCCATTTATTATAGTTTTCATTCTGTAGCCGTAGGCCCTAATCATGAAAAAACGTTATTTTAAGGGCCATAACCCCTATAAGGGATCATCTGACAACTTTGACCCTATGAAAACTTTTGTAGAGCTAAATGAACTGAACATTTAAGCAAGCAACAGCTTCTCTCTATCTGCTATAGTTTTCATTCTACAGGCCAAATACATGAAAGAATGTTATTTTAGGGGCCGTAACCCCTATAAGAGGACATCTGACAACTTCGACCCTATGGAGACATTTGTAGAGCTAAATAAGCTGAACATTTAAGCAAGCAATAGCTTCTCTCTATCTGCTATAGTTTTCATTCCATAGGCCAAAAACATGAAAAAACTTTATTTTAGGGGCTATAAGGGGTCATCTGACAACTTCGACTCTATGGAGACAATTGTAGAGCTTTTGATGCTGAAGCAGTAGCGTGGCATCAGATTTCATCTATCTCTTATACTTTTTGATTTACAAGCCAAAAACAGTAGTCTGACCCAGCTGATCTATTTTTAGCAAAGGCGGCCATGTTGTTTGGACGGCGGTCACCATTTGTGCAATCTTGGTAGAGGACATCCCATAGATGAAGTGTGCAATGTTTCAAAGCAATCCCTTCAGTCGTTTCGGAGAAGATTTTCAAAGAAAAGTTAACGACGACGACGGACGCCAAGTGATGGCAATAGCTCACCTGGACCTTCGGACCTTCGGTCCAGGTGAGCTAAAATAGTAGATTGTACCTGATATTTAGATTGTGTTTCATAGAAGATTGTGCCACCCATTTGCTTGCTTAAATGCTTAGCTTAATAGAGCTTTTCAATGGTTTCATGGTCATGATGGGGTGTTGGCAAAGTGAAATATTGTGACATTAACTCTTGTTTTCTCTCGCTTGTATGTTGAATCACATGGAACAATTACAAAACATTGGCCGTTCACTGCGTTCGTGTTTCTATTAAAATTGTTATATATATATGTGTGACCGTAAAAATAATGTATGCTAACGCTTGTGATTTTTTGTTTGTTTTTTTGTTTGATTTTTTTTTACATTATCTCACTGGGTTCCCGATGATCCCGTTGTTCTACCGATCTAAATAGAAGTTTGTCAAGCCAGTGAAAAAACTATAACTGCTTGTGATTGACATATTTAGACGTCCAACAAATAACAATCTTTGAACATTTTACTGTTACTTTTAATCTAACTTGAAATGGAAATATACATGTATAGAACAAATAAATAAATCAATAAATAAATAAATGCAATTAAACATAACAAACGTAACAACTAAGCATAACAATTTGGCACTGACTATCTTGTATACTAATCTTTCCAGATGGAATAACCATGATAACTCCGTGGCTAGAGGTCGTAAAGTCTATTCAATCTCATAGATACTAACATCTGGTCCTCTAGAATCAAGTTGCTTCTGTCCAATGAAGAACTTGAATATATTCTTCAGTGGGTTCTTTCCCTTCTTTAGAGACTTTATTTGAATCTTTTTGGAATGTTTGCTGACAAAGTTGATAGCTAGGTCACATTTAGATTCTACGTTAAATCTTACATTGTTCTTCCTTGGTGTTTGAATGTCACTAACATTGAGGCGCGTCTGAGTATGTTCACCGTTTGTTTTTCTTGGCGTCTGCTCTAATTGCTTGGTTGGTGCCATCTTCTCGGCTAGTGTACTTCTTTCTGATGTCATCGGTCTATTCAGTTTTTCGCTATTGTAATTCAAACCTGACGTTTGCTCTTTCTTCGGTACACTACGAGATTGTTTGTTTAACAGGTCTCGTTTTAAAGCTGTGGCCAGTTTCATGGGTGAAAACTGCTGTTTTGCCTCTAGCACGAAATGTTTTGGGAAACAAGGTGAGAAATGATTCGGGCTCCAAAAAGTGTCTCCTTTCAATCCACATGTGTTCGTCCAAAATATTGCTAGTTTTCTCTTTGATAATTGTTTCCTTGGAAAGATTATCCTATTCAGCTCCGGTCTGATTGTGACTGTACTTTTCAGTTTAGGGTAAATTGAATAAAGTTTGCATCCAACTATGGACGATAACGCATATAAATGCCAAATTCCACAAAAACTTCCAACCTTTGATGTTCTCATAGCGTCCTTTTCAAATACTCTCTTAATGTTCCCACTGGATAGTTCCATACCTTGTTTAAAGTTCGTGCTGTAAGATGTAATGGTACTACAGTATGTAAAAGTGTCAAATTCGTACATCTTGTGATTGTCATCATTTAGGTAATAATCTTTATTCAATGCCAGTTCACACGCAAGTCTCACTCTCATTTCCACGTGATGTTGTTGATCTCCGAAAACCAACATGGATGCACTTCTTGGTAGACAGTTGCCATCCCCGCTCACTTTTATGGGTACGAAGTCTGGAAACTCTTGAGTCGGGAAAATATTCATAGAAACAGCGTCCAATTTAAATTCTGTCGGGTTTGTCGTCAGTTCCAATGGAAATCCATTTAGCTTGTTTTTTATCATCGACGCACATTCCTTGAACGAGTTAAATCCCTTGGTTGCGGCAACAGAAAGATATACTAAGCTGTCGTTGAAAAATTGAAGTCTCTGTGGGTCCTGGGTAGTCCTGAAAGATCAAGATAAATGAATTCATGAAAAGTAAGAAAAAATGTATGCGAGCGCGTTAGCTTTTAAAATAAAAACAATAAGAATATTCAGATGATCGAAGAAACGGAAAATACTATCATTTTCGGCAACAGCAAAACTACTAGAAAAATTAGAATAAAGTCACTATTTGATCAATATTTTAAGCATTTTTGTCCTTTTTTTATTTGTGGATATATATTTTTTAATATTTTTGCTTCTTTTTTTTGCGACCCCGTCTCTGCAAATATTCAGACTGACGGACAGAGAAATAAGAAAATAATTTTAGTCTTAGAAAAAAACTCTAATACCATTTGGTGCTGTCCATCTTGATGTTTCCTTCCTCTGATGATTCTTGTGTTTTGTCTTCCTCCAATGTGTTGAACCTGAAATGCCAATTACCAATCACCCCAAGTTTATATTAGATTTTTTTTGACATAACAAACATCAAAATAGGTGTTAATTAACTACACCATAATGATTGGCTTGTACTATTTAACATCTAATTAAATTTCTCTAATTGTTTGACAATTGAAAACCCATTGTTCTTCAGTCAGAACGTTTAGCTTCCAGTATAGTCAACTATAATATGTCATAAATGCCACTAAATGAACTTCCAGGCAGTTTTATTAGTGCAACAATAAATCAAAATTTATCATTTTTGTAATCACACTTTTTTAATTGTTCGGACACGTGTAATTTAAGTTTGTACAAATTAGTATAACAATTGTTATCATTTATATCTAGATCTGTTGATAAAGTTTCGGGCGACTATATTTCCAATAGCTTTTGGAAATAATAGGTATTATAGTAATCAGTAGAATAATTATAATAAAAACAGAGACAAAATGCTTTGATGTGTATATATAATAGTTTCTTTCTATTTTGATGAAATAAACCATAAACAAAAAATATTTTAATATATAAATATAATAAAAGAAACATTTGCTTTTTATATTTTTTTTGTTTCTTCTGAGATTTTTGTGTTCATTTAAAAAAAAGATGGCATTCAATTTTGGGACTCGTTAAAAAAAAAAAAAAATATGATTCATGTTACGCACACAAAGTGTTGATGCATTTTGATATCTTGTTAATTGCTAGTTTAGTTAATTTCGCGTTAAATAAAAATGAAAAAATAACGGTGGCTCAGTGAAACAAAACATTTAACACACGAAAGAACAATAAACTGAAAGAAAAGCGGATTTATATTCTGCATACACCACATTGTTATCTTCCATTTCTGTTTATATGATGTGCCTTAAAATATTTTATATACTTTAACAGTATTATATTGATAGAGAGGAGCAAGTACCTATCACTTTTTCCGGGCATGGCGTACTCCGAGCATCTCCCACCCCCGTTTACTCTTAAACATGGAAGTAGTTGTTGTTTAAGTCAATCTCAAAGTAAAAGTTGATATACATTTAGGTCTTTTTTCTTATCAATCATAATTATTCAAAATATTAATATAAAAATAACAATTTTAAAAACATTTATTAATATTATAAAACAAAAACAAAACAAAACCCTATTTCAACTTCTATATTAGGTCATCTGGAATGGTTATGATGTCCCTCCGTAACATTTCTTGCTGAAACATGTTGATTTGAACCGGCTGTGGCTTCAGTCCTGAAAACATGTCTTTGATAACTCTTCTCATTTTACGATTCCTTCCAATATAAACTACAGGAGTTAAACAGCCACCAGCTTTTGTCATCAGTGTCGGTATAGCTGCAACGAGCTGAGGAATCTCACTGGAGCCGAAGACGGACCAAATCATTACAACGGCATAGGGAGTCCAACAAAACAAAAACGCTCCTGAGAAATAAAAAATCGAATGAACATTAAAATGAATATTTTTTCATGTCAATCCTATTTATTTTTCAGATTTAAAAGTGAACATTTTATCTGATTCAGCAAAGAAATTGCATCTTAGCTGACATATATGGGTGATAACTTATTTATACTTGATTGATATACGATTATGCTATTTTCCATCTCCAGTTTAATTGTATGTGTTTCAATCATGTTGTACGCCATCTCAAGTGCTTGAAATTCCCCTAAGGAAAGATTCTTCCAGTGTTAACACCTTGTGTTATTTTTCTGGATTTTGCTGTATGATTTTTTTAATAACTTTGCATCTTTTTAGATCCAGTCTGCTTCTCGACCGTTTAGTGAAAGTTAAACTTTTCTGGTTTTCTTTAGACCCCAGTTATATATACATTAGGTTTCCGTGTGATAGCTTTAGTTGTGGTTGACCAATCGTATATAAAATTTTGATATGGCATGATATTTGTAACTACTAAAGGAAGGTTGGTATTGGGTTTGGGGTTTCTGGCCTATACCGTTTCAGAAACAAGAGGCTCCCAGGAGCCTGAATCGCTCACCTGACATATGTGCCTGAGGTAAAGGTTATTAGGCAAAATCTTTTTGACGTTGAAAGGGTCATAAGATTAATAAGGGGGTCATCTGACAATATGGTGGATCTTAAGGTGCTGATCACTTTTGTTCTCAATCAAAATCTACAAATCTGGCACCCTTTTTGAGTTATTTTTGAAAAAATGCAGTTTAACCTAATGTTCTATTTTTAGCCACAGCGGCCATGTTTTACAACCAATCAAAAATCCCCACATCAGTTCCAATTGGACTTAAAGTGTCAGAGGAGTTAACGTTTTCAATATAATGAGGAAATGCTTTTTAAATGCTCAATTTTGACGTTCTAAGGGCAATAACTCCTCAAAGGAAAGGTCCTACAACTTTGACCCTATTACATATTTTGTAGATCTTGATGCGCTTAACAATATGCAATTTAAATTTCTCAAATATCTTGTATAGTTTTCAAGATATTGAGCTAAACAGTTGCAAAATTTGCAAAAAAATCCACAAAAAGGGCAATAACTCCTACATGGGTTGTTGGATTTTCTTCAAAATTTCAGAGCTGGTAGATCTTGAGGTGCTGATCACTTTTGTTCCCAATCAAAATTTTGAAATCTGTCACCGTTTTAGAGTTATTTGCAAAAAACTGCATTTTACCCCTATGTTCTATTTTTAGCCACACCGGCCATGTTTTACGACCAATCAAAAATCCCCACGTCAGTTCTATACACCTAATGCTAATAAACAACTATACCAAGTTTGGTTTCATTTGGACTTAAAGTGTCAGAGGAGTTAACGTTTTCAATGTAATGAGGAAATGCTGTTAAAATGCTCAATTTTGACGTTCTAAGGGCAATAACTCCTAAAAGGAAAGGTCCTACAACGTTGACCCTATTACATATTTTGTAGATCTTGATGTGCTCAACAATATGCAATTTAAATTTCTCAAATATCAAGTATAATTTTCAAGATATTGAGCTAAACAGGTGTAAAATTTGCAAAAAATCCACAAAAAGGGCAATAACTCCTACATGGGTTGTTGGATTTTCTTCAAAATTTCAGGGTAGGTAGATCTTGAGGTGCTGATCACTTTTACCCTAGCCAGAATTTTGATATCTGTAGCCATTTTTGAGTTATTTGCAAAAAACTGCATTTTACCCCTATGTTCTATTTTTAGCCATGGCGGCCATGTTTTTCGACGAATCAAAAATCCCCACATCAGTTCTGTGGGGGATATCCTAAAGTACCACCAGACCAAATTTGGTTTGAATCTGTGCAGCCGTTTCAGAGGAGAAGAAGTTTGAAGAAAAGTTAACGACGACGGACGACGACGGACGACGACGACGGACGCCAAGTGATGGCAATAGCTCACATGGCCTTTGGCCAGGTGAGCTAAAAAGGACCAAAAGGGGCGAACATGGCTGTATTGACAAAACTTCTGTAGAATGTTTCTTTTTCATCGGATTTTGATCATCCTTTTTTTTATTTTGTTCCTCAATAAATTCTGTCAACTTAAATGACAATTGTATTTTATGTATCTTGCACAATTACAATACTTAAGGGGGTCAAAAAGGGGTCACACCGATTTTCAAAATCCTTTTATCAATAGAATCTTTGTTAAAATCCCTGCTTGCGTTTTCCAATCAGATTTGCAATATATCCTGCCGTTTTCAAGAGGGACCAAAGCGCAATTTATTAGAGTTTGTCTGGACAAACAGTTTTATGCAAGAACTTAAGTTTTAGTGGGTCGGTGAATTAAGATGCTGTTTAAATATAATGTGTCTAACCACTCAGGGAAAGCTTCTCATAGCATTTGAGGATTGTGGCCCCTACCGTTTCAGAGTTAGTTAGTTAGTAAGTTATTGCTTTACTCCCTCAAGCAGCACGATTTCAGAGAAAAAAGGACCAATAGTGGCTTAAATGATTGTATTGACAAAACTTCTGTAGAACGTTTCTTTTCATCTGTTTTTGATAATTCTTTTTTACTGTATTCCTCAATAAAAGGCAAACTCGGTGCCATTTTTATTTTTCTTGTGAACTCTTTTAGAATGAGTTTGTTTCTGGTTTACTTACCTACGATATAAACCATTGTCAGAGCTAAATTAGACTCAACTTTAACAAACTTTTGTCTACGGATAGAAATAGGGGTATTCAACTTCTGGTTTCCTGGGTAAAGGTGTTCTCTGATCTTTTTAACCTGAAACAAAGGTCAAGGTATACTCTGCTAAGCTATAATATCATTATATCAATGAAAAGAAGAAATGTAAGATGCACAATGGTACTTCTTCATTCAGAAAGTGCATTTAGTATGACACCCTGGTACGGAGAACAAACACATGAATTAAACTTGCACTCAATTGATTGAAACATATCATGATATCGCTTAATCATATCGCAACGCAAGTATATCATTCATTGTATTAACAACCAAACCATATTTGCTTCATACCAAAGCTGTATGCTGTTTTTATGTAGAACTTGCTTTTTGTTAAAAAAATATTTTACGTTCATGTTATTTTAGTTACTGCTAGGTTGTGGTTC
Organism: Arcuatula senhousia; assembly: GCA_963971305.1. Classification (NCBI taxonomy): domain Eukaryota; kingdom Metazoa; phylum Mollusca; class Bivalvia; order Mytilida; family Mytilidae; genus Arcuatula; species Arcuatula senhousia. The sequence continues at coordinate 11,869,849 of OZ020303.1, read as the reverse complement.
TTTTTACACAGAACTAATCGCATCGTCGGAAATAATCGCGAAAAGGGAGTGAATGGGTAATTTTATAACTGACCTTTTTAAAAATTTGACAATAACAGTAAACCATAGCCGTCAAAGGAATGATGAAGGCAAAAGTCAACAGCACCACTAAATAGGCTCTGGAACTCAACTTGGTATCAAATAAGTCAGGTGAACATGATGTTCCTAGCCCTTCGTATGTGTATTGATTCCAGCCGAGAAGAGGAGGCGTTGAGAGGGCTAGAGCTAGGAGAAGACACAGCGTTGTTGATATACAGCTGAAAGTATTATTGTCAAAATTGCCAAATTCTCCGTTCACCATCAAGTATCTGTCGATAGCTATCACAGCGAGTATGAACATTGTACCCAACCCACACAAAGTCATCACAAAACCGTAAAATGTACAACCGTAGTCGGTAAATAGCCACTGCCCAGCAAAACTAGATATTATCACCATAGGGCAGCCAAGAATGGACACAACTATACTCAATATACACACAGTAGCAACATAAGTATTAATTCTGTTTAGAAAACACCTCTTTTTTACAAATAAAACAAAGACCACAGTGCCATTCATTATTCCTGATAATATTGTAGTAATGAGAAGTATACATGCTACGATGATGTGGGACCACATGGCTGGGATTTTCTCGGTACCGATACATTCAAAGCTGGATATGTTCTGTGATGACAGTGATTCACTGGCATGGTCTTTGTGGATGACTAACACTTCTCCGGCTCTACACGAAATGTTCATGAATGTGCTCATCTGAAAAATAAGGAAATGTTGGGTTACAAAGATGCTACTGATTCAAAAAAGATGTTGTCTGTGTATTTGAATTCGTTTGAAGATGTCTTGGTGCTTAATTTACCATAACAAGCGTAACGCAGTCGCGACATGACATCTGTCGCTAATGGGTGCATATTTTCGTTGTATACAAATACTGAACTTTACTATCGCGTCGTCTATCCTAAAGTAACTGCTGACACCGCATGGTCAGCGACTGCTCAAACTTATTGAGCATGTTTGAGTCCACTCCCAATTTGTTTTATTTCTTCAATTGTGCTGTTTTTTATGTTGATGTAGACTTACGATTAGGTATTACCCAGCTTTATAGTTCAAGTTCAAATTGTCGCCGATGGAAATAGAGAATGGTATACTTACATTTATTTGATGTTTATATCTACATTAACAATACATTGAATTTCCAACAAAAAGTAGTGCAAAGTTTAACTTTTTATTTATATACAATGTATTGAGAATTATGCTTAATTATGAAAATAATGTGATAATATTTTGTAGGTACTTAAAGAAATAATGATACCATCACAATAATTATTTTGTAAACGAACATTGTGTACCAAAGATTTAAAGGAATCCATGTAATTTGCGTCAAATAGATTATTTACTAAATTAAAGCAATCATATGATGACAAAATGAGCTGTGAATGGTTGTTTGGTGTTCATTGAAAGGCGCGTGGGGCAGGTGCTTCTTCAACGTAAGCTTACACAAAACTCACGGGTTATTACCTACTTGCAATCTGACGAAAGTCACACAAAAAATAACGATGAATGATGTTTCACAAAAAAGAGGACGATAGGAGAAAACGGTAGACAACAGTTAAGAGTTAAGCTGTTATCTATATTTTTTTCACATAAGAAGAGGAAAATAGGAGAAAAAAGTAGACATCAGTCTAGGATAAGACCGCTGTCTACTTTTCTCTCCTTTTGTCATTTTCTAATCTTTGTTCATTTACCTGTGCGTGACTTGAACAAAGATTGGAAAATGACAAAAGAAGACCGATGTCTTATTTATTTCTCATATTGTCCTTTTCTTCGTCAAAAGTCATACTCCGTTAGACCGTTAATTTTTTTTTTGTGCCATCTTCAATATGCCATCTGTATACTTTAGCCGGTAATACTCTTGTAAGGTTACGTTTGATATCACGACATACGTAATTTACTCAACAAACCGTCGTATTTTTCTAGGAAAAATTATGGTAGTGTTTTGCAATTACCATCCACTTACAGCGAAAATAAATGTTTAAGCGATAAAATTTCAGAATCAATGTTTTATTGTATAATTATCACATACTTATCAAAGTAACAGTTCATTCAACAAAACTTCATAAATTTTGCCTCAGTAGAGACAACAGATTTTCAACACAAAGTAACAAATTATTCGACAAGCACTTCGTAAATTTTGCTTCGGCACAGACCAAAGATTTTCAATGAGATGTTAAATGTTGTATGAAATTTTAATAGCACCCTAAACATTATCAAAGCGTTAAGTCTGACTACTAGATGAAGAAAAACAATACAAGAACTGTTCATTTGCTTTCTCTGCATTTGTTGTATTAACTTCATCTTATATTTATCATAATATCCCGGAAGAAATTCAACAGGGGCATTAACTTTATGCAGTTGCAGATCCAGGGGGAGAGACAAGGAGCGAATACCCAATTTGACTCTTTTGGGAAAAACAGAATCATTATAGGTTTCTAAAAAAAAATATATTTTAAAAAAATAGGTGTTTGCAATATTCATAATATTTAACACATACCCTTTTAAAAATCCTGCATCCGCCCTGAACTTATGTCATTCATTTCAGTTCAAATGTAGGCCCCTTTTCAAAGAGGTCCTCGCGGAAATCACAAGCCTGGTTGTCAGACTTATTTGGCACGAATTAATCAATAGATTTTAATACTTTTTGTCGTTGAAATTTCCGATTGTTAAGTATCGTGCGGGGCCCGGGAGGCGAATAGGCCTGCAGCAGCGCTAAGCTTGTCGGTAAAAGTCCACTAAACAGCGCTCAGAAACCTGACATCGGGGTCAGGCCGCTTAGCTCATTAAGCGACTGGGATGTGTGCCCCAGGTGGTTGAATGGGGCAGCCCTTTCATATTGAATGCAGGGGTCGTCAGGCTATAATGCAGAAAACCAGACCGCAAACCATAGTGGGCCAACGTGTGTGTAGAGGGCCACTTTTCATGTACGTTAAAGATCCCTTTGTGGAGCGCCAAAAAGTGCACCACATAGGCTTATTTTTTGTGCCCCTACCCACCTCTCCCCTTTTCCAATAGTCTTCAATATTTAAACAGCTCCTTTGTTTACCACCCCCACCCCAATTTTTCTCTCTCAGTGTGTTTAGGTCCAACCGGGATTTAGCATTGTATTTTTGACAGATAAGGGTTTACCGTCCTTTTGTTTGTTCTTGTTTTGTGTCTTAGGTTCTCTCTAGTAGAATTGGACTTTGATCGATTTGATTTTTATTGTGTGTTTAGTTTTTGTGCTTTGTCTAGGAATATTGATAGGGGGAAGGTTGGGCCCAAAAAACTAGTTTAACCCCGCCACATATTACATGTGCCTGTCCTAAGCCAGGAATCTTTGACAAAGCTTTCGTTTGTACTTGTCTTTTTGATGTTTTCTGTTCCTTGTTTCAGAAGGGGGTCTATCTGTGACTATTTCAGGGCTGGATTTGAATTATATGCATCTTATTTAGACCATGGGCCAATTGCAGAACCGCGAGCAGTGTCAAATGGCCTCGTTGAAGGCTGCTTGCGGTTGTCCATTGTGGTTTTTCTAAATTGCCGTTTAATTGTGGGCTGTGTCGCGTACACTTATTCCACATCTCTTTATTTTCTATTTTCTGCTTTTGTACAACTGGGTATGGGTTGGCCATATCCCATACAGGTAAGTGTCCTCATTTCAGGTAAGGGTTCTTTATTGTCAGTCACTATAGTAAGGGTTCCAGATTGTGCGAAATATTTTGGGAAGGGTTTCGTCACTTTCTGGGTGCCTTGATCTATGGTGCATTGAGGGTACATTGGCCTGTCTTGTGAGTTGGTTTGTTTTCCTTCTGGTTTGTGGTCGTACATTGGTTCTTTTTGCATGATACACTTGGGTCTGTGTTATTTATGCTGTGTCCTGGGAGGGGGGGTTAACACAATTAAAACTGTTGTCTCAATTAGTTCTTAAATATTGTTGACTGTACATAAAACAAACAAAGAACAATCATTCAATCAATCAGTCCGATTGTTTAATTCAAAATTGTTTAATACGCCAGGTTTCTTTCCTTGCACTGCACATGGTCGAAATCATCGGTGCTGAATTTGGCTTTCCTGTTCGAATTTGTTTGGTTTTGAGTACTTTCATTCAATAATTTTTGGGTTTTGATCTTCCAATGCTTTGATTTGAATGCTGAATGAAATATGCATATACAGCATAACAAAATTACCCGTATGTATATCTACCTGATTTTGGTATTTGTATTTTTCAATAACAGTATGAATCTAAATCCCAGCGATCTCAAATTTAAGCCAGACATTCTTATTGGTTGTCATTTTGGACCCTTTGGACACATCCGGCCCAGATCTTTCTAGGTTGTCCATCGCTATTATTGGCCACAATAGTAAAAGGCAAACCCGGGAAGATCCCGGATAAAAAATTAGAAACAAGAAAACCCTTTATTGGAATCAATACGAACAAATGTAACAGTCTGGTGATATTCATCATATAAATTTGTTTCTGAATCATATCAATGGCTCAATTTTTGTTGTTGTCCATTTTTCCCACGTCACTTCATCCAGTATCATTTCATGCTCATTATCTCATCCTCTCATCACACTACTTTTTGTTCTTTTTCGCTGTACTACCAATTTTACTGCAGTTTTTTACATGCTTTGAATAAAAATTATCAGTATATTTTTAATCTGAAAGACATGCTTTTTGCCGAATTACTTTGAATATCATTCTATTGACTTTTAAGTCAAAGTTGAGTCTTTTTAAATCTGACGAAGGACATAGTATTAAGAATGTTAAAAATATTTTTTATTTACTTTTTTACGTCGTTGGTTATGTGTACTTTTAACCCTGTTTTTTTATAGCAAAAATTAATGACAAAAAATACCACCCTGAACGATTGTCCAGATATTTCTGGGGCTTTCCTCATTTTGACTTTTTGGATTCCAATAGAAGGAAGGCATTAATATAAAATAGTCTTCGAAGACGGTCTTATTATATATACTTCTGTGGACATAACAGTGGGTTGAGAACATTTGACAAATATGTTGAAGGCGTCACTGTGACTTTAGAATGGAGATAAGCAATAAAAGCCGCTATTCCTTTGCTTTGGTATTTTGTTTGTTTTTTGGGGTTTTTTTGGGGGGGAGGGGGGGGGGCTTATTGGTGTGTAGTTTGATTTGCATGATTTAAAATGTGATCTTGTGTCATACATATGGTCTCCGAAAACAAAATTCTTTTCCTACGATCTTCTATCTATAAATAAAAAGCTTCGCCGAGCGCAGCATGATACGACCGCATCATGTTGAACCCAGTACGTTTTAGGCCCAATATGGATAGTCTATTGCTCTGGACACTGGACTGACAAAGGTTTTTGACACATGCTTCTCTGATGGACTTTCAACCCAGGGGGTAAAAATATAAATTTTCAATTTTGTATTCTACTCTTGAAAAAAATAATGTTTGGGGGAAAAAATAAAAAATCGAAAATGAAATTATGATTACAGTCCCTTAGGTAATGAGCGAAAAAAAGGTGGGGGTCGCAAAAATTTATTCTTAAATTTAGAATTGCTACTTGGCAAGGATGAACTTGTAAAAAAAATTTCTTAATCTGACAAGAAATAAAAAAGTTACGATTTTGGCCCCTTTTGGTCCCTAATTACATAACAGAAAAAAAGGGGACACAAAAATATATCTGCTACTTGACAAGAATAAACTTGCAAAAAAATTGTCAAAATCTGACAAGAATTTAAAAAAGTTTCCATTTTGGCCCCTTATTACGTAACAGGTGAAAAAGGGGTGGGGTCGCAAAAATAAATTCTCAAATTTGAATTCACTACTTGACAAAAATAATCTTGCAAAAAAAAATTTCAAAAACAAACCAGAAATAAAAAAGTTTTGATTACGGCCCCTTTTGGCCCCTAATTACAAAACAAGTGAAAAAAGGGATGGTCGCAAAACTTAATTCTCAAATTTGGATTCGCTACCTGACAAGAATAAACTTGCAAAAAAAAATTTCAAAATCGGACCACAAATAAAAAAGTTTCGATTTTGGCCCAATTTGGCCCCTATTTACATAATATGGGGAAAAAGGAGGGGTCGCAAAAATTAATTCTTAATTTTGTAATTTTGTATCCGCTATTTGACAAGAACAAACATGCAAAAAAAAATTTCAAAATCGGACCTCAAATAAAAAAGTTTTATTTGGCCCTTTTGGCCCCTAATTACAAAACGGGAAAAAAGGGGGCGCAAAAATTCCTCAAGTTCATTCTTTTATTGTAAGAAACATTCTTGACAAATTTCACAGCAATAGGCCATCTAGGACCAAAGTTATGGTGGAAACAAGTAAAATATTTGAATTTGTTGCCCCTTTTGAACCCCTAATTTCGTAACAAAAAAAGGGGGGACCCCCAAAATCAATCCCATTCATTTTCGTATGGTAAGGAACATCACTGTCAAATTTCATAGCAATCGGATATCTAGAACTAAAGTTATTGTGGAAACAAACAAAAAAGTAGTATTTTTGGCCCTTTTTTGGCCCCTAATCTCTAAACGAAAAATGGGGGGACCCCCAAAATCAATCCCATTCATCATTTTATGGTAAGGAACATCATTGTCAAGTTTCATAGCAATCGCATAACTGGAACTAAAGTTATTGTGGAAACACTAAAAAGTTAACAGACACCGACGACGACAACGACGACGACGACAACGACAGCATCATACCATAATACGTCCGCAAATTTTTTGCGGTCGTATAAAAATAGAATGTAATGGTCAGCATTACTAAAAATAGAATGATGACCACTGGCTTGTTATTCATACGAAAGCTATTATTAGTTCCTCATTTTTTACAGTTATTATATATATCTTATCACTTGTGTGTGTTTATATGTGTGTCTTGTAGAAATAAACATTCTATTTTTTTTAATTAAGTGTAATTAGTCACAATGGTGAATATAGTTTTTGTGGACTATTAGTACTGTAAATTATTATCTCTGTTCTAAATGGGTGATGATGATATCATTAAAATCAAAATAAGCAATTAAATTTAAAAAAAAAAACAAACTATAAGTGTTAAAAGCTTATGACTTATTACTGAAGTTTTTACATAATTAACAGAATAAAAAAAAATACAAAAACTATTGACATTATCAATGGTTTTAAGCCTCTTTTGTCCATTTTTCCTTACTGAAAATAAAAGGATATTTTTTATAAAGTTCATAATCTAAGTAATTGAAAAGCAAACATTGTTTCCATGAATTTTATTTTTTTCTTTGAAATAATTAGACCAACTTTATCATTAAATCACAACTATATATCAAGATAGTACAGACATGTATAAGACATTGAAATACAATAGGACTGAAGTATGAAATATGGGCAACTTTTATAGTTTTATTATTAATTTCAAACTTTGAATTATGATTAATTATTTGAATTTTACCATTTTAAATGTGGTAACACTGTAAACATTTTTTTTAATACAATAAAATGGAGAATTATCAAATTCAGCATAAAATTTGTCAAAACACCTCATTTGCTAGTTTACCTTTTTTCTTAAACAAAAGGGACCACAAACCCCCATATGAGAGAAAGCTTTATTAACTGGTAAGTAACATTATATTAAAGTTTCATAACAATTGGCTACAACTTTAGTTCTTGTTCAGAAAAACTCTTATAATTCACATTTTGGCCACTTTCACCCCATTTTTTTCTATAACAGTAAGAGGTGTTGCAAATCTGATTGAAAAACACAGGCAGAGATTTTCACAACAATTCTAATAAAAAACAGATTTTGAAAATCAGACAACAAATAAAAAAGTAGATGTTTTAAGGTGTGGCCAGACTTTGCCCTCTTGTGGTCTTGGAGCTGTGCATTTTACAAAAAACTGTTCACACCTTTTGTTAACAGGATTGTTTTATGAATACAATGAAAATCAAATGAAAAACAAACTGTCTGCAGCAGTTTTGTTAAGACTCCCATTTTGTCCTTTCAGCCCCTTTTTTCTTAAACAGTAAAGGCCACAAACCCAAAATGTTATACCAAACTTTCTTTGGTAGATAGAAAGATCATATTGAAATTTCATAACAATTGGGCAACATTTACTCAAATTCTTGCATAAAACAATTTGTTTAGATAAACTCTTATAATTGGCGTTTTTGGCCCCTTTGACCCAAAATTTTTCAAAACTGATAAGAGATATTACAAATCTGATTGAAAAACACAGGCAGAGATTTTTACAAGGATTCTAATGAAAAAAAGTTTGAAAATTGGACCACAAATAAAAAATTTGATTTTTTTAGGTGTGGCCCCTTTTTGACCCCTTGTTGTATTACAATGGTTTAAGATACATTAAAACCATTGTAACATTTTGTTGACAGAATTGATTAAGGAATACAACGAAAAAAGAATGATAAAAATCAGACACAAAATAAACATGCTACAGCAGCTTTGTTTTGACACCCAATTTGGCCCTTTTTGGCCCCTTTTTCTAAAACTGTAAGGGCCACAAACCCCAAATGCAATACCAACCATCCTTTAGTTGGTAGAAACATCATATCAAAATTTCATACAAATCAGTCAACATTTACTTTAGTTATTGCACGGAAACCAAATGTCCCCAGACGACGCAGACAACGAGGACGCAGACGACAACGACATCGCCATAACATTATACGACCACAATTTTTTTGCGGTCATATAAAAATATCATATCAAAATTTCATATCAATTGAGAATCTACAACTTAAAAGTATAATCGCACGTTCAAAGGAACACTTTTAATTGGCGTTTTTGGCCCCTTTGACCCCTTATTTCTCAAAAACGGTAAGAGATATTGCAAATCTGATTAAAAAACGCAGGCAGGGATTTTTACAAGGATTCCAATGAAAAAAAGATTTTGAAAATCGGACCACAAATAAAAAAGTTGATTTTTTGGGGCGTGGCCAAACTTTGACCCCCATTAGCAATGTCACAGTGCAAGATACATAAAAACAGTTGTGACATTTAGTTGACAGAATTTATTGAGGAATACAATAAAACAAGAATGATCAAAATCAGATAAAAAATAAACATTCTACAGAAGTTTTGTCACAACAACCATTTTAGCCCCTTTTGGCCCTTTTTTCTAAAACGGTAGGGGCCAGAAACCCCAAATGCAATACCAACCTTCCTTTAGTGTATAGAAACATCATTTCAAAATTTTATAACAATCGGTCAATATCTACTCAAGTTATCGCACGGAAACCAAATGTCCCCAGACGACGCAGACGACGACGACGACGCAGACGACGACGACGACGCAGACGACATCGCCATAACATTATACGACCACAAATTTTTTTGCGGTCGTATAAAAATACAGACAGAACTGTTGTTCTGTTTCATAAATGGGGTTTGGACCTGTTGTTTTTATGTATGAATGGATACTAGACCATTATGGTTATCGTAACTGGTGTAAAACTGGACCGGCATATGCACGTTTTAGTGATTAATGAGGTTTATCTATTTATAAGATAAACCAGTTTAATGAAAGCGAGATTAATAATATTTCGATTTTTCTTCTCCGTAATTTACTATCCGTTTTTTGTTCCGGGTTTTATAATTTTATACATATGTTGACATTGATGGACGAATGAAACAAAATTTGTGTTTTTTTTAATCCAAGCAATCCTTCATTCTACCCTATAATTAGAGGACAAATTTGCTGAATTTAAGAAGCATTTATATGGTGCGATATTCTCGTCAGAATTTAGGACAGTTGTTTTGACATTATTGGAAAAAAATTTGAAAGTTATCCAGCCAACCTTGTATAACAGTAGGACATTGAATCAACAAGCATGGACAAACATTGCTTTTAATATTTGTTAAAATAATTTGAACCCTTCTGTTTGAACCATCGTAAAACCAAAGGAACCAGCCGCTTTCCTGGAATTGAATCATTACAACATGACCATGAAGAAAAAACGATAAAAGAAGAAAGATTGAACTCTGTCGCCTGTGTCGGTACATATCTTTTACTTTCTGTCGAAAAACTAAGGAAAAAGAGAATTGAACTCTGTCTGTACATATCTTTATGTCGAAAAACAGAACTTACTAAGGAAAAACGATAAAAGAAGAAAGATTTAACTCCTACGGTACATACCTTCGGTCGAAAAACAGACCTTACTACATGTACTAAGGAAAAACGATAAAAGAAGAAAGATTGAACTCTATCGGTACATATCTTTCGGTCGAAAAACAGAACTTACTACATGTAGTCAAGTACAGGAAGATGCTGATAGGGCCATCTGGTGCTTCAAGGAATCAGGATAAAGCAGGACTGTAGCATCTTCTTTTTCAATGGGGGCACATTTCCGAGATCAGATTTATAATTCAAGGTACATGTTTATGTTTAATTAAGAATAGCAGCTATAACACAAATAAATCTACTTTAACTCAGCTTATACCAGGGTAGGATATTGACCATTAAATTTTACGATATTTATTACTTTCTGAAGTAAAAGTTTGACATGTCAAAATCTTGTCATTCACATCTTGTTTGTATTATGACAACCAAATCACATGACGGGCACCTGTAAATTGACGTTACGTCACATTCAAATCAAATCATTGATGTCATGTAAACATGGTAAACGAAAACAATCACAAAATGTACAAAACTACATAGAACATATACACATGGTACATGCCGTATTAACAAACTTTACATCAAACGTAGCTATTCTTTAAATGATTTCATTTTTAATTTAAAATTGAGTACTGCTCGTTATATTATATTTCAGTAAACCTTTCTGTTGTGTTCTATAATATGTTTTTTCGTTTGCTTTAACTTTGTTTTTGTTTTGCTTATACTTTCATCGCACTTGATAGCCTAAACTAGTGCATGAAGTGACAAGTCAAATCACTGTGTCTTCCCGTCCGTCTTTGAACCCAAGCTTTGAACTTTTTGTTTCAGAACGATTAAGAATTTTCCGAATAAGTACACACTGTCCTTATCTCCATATAAGGTTTAATTATTATAACTTGTAAAGCTATTTTGATTTGTTCTGCATCTAAAGGCTTAATATGAAACTACACCTTATTCTTCCAGACTGCTATACTGTATATTGAATATTACAGATCATATCTTTAGACGTTTTCCTGCATTTAACAGGCTGGTCCTCAGATTAATACAAACGTACACAACATGTCACATGAGAAATGGATTGTTAAAATTGTCCTGTGGGGCATTACGCCCCCCCCTCTTTTTTAGGTCATTCGATCATTTACTTCCTGTTTCAGACCCAGTCCTTTTTTGTTTTGGTATTTTTTACACGGGGTTATTCAAGTTATAAAAATTTATTGTACAGAAACTGTATTCTTAAATTGAAATTTTGGAGTACTGACAGAAGAATGAATGCTGGTTATTCTTATTTATCATGTTTATTCGAATTACGAGTAAAATATTTCTATAGTAACAGAATGCTCCCCAGCCAAGACTATTGATCTTTTTATCTGAGTATATGAATTTTCATTCCATACCATTTCAGCATCATTTAAAGGCATATTTTCTACCAAATTCACATATTTTTCGTCGGACACTCCTATCTTTTGATGTCATTTTGACCGAAATGTAATGAAAGATAACTTTGAACATGTATCATGTTTACATTTAAAACCAATATTGCATTAAACTTGGTTTATTTCGCTCACAATAGACCAACGTGGTTGATTATTTGTTTGCCTTCGTGACGACAAACATATTTTTAATGTATAAATTTAATACAGCCATCAGTCTGGATCTCATACATGTATGTTTCAGTTGTTCATTATAGTGACAAATTAAACAAATTCATTTACCGGTTTATTGTCATTTTCTTTGTTTGGAGACTCTGGCGTTATCGTCGCCTTTAAAATTTCTACACGGACTAAAACCTGAGACGAGAAACAGATAGCTAACAGCGTGCATTAACCGTAAAAGTGTTTAAGCAAAGTTTGACACAGTGTGCATGATGCTAAAGGCGGGATTAGATCTCATGAATATGAATTTTAATTTTTTGTTGTTGTTGTAAAACTTTAGATTATTGTTTTTTTTTTTTTTTCGGTTTTTAAATTAATAGAGTACACCGACTTTATTTTATTGTCGTTTATTTTTAACAATACCAAGTTTTCTGTAGGCCTTTTTGTTAGTACACAAAATTATTTTCGTAGACAATATCCCTTTAACTTATTCAATTTGTAACATTTGTTTTCTGCATATTTTTATGATAGTCAATTGATTGCGTAAGTATTCTTGATATAACCATGTTTACTAGATTCCTATTATTTGCATGCTGTACATGTTGACAATACAAATATTTAACGACAAAAACATGAATGCAGACACTGAACATTTACATTTCCTTCTTGGATTGAAACTCAGTCATGGAAATTAGCACAGGACCGACAGACAAAGGCCTGTAAAAACTCATTCGGTCCTGTGTTTTTGTGCCGTTCACAGGTCCGAATGTCCGATAAAAGTTAGCAGTATTTATAAAATAAATTGTGTTCTAGGACCTCTATATTTTCTTTTGGTCCTGTGAATCTTGACCAAGAATGGGACCGAATGTCCTGCTACCAAAAATCCTAATTTCCTCGACTGGACTATAAGCATGCCGAATTAAACTAGTGGCACAATAAGAAAATCTTACATATCTTCATTAATGCAAACATGTTCAACCCTTTGATCGCTTAACAAGACAGAAGATAAGTTATAGAGATTCGTTCAAGCGCTGATTGATGAATTATGTTGTTTCATTATAGTGCATTGTTTTATCACATTGAAGAAGGAAATTATTCTCATCTTATATACGCTCAGTTCAGAAGAATTTAAGTCATTCAATACTTTGAAACATGAACAGTCCAGCAATACTAAAGAAGTATAGTCTACTTAGGTGGGAAATACAAATCATATTTATGGTTTCTACTATATTGAATAATTCAATTATACCTATGCTGATGTGTCCCTTATTGGCCCATGTTAACTCAGATTGATAGAATGGTAGATAAAGTGGGCTGGTGGGGTAAAGTATGAACGTGTATAGACACTTTCATTTGGCAATAAATGGGAGACACTGTTTTTGCTCCATGTGATATTAATTAAAAATTTCTAACGCTTTACCGTTGGAATTTGGTCTAGACCATCTCATGCCTCCATGAGTGGTCGGTTCTGATGAATTTGGCCAGTGTTTTTTAGTACAAAATAAAATCCAAACTACAATTAAACAAAAAGAAAGTGTGTCCCAAAAGAGGGCCAGGATGTATTTTGAACGTGTATAGACACGCTCATTTGGCAAGATAAGGGGACACTATTCTTTCCTTAATTGTACGTCGGGTCATATTACCAAAAAACTTTCCAACGCTTTACCGTTGGAAGTTGGTCTAGACCATCTCATGCCTCCATGAGTGGTCGGTCCTGATCTGTTGTCACCAGATTGGATTTGGCCAGTGTAATGTATAATAAAAGTAAATCCATGGTAAATCTAAATCAAAAATAATATTAATTTCACTCCCATGTAATAAAAAATAATCCATGGGGTGACAAAATATGAGCTGGCGTACTGGAATATTGTGTCCCTCGTTCTCTCCAGGAACCTGAGAGGAATGTGAGCATCCATTGCCTACCAATGGTGCACAGACTTGTCCGTATATCCTAGTGATTGGCATTCTGTTTCCCTATCTTGTCAATTCCTCTCTTGCAGTTAGCTGTGGCCGTAATTAGCCATTTAATATGTTTGTGTCAGTATTTATACGCCAAATCATTGAGTCTTTAATTAATGAGGTTTATCTATTTATAAGATAAACCAGTTTAATGAAAGCGAGATTAATAATATTTCGATTTTTCTTCTCCGTAATTTACTATCCGTTTTTTGTTCCGGGTTTTATAATTTTATACATATGTTGACATTGATGGACGAATGAAACAAAATCCCTCCATCCATCCCCCTTTTCACCGTCCAACATTTTTGCTGCTGTTGTTTTATTTTCTTTTTCAGGCTTTTCAAATATGACTACAGGAGCTCTACATATATACGGACGATGCAGTTTGAAATACACTTGGATTTTACAAAGATGACCATGTTACTGTTCATTTTGCTAGTTTCATTGACTTGTTTGAAATTTATTTATTTTTTCTAACTGCATACCACTAGTATACCAAAACAGATATTTTAAAGTTATAAATTATCAGTTTTTCATTCAATTTTTATACATTTTTTGTGTTTGTGTGTATAAACTAATATTTTTAATAAAAATTCCTGTCACAGTCTACTAGGGCGGAATTTGGCAAGATAAGGGGACACTATTCTTTCCTTAATTGTACGTCGGGTCATATTACCAAAAAACTTTCCAACGCTTTACCGTTGGAAGTTGGTCTAGACCATCTCATGCCTCCATGAGTGGTCGGTCCTGATCTGTTGTCACCAGATTGGATTTGGCCAGTGTAATGTATAATAAAAGTAAATCCATGGTAAATCTAAATCAAAAATAATATTAATTTCACTCCCATGTAATAAAAAATAATCCATGGGGTGACAAAATATGAGCTGGCGTACTGGAATATTGTGTCCCTCGTTCTCTCCAGGAACCTGAGAGGAATGTGAGCATCCATTGCCTACCAATGGTGCACAGACTTGTCCGTATATCCTAGTGATTGGCATTCTGTTTCCCTATCTTGTCAATTCCTCTCTTGCAGTTAGCTGTGGCCGTAATTAGCCATTTAATATGTTTGTGTCAGTATTTATACGCCAAATCATTGAGTCTTTAATTAAGGTCTTAAAGTTATTTTGGTCCTTTTAAAACAAAAATCCTATGCGTGTATCTCTCATTTGTAATTGAAAGTTTCAAGAGGATAATAACCTTGCTATAAAAATTCAAACAGAGGTTACGAAATAGGTAAAACTACGGAAAACTTTGGATTCAGAATAGAACAAATAAGGTTAAACGGAGTCAATACCCATATTGCAAAATATCCGACTTCTATTGACAATTCTTATTTAAAGCCTTTGCCATCTGACCATTTGACTCTCAGTCAAACATAAGATTTTAACAAAATAATCCTTTATTTCAAAATAAATTCCTTTAGGTTCATCTCGGGGTTCATACTGCGATTTCTGACCTCGAATTATACCTATACAACTAAAACAGAAACTATTTCTTTCTTGTTTATACTTGAATCGAAATTAAATATTTTCACAACAATGCAATTCAAACCAATTACCTTCAGAAATATATAATTGTGATATTTAACAATAACCATGTGTAATTATTGGCATGCAATACGTCTTTTAAAAACTACTGGCAATACCCCGAGTAATCTAAGGAGAGTCCAATAGACCATATAATGTTTTGATCGTTTGGGGACAGGAATACTTAAGCCATATATTTACTGATGAGCCCAATCGAATAACTATATAGGGCAACCCCAGTACTACGTCACAAGCACTGATTCATTCCTGACAAAGGAGTTTATCGAAGAAGTTTGATTTACTTTTTCATTATTTGAAATATCTGTTTTAGTGTTCCAATCGATCGATCAATGTAAGATAGGATCATAAAAGGAATACCTGTTGCAAAGATTACATACGTCTAAATAGTTGGTATAAAGATTTAAACCTGACAAAATGTCGGAAGACAACGGCGCAGAGAAGAAGCCAGCTTATAACAGAGGCAGACGAGGAAGTGTGGATGATACTATCAAAGACTTTCTTAATCCTAAACTGGAATTTCATCAGGATGAACTCCCGAAAGGATCCAACGCGTTACAGATTCTGATACACCAGTGCGAAAGAGAACTCCATAAAGAGGGATCTGACAGTGATTCTGATGTTGACGAAGAAAAGATGAAAAAGCCTTCCCAGGCATACATGGGACGACGACGAAATACCGTCGCGTCGACGACGAGTCATCATCATGGACTAGAAAGAAATTTCCGTAAAATGTCACTCGCCCCTATTCCAGAAGGTGAAAGGGGTAGAAACTTATTAACAGTACCAAAAGGACCTAGAACTCGCTCATTATCGCCATTACAGGAGAATATTATACGACGGAATAGCGTTCATCATACGGACGTGGGATTTGGTTCCTCTCATGCAAGAGAAACAATTCTAAAGTAGGATCTAAACACTTATTCTTCTTATTGATAGTTTTAAACTCAGTAAGTGATCACTTCTGAAGTAAATGCTTTAGCGCCATGTTTGAGCTGAAAAAAGTATTATATTTTAGTATTGATAAATGGTATTTTTATGACAACAGTATACATTGTTTCAATTTGTAGGACAAACATTTGAAATTTATTTTATAGCACAATAAATTGTTATATAAAAAGATACATGTTATTTAAGTGGAGAGATTTGACTATTTATCGCTTAACAAAATCCAAAATAAAGCATTTCATTGATCAATGGGGTGGTTTTAATTAAAATCAGGATATTTTATTGTCATTCCAAAGTCTAACCATTTTCTCAGAATTCGGTCATCTATATATGTTTATTGCTACAGCTGAACAACACGACACATTTAAAACCGTAGATATTTTAGATACCTTTGTCTTATAATTCCAAGGGTTTTGTTCGTATAAGTCAAAAAAGAATAGGAACAGACAAGTAAACATTGTACACTGCATGTGATCGATAAAATTCTAGAATGTGCACAATACAGACAGTGTTGAATGTAGAAGAAATGTTAAACATTATTGTAGATTGTTTATAATGTTTTTTATTCCTTTAAAATTTAGCTTCTATCTGTAATACAGCACCGTATCAGAAATCTGAGACATAAAGTACAACCACGCAGAGTATGTCCATTTAATTGCATGTATTGCGTCAATAAAATCATTTATGGTCCCAAATAGCATGCAATTAATTTCCAATTCATGGTAATTCGTATTACAAAACGAAATAATTGCGACTTTCAAAGTGTCTAGTAAGCCTTAATAGCGCTTGTATTGTTTTCTTGTTCAATGGTAGCTTTATGGCCGGTTTTTGGAAATAAGAAATACTTTAAATGATTATATATTTGATTTATTCGGAAGTGTTCTAGAGTAAAGCCAAACCATAATTTTGTTTTCATTGCATATCTTTCTCGGAATTAAACTGTAAAATTTGGGTTGTTCGATTTTATAACTATACACCTTTCTTTGCAAGTTTTGCTGGGATTGTATTTTGGCATTATGAATTGCAAAACATGGTATTCTATGTTTGTACGCATTACTTCACAATCCTGAATGGATCAAGAGATGAAATTTCGTGAGTTTGGTGCCCACTCTTCTGAGAAAGTTATGCAGCTTTGTGCGCAGTTTTAATACAGAATTGGCAAATATTGGACTGGAACTCCCTTTTTTCATCTCTTGAAAATTTCTGAATCCTCCCTACATAAAAAAAAGTATGTCGCAAATAGAAGCATTTTAAAAACATTTTCATGGGGTATACTATATGTATGGTAAATTCCGGAAATCTGAAGACAATTCAATAATATTAGTAATCAATGTAAAAAAAATATCTTCTTACACGATATTTTAATGTCTTATTAAAGAATAAAAATTTGAACAGTCATTCCAGCATAACATCTCATAGTAAGCAACGGTAAACTATGGCTGGTTACACGAACCTATTTAATATGTTTTCTTAAACGTACGTGCCGATATCCATTTTCTTTGTTTATCCTTTTGTGGGGACATTTCACGTTTATTTTTTATTATTTTTAGAGAATTGTATCAAAATTAACCCTTAAAGACAAATAATCGATCTCCAACATGTTCCTTATGAATCTGTTAATCGACTAAAACATAAAACTCGTTATCAAGTGTTCAACAATCTTATATTGATGACCATTGATTAAACATTGAAAACTATTATGGTGACAAAACAATTCTGACCATATTGATTTACTTTCCAGTGTAGATATCAATATCACAGATACCTAAAAAATAAAATGAAATAAAATAAAATTGTATTTTTTTTATTATTTTGGGTCATTAGAACTTCCATAGGCTGGTGGTTTAAAAGATCACTGTGAAAAGGAATGCATGAACAATATGTATATATTCCCACTCCACCTCATCCACACCCCAATAAATCACAGTATGCTAGAACGAAAAAATAGAAGTTTTCTTCACAGAGTCCCAGTAATATATATAGATAAATAGAAAATAATGAGATGTGGGACACAGCCCACAATCAAGCGGCAATTCAGAAAAAAAAAACAACAATGGTGTCCATTGAATGGACAACCGCCAGCAGCCTGAGCGCCTTCAACGAGGTCAGTAGGCGCTGCTCATGGTTCTGCAATTGGCCCATGGTCTAAATAAAATACGTACAATTCAAATCCAGTCCTGAAATAGTCTCAGATAGACCCCCTTCTTAAACAAAAAACAGAAAACATCAAAAAGACAAACACAAACAAAAGCTTTGTCAAAGATTCTTAGCTTAGGTCAGGCACATATAAAATGTGGCGGGGTTAAACTAGTTTTTTTTTTTTTGGTCCAACCTTCGCCCTGTCAATATTCTTCGACAAAGCCACTTTGCGACAACTTTCTCTAAATTAGCGTCGAATTCTTTTCTTCCAAGTCTACTAGTAATATTTTATGACATTCAATGTGTCATAAAAAAATTAACTATGTAATTAGTACTAAAAAAATCATATCTTACAAAGCTTTATAATTGGAAAGCTGTTAAGAATTTGAGATTGGGGATTCGAATTGTAATTCTTCCAAATTACACTGAATAGATATAAATGTGAATAGATATACACCATAAAAGTAGTTTTCAAAACTAATTTGCATTTTATGTCTCTATGTAATGATATTATGATCGGGACATCAAGGCTTAGTTTAAATGCATAATTCTTTTCCTCTGCACAAATATAAGATTGTATATATTTAAATCTTTTAAACCTTTCAATGGATTATGGATGACTCTGTTTATGGTAGATTACTGGTTACAGATTTGACATGTTCATTTCAATAACACGTACCGAGCAACCCATATATGATATATAATGGCTGAAATAAAAAGTAGAAAAAAAACGGATTCTTTCATCTAAAAACTTCATTTGAAATCTCAAGTCGAATTTACTTTGACAAAAAATTCTATGGTATGCTATAAATATTTTTTCTTTATTCATTCTTTATTCAGCTACGTACAACAATTGATTAAAAATTAAATAAATTTGTGATTGAGGCCTTTTTTTAAAGTGTATTGTGTTTCTGTGTTTGCAAAACTGTCAGTAAATCGCCGTCGCTGATATCTGGGGGATTTTTATTTATTGTAGTAATCGTACACTTTGGACCAGAAAACGGAACACAATTACCGAACTCGAACCGTCAAGTGATTTCCGTAGGAAATTCTATTGAGACGAAAAACACAATGTTACCACAATTGCAAAAAGCAACATGAATGAAATATGCATTACACGAAATCACAACAGAGGGAGCACAAGGACAAACAGAAGCTTTTTGTTGTGTTTTTCATGTATAGTTTTATACATTGGGGGAGTAGATATTCTCTATCCATATGATTTACAGAATACACCTGGTTCCAACGTGAGAATATATTTCACGATTTTTTAATGTTATTCGAACTCGTGTCTGGTGAATGCAGAGTTGTCATAATGCCAAACTTGACAATATTGTGTACTTTACAAAGTTTAGAAATAATTCATTGGCCGAAACAAACTATTTCATAACTAAAATAGAAAATAGAAGTAAACCTGCTTACGACACGACAAAAGTAAAATCAGCTTAACAGGCACCATAAATCTGGCCAGGTTGTTCATAATTACACAAATATTATTGTAAGTTATTAAAGAAGGGATTGTAAAGTCAATGAGTGTTGTCGCGTTTAAAGTCCTTGCATTACATTCAATCATAGACTTGTATGTTGATATGCAGTTTAATGATTAAAACAAATTAATAACGGTGTAATTAATTCTAACTTCTTTTTAAAAGTTGTTGCCTTTTAGACCTTCAAGAATGAGATACGAGCTGATTGACTACAGCATGTTTTTAAGGTACAAGATAAAATGTCTCATTAAAAAAGATACAAATCAAGAGCTCATTCTAATTGGACGCTACTAAAGATTCTCATAAACTAAAAATCTATTTAATACTAATATGAAAACTAGACTTTAACCTACCATTATTTAACAATTGATTCACACATGGTTAGATATTCTGCAAATGTTATATTCTTTACAACTATTTCTACTAAAAGTTAGATCACTATCAATATTAAAGGAATACATTATGATGCTACCATAACATATATGAATTTCATTAGTATCGGTAAAAGTTCGTTTCAATCATTCATTTAGCATTTTCTCATACTTCATAAATCGAGGCACCCATGGACCTAAATCACTCGCATAACATTCAATGAGAAAGTGTCGCTTCATATTTCTTTGTGAACCTTTTGGATTCGAGTATTTTTAATTCAATACTTTTGTGAATTTTTGACCTTCCAATGTTTTGATTCAAATGTTGCTGATGAGAGGGCTCTGAGGTTACTCCTTAAAATATCGATATACAGCTAACCAAATTAAAGTTTGTTTTTGCCTACAAAAACGATGTCTCCCCTCTGTTTCCCCAACTTGAAAGTTTTTAGTTCAAAGGTCCATAAACACCACAAAAAAATTTGAGGATAAAAATTTCCTAGTAAAATGCACAACTACATATGGTGACCTTCCAACATAGCTAGCAAGTTTCGTTGAATTCAGATCATTAGTTTCAGAGGAGTTGCGCTGACAAAATGATAAGTGAGGATTTTCAACAAATTTTAAAGTTCAAAGGGTCATAACTCCTACAAAAATTTGAGGATAAAAAAATCCTAGTAACATGCACAACTACATATGGTATCAATCCTATATACCACATTTCGTTGAATTTGGTTCAGTAGTTTCAGAGGAGTAGCGCTGAGAAAATGATAAATAAGGATCAGCAAATTCCTAAGTTTAAAGGGCCATTACTTCAAATAAATTTGAGAATCAAAATTTCCTGGCAAGGAATTAGATAGAGATGAATGTGATTACCCATGATGCAATACATTATGGTGTTATTTTTTAGTTAAAAAAATATTAGATATATTTTTATAAATCACTAAATGTAAAACATTCATAAAAATGAATTTTTATATAGATAAACTTTAATAATCTATGACCATTTGTTAACTTTGATGAATACAATTTTGATATATTGATGTGTTTCTCTTCAATTTATCTCAAAGTCTCGCCTTGCGAGAAAAGGTAATATTTCACGAGATACCATTCCTTCTATCTTATTCCTTGTTCCTGGCAATGTGCACAACTACATATGGTCCATATGGTGTCTTTCTTCTTATATACCAAGTTTGGTTGAATTCGATTCAGTAGTTTCAGAGTAGTTGCGCTTACAAGATGATAACTGAGGATTTTCATCAAATTCCTAATTCAAAGGGTCATAACGCCCACAAAAATTGGAGGGTCAAATTTTCCTGGTAATATGTACAACTACATATGATGTCCTTCCTATATACCAAGTTCAACTGAATTCGGTTCAGTAGTTTCAGAGGAGTTGTGCTGACAAATTTTGTGAAGGACAGACGGACGGTAGGACGGACAGGAGAAAAACAATATGTCTTCCCACAAAAGGGGGGAAGACATAATTAGCCGTTTTTATAGCCATTTTTGTAATTGTAGTTAGAGCTTTCAGACAAAGCAAACACTTGTAGCAAATAACATATTTTTACTATAAGAAACCTAAACCATAAAGATTTTTAAGGTTTACCTTTGTATGGTCATGGTTCGCTTTTCCTTTATCTGCAATACTCTTCATTTTACAAGATAAACATTTAGAACTTCCAAGTCAGCGTTTAGACGATGTTCTATGTCGATATGATTAGTACAAGAACACATCAACGAACTATCATCAACAAACAGTCTAATTAAACATTGTACATCAACCGCTATATCATTAATAAATAACAAACTAGAGGCTCCCAGGAGCCTGAACTCTTATGCTAAAGCCTCTTACCTAGTGTGCAACATGGTCTACATGTACTTAGTAAGTAACATTAAAGAAACTAGTTAGGATAGAAAACACTTTTAAGAATACAAAGTTACAAAGCTTTCCATTTGAAAAAAAAACCAAACAAGTTAAAATTGATTGAAAACACTTAAAAGGATGATCGGACAATTTTGACCCTGAAATCATTTTTGTAGATCTTAATGAGCTGAACAATTTTGCAATGCTAACTATTCCTCTTACTTTTATGGCTTTTAAGATAAAGTCCAAAAACTTTGAAAATGGTCAATTTTGATGAATAATGGGAAATAACTCTTATAAGGAGTTGTCCCACAACTTTGATTCAATGGAGAGTTTTGTAGAGCTTTTGATGTTGAAGAAAAAAAGTTGCTTCGGATTTTCTCTATCTCTTATACTTTTTGAGCTATAAGCTAAAATCTATGGTCTGACCCCCCGTTTTATTTTTCAGAAACGGTGGCCATGTTGGTTGTCGACGTTCACAAATTTCACAAACTTGGTAGAGGACATCCTAAAGATCAAGCGTACAAAGTTTCAAAGCAATCCTATCAGTGGTATCAGAGAAGAAGATGTTTGAAGAAAAGTTAACGGACGGACGGACGACGGACGCTTAACGATGACTTTTGTAGAGCCTAACAGCAGCTTTTCTCCATCTGCAATACTTTTCATTCTATAGGCAAAAAATATGAACAAGAGGCTCCCAGGAGCCTGAATCGCTCACCTGGTCTTGATGTCTCTATGAAGATTTTTGTATAGCTTAATGAGCTGATGTTTAAGCAAGAAAAAGCTTTTCTCTATCTGTAATAGTTCACATTCTGTAGGCCAAAACATGAAAAAACGCTATTTTTGACCCTTCAAGAGCAATAACCTCCATCAGGGGTCATACAACATCTTCGACCAAATGGTGACTTTTGTAGAGTTTAATGAGCTGCTCTTCTTTATCTGCAATAGCAGGGGTTAAACCGTTTATCAGACTATTTTGGGAAATTTTTGGGGTAAAAAAAATAAGGGGTAAAGTCATGATTTTGAAATAATTTTCATTGGGAAAGGGTCCTTATTAGGCACTCTATTGAATGCTTGAAAAATCCATGAATAGTTTTCATTCAGTAAGGCAAAAACATGAAAACATGCTATTTTTGACCTTTAAAGGGCCACAAACCCTTTAAGGGGCCATCTGACAACTTCGACCAAATGGAAACTTTTGTAGAGCCTAATTAGCTGAAGGTTTATGGGAACAGCATCTTTTCTCTATCCGCAAAAAATATGAGCAAGAGGCTCCCAGGAGCATGAATCGCTGGTCTTGATGTCAACTCTATGAAGACTTTTGCATAGCTTAATGAGCTGATGTTTAAGCAAGAAAAAGCTTTTCTCTATCTGTAATAGTTTTCATTCTATACAGGCAAAAAAACCACACACTATTATTCAACTTTTAAGGGGCTGTAACCCCTATGAGGGGTAATCTGACCCTTTGAATACTTTTGTAGAGCTAAATGAGCTGAACATTTAAGCAAGCAACAGCTTTTCTCTATTTGCAATAGTTTCATTCTATAGGCCAAAACACTATTTTTCGCCTTTAACGGGCTGTAACCCCTATAAGGGTTAATCTGACAACTTCGACCCTATGGAGGCTTTTGTAGAGCTACATTAGCTGAACATTTAAGCAAGCAACAGCTTTTCTCTATCTGCAAAAGTTCTCATGCTATAGGCCAAAAACACAATTTTTCGCCTTTAAGGGGCTGTAACCCCTATAAGGGGTCATCTGACAACTTCAACCCTATGAAGACTTTTGTAGAGCTATATGAGCTGAACATTTATGCAAGCAACAGCTTTTCTCTATCTGCAATAGTTTTCATTCTATAGGCCAAAAACACTATTTTTCGCCTGTAAGGGGTCATCTGACAACTTCGACCTTATGGAGACTTTTGTAGAGCTTAATGAGCAGAACATTTTCTCAAGCAACAGCTTTTTTTTATCTGCAATAGTTTTCATTCTATAGGACAAAAACATGAAAAAAAACACTATTTTTTACCTTTAAAGGGCCATAACCCCTATCAAGGGTCATCTGACAACTTCGACCCAATGGAGACTTTTGTAAACCTTTTGATTCTGAAGTGCCTGAAATCCTAATGATTTTTTCTTTCTGTTATGGTTGCTGAGTTATTAGCCATTTTAAGTGATTTTACCCTATGTTCTATTTTTAGTAACAGCGGCCATGTCTTTTATTGAATCATTTTAAAATGAGGATTGTTTGTTGCCAACATGTCATATATCATTCCTGCAAAGTTTCAGTTAAATTGGTTCAGTGCTTTCAGAGAAGAAGATTTTTGAAATTGTTAACGGACGACAGACGACGACGGACGCATAGTGATGGCATAAGCTCACATGGTGTTTGGTCAGGTGAGCTAAAAAAAAACCACCATTTTGACTTTTAAAGGGTCATAACCCTTATAAGGGGTCATTTTACATCTTCAACCCAATGGAGACTTTTGAAGAGCTTTTGGTGCTGAAAAAGGCTGATTGCATCAGATTTTCTCTTACTCTTATTCTTTTTGATTTACAAGCCAATAACAGTAGTATGATCCCCCTGGTTTAATTTTAGAAAGGGCGGCATGTTTTTTGACGGACCAAAAATCAAAACACAAAACCCTGAGGATCAATGATATCAAGTTTCATTAAATTATGTTCAGTTATTTCAGAGGAGAAGATTTTTCAGTCCAGGTGAGCTAAAAAGGTAAAACAAGCAATTGTTATTTTAAACAGGCAGTGCTTTTGATTAAATCAAACATATTAGTTGATAAAGTAAGCATATCAGAGCAAGCATAAACTGAGGTTTAGTGGAAGGATGATTGGTCGATGCGATCATGAAGTAAGAGATAATTAAAGCAAGCATTGTTTAAAGGTATGCATGGTTTTAAGAATATTATGTTCTTAATTTATACAATGTAGATTTTATACTCATTTTAATTAAACACTTTGTCATAAATTGTATTTAATATAAATACACAATGTACTTTTACAATCCCTAAAATTGCCAATGATGGTGCTATAAGGCAATAAATGTATTTGCCATGTTTTCAATATTAATATTAATACCAAGACTTTATCTCAAGTTATGGTGAAAACTTGTATGGGCTTCTTCACATTGTATGTTACCTTTAAAGGATTTGCTAGTAAATAGTTGTGATTCATAGTTGGTAAATATCTTTGCTTAACTCACTGAAATCTATTCATTTTTGTTGTTAGTAAAGATAATACATACAAGCCAATTTAAAATGCTTGATGTAATTTTAGATATTTGTTTTGTTTTTGGTGTAAACTTATTATAAATGTAACTTTTTGCTTTCAATAAAATGATATTTATATAATTTGTATATACATGTATATTGAAGAGCGTGTTTGTGTTAAGGTTTAACACCTGTATACCCTTTTTGACACCGTACCTGACCCATTCAGGGCAGTCAGTTTAACAAGTAATACTGTGAGCGAGCTCAAAAAAAGGATATCCCCCGCTTCATATTGGACTATGTACTGTAAAAAAAATCTCAAGTCAAGTTATCTCCCCTCAATGATAACCGAGAGCAATACAAATTCTTCATGCACATCTACAGATGATGTACCTCCTTCATGTAAAGTTTAATCAAAATTCATCAAGAGGTTTAGGAGGAGTTGCGCTTACGGGGTCTCAAATGAATAATGTATTTAAAAAGTCTAAGTCCAATTATCTCCCCTGAATGATGTTTGATTGCAATGAAAATTCTTCATGCACATCTACATATGATGTACTTCCTTCATGTACAGTTTCGTCAAAATCCATCAAGTGGTTTAGGAAAATTTGCGCTTACGAAGTCTCCTTTTGAATAATTGTATTTAAAAAGTCTAAGTCCAATTATCTCCCCTGAATGCTGCCCAAGTGCCATGAAAATTCTTCATGCACATCTACATATGATGTACTTTCTTCATTTTAAGTTTCAGCAAAATCCTTCTAGCGGTTAAGGAGAAGAAGCGATTAAGAGTTATATTGATAGACGGACGGACAGACAGACAGGGTGTTTCCTATACCCCCCAAACTTTGTTTGCAGGGGGTATAATTAATGGAAGAGAAAACCATAAATGTGAAGGAAAACACTGACCTTCAGCAGGTAACTGGCATAATTACAAAGCAGGACTCAATCCACTACCTGCATAGGTAATTGACTTAGTGATCAATGGTGTGGTATTAAAACTAGTGCCTTAGATCACATCCACTCAGGACCATCTTTGTAGGATATTACTGATTAAATCAAGAATTAATGTACATGGTCATTAATTAAGGCATGGACTGGGGAATAGATTAAACAAGCATAAATTGAGGGTTAGTTTGTGCAAGAATTGAATGAGGAATGTATGATAAAACTTAAATTGAGGGATAATAGAGATAAATTAACAATTTAAAAGCAGTTGTTTAGCAAGTTTAAACTTAATAAACTTTAAATAAAAAGCTTCGCCTAGCACAGCATAGACCATATCATGTTTAACCCTGTACATTTTAGGCCCAATATGGATAGTCTATTGCTCTGGACACATGCAGCCCATGGTGGACTGACAAAGGTTTTTGACACATGCTTCTCTGGTGGACTTTCGACCCAGAGGGTAAAAATATAAATTTTCAATTTTGTATTCTACTCTTGAAAAGAATAATGTTTGGGAAAAAAATTAAAAATCAAAAATTATGATTACGGCCCCTTAGGTAATGAGCGAAAAAA
This sequence comes from Arcuatula senhousia, assembly GCA_963971305.1. NCBI lineage: Eukaryota > Metazoa > Mollusca > Bivalvia > Mytilida > Mytilidae > Arcuatula > Arcuatula senhousia. Next base: position 11,843,035 of record OZ020303.1, on the reverse strand, counting down.
AGGTGGGGGTCACAAAAATTTATTCTTAAATTTAGAATCGCTACTTGGCAAGGATGAACCTTAAAAAAAATTTTTTTTAATCGGACCAGAAATAAAAAAGTTAGGATTTTGGCCCCTAATAACATAACAGTAAAAAAAGGGGACACAAAAATATATCTGCTACTTGACAGGAATAAACTTGCAAAAAAATTGTCAAAATTGGACAAGAATTAACAAAATTTCCATTTCGGCCCTTTTTGGCCCCTTATTATGTAACAGGTAAAAAAGGGGTGGGGTTGAAAAAATAAATTTCTCAAATTTGGATTCACTTCTTGACAAAAATAAACTTGCAAAAAAAAATTTCAAAAACAAACCAGAAATAAAAAAGTTTTGATTACGGCCCCTTTTGGCCCCTAAATACAAAACAAGTGAAAAAGGGGATGGTCACAAAAATTAATTCTCAAATTTGGATTCGCTACCTAACAAGAATAAACTTGCAAAAAAAATTTCAAAATCAGACCACAAATTGGCCCTATTTGGCCCCTAATTACTTAATAGGGGAAAAAGGGGGGGTCGCAAAAATGAATTCTTAATTGTGTAAATGAGCTGAACATTTAAGCAAGCAACAGCTTCTCTCTACCTGCTATAATTTTCATTTCATAGGCCAAAAACATGAAAAAACATTATTTTAGGGGCTGTAGCCCCTATAAGGGGTCAACTGACAACTTCGACCCTATAGAGTTTTTTGTAGAGCTAAATGAGCTGAACAATCAAGCAAGCAACAGCTTTTTGCTATCTGCAATAGTTTTCATACTATAGGTCAAAAACATGAAAAAATGCTATTTTTCACCTTTAAGGGCTTGTAACCCCTGTTAGGGGTCTTCTGACAACTTCAACCAAATTGAAACTTTTGTTGAACTTTTGATCGTGAAGCAGTAGGGTGGCATCAGATTTCATCTATCTCTTATACTTTTTGAATTACAAGCCAAAAACAGTAGTCTGACCCCCCAGGTCTATTTTTAGCCACGGCGGCCATGTTTTTTGACGAATCAGAAATTGAAACACTACTATAGTGCAGGACACCCTAATGATCAATCATACCAAGTTTCATTGAATTCTGTTCAGTAGTTTCAGAGGAGAAGATTTTGAAAAAGTTATTGTGAGAACAAACAAAAAAGTTGCAATTTGGCCCCTTTTGGCTCTTAATTTCTAAACGAAAAAAGGGGGGGACTCCAAATATCAATCCCATCCATCCTTTAATGGTAAGAAATATCATTGTCAAATTTGTCAATTTTTTGCGGTCGTATAAAAAGATGATAATCTGACTTTAAATCTCCTGGAATCCTCTAATTTCTAAAAAAAAATATATCTTTGGCAAAGGTAAGTAATAGTGTGGTCTCATAAAATTTTAATATTTATAATTACCAAGAAATCTTTAACAAGTAATACTGTGAGTGAGCTCACAAAAGAATACCCCCCGCTTCATATTGGACTCGAATCTCAAGTCAGTTATCTCCCCTCAATGATAACGAAGAGCTATACAAATTTTTCAGGCACATCTACAGATGATGTACTTCCTTCATGTAAAGTTTCATCAAAATCCATCAAGCGGTTTAGGAGGAGTTGCACTTACGGGGTCTCCCATTGAATAATGTATCAAAAAAGTCTAAGTCCAATTATCTCCCCTGAATGATGTCAGAGCGCGATGAAAATTCTTCATGCACATCTACATATGATGTACTTCCTTCATGTAAAGTTTCATCAAAATCCATCAAGCAGTTTAGGAGAAGTTTCGCTTACGGGGTCTCCCATTGAATAATGTATTTAAAAAGTCTAAGTCCAATTATCTCCCCTCAATGATGTCAGAGCGCAATGAAAACTCTTCATGTACATCTACATATGATGTACTTCCATCATATTAAGTTTCATCAAAATCCATCAAGCGGTTTAGGAGGAGTTGTGCTTATGGGGTCGCCCATTGAATAATGTATCAAAAAAGTCTAAGTCCAATTATTTCCCCTGAATGATGTCAGAGCGCGATGAAAATTCTTCATGCACATCTACATATGATGTACTTCCTTCATGTAAAGTTTCATCAAAATCCATCAAGCAGTTTAGGAGAAGTTTCGCTTACGGGGTCTCCCATTGAATAATGTATTTAAAAAGTCTAAGTCCAATTATCTCCCCTCAATGATGTCAGAGCGCAATGAAAACTCTTCATGTACATCTACATATGATGTACTTCCATCATATTAAGTTTCATCAAAATCCATCAAGCGGTTTAGGAGGAGTTGCGCTTATGGGGTCACCCATTGAATAATGTATCAAAAAAGTCTAAGTCCAATCATTTCCCCTGAATGATGTCAGAGCGCGATGAAAATTCTTCATGCACATCTTCATAATGATATGATGTACTTCCTTCATGTAAAGTTTCATCAAAATCCATCAAGCAGTTTAGGAGAAGTTTTGCTTACGGGGTCTCCCATTGAATAATGTATTTAAAAAGTCTAAGTCCAATTATCTCCCCTCAGTGATGTCAGAGCGCAATGAAAATTCTTCATGCACGTCTACATATGATGTACTTACTTCATATTAAGTTTCAGCAAAATCCGTCAAGTGGTTTAGGAGGAGAAGCGCTTACAAGATATGTGGATAGACGGACAGACGGACAGACAGACAGGGTGTTTCCTATATACCCCCCCCAAAACTTTGTTTGCGGGGGGTATAATTATTCAATGTGATGTCATTTGAAAAAACAAAGACAATGTCAACACCAAAATGATGAATGAACTGGTACAAGATTCAACATTTAGACTTAAACATACCAGTACATGTAATTCATAGTCATACAAATAAATATATAGATTTAAATAAATTCATAATAATCAACATATTCTTGATAAATAACAAGCAAGCTTGATTTGTGTTTTCACCATCCCAATTACTGGTCTTATTCAAGACAAAAAATAATCCTATAAAAATATAACATTAAAACAAAAGAACCAGAAAGCGGTTGTTGTTCTGTTACTGTTTGTATATAGTATAGTCTAGTATATCTATCAGGTCAGAATCAGGTTTAAGGTATTCCATATATGTGGTAACTGGCAATATTAGATTAGTCCAGGCTTAAGAAAAAGTAGAATAGATAGAACAGTTGGGTCATCCTTTTTCTTTCTCACTGTCAACAACTTCAATATTAGGTTTTCTTTGTTTTTGTTTAGTTAACTTGATATTGTCTTCTGTTATTTCTCCAAACTGTTCTTCATCTGAGGACTCTATTGAACTGTCAGAATATTCATCATCAGAACTCTGCTCAAACAAGGCTAAATTCTACAAATATATAAGCCATACATAATTATAACATTCTGCAATAAGTTTTCTAGAAATTCAATGTTACATTTTTTACATTGTGACACAATAAACTTTCCTACTATAATGACTATGGCTGGTTTGCTGTGAACAAAAGCAGTGAACTATTACTGATCACTAAGTCGGTACTAGCCAGGCCTGGGGTCAATAACAAAGCAAAGTAATGCATGGCATTACCATTACTTTACTATTTTTGTCATTACATTTCATTACCATTACTTTTTTTCTCCTCTGTAATGCATTACATTACCATTACTTTGCTTGTGTAATGCATTGCATTACACATTACATTTTGATTAAATATTTATAGGTGAATCTTTTTGTATTTCTAATAGGTCATTTGCTAAAGACACTATTATTTTGTTCGACAAAAAAAAATGTGTGTTTCCGGTTACCCAATCCTACCCTTTTTTCAATGCCTTCCCTTATTAAACATGTTTATTGCCATTTTTGCTTAAACATGCACCGTTAAACTTTAATTCCGCTCTCCATTTACTTAAGGTAAAAAATTGTGAAAAAAATTTAAAATAAACCTACCTACCTACTTAATTTTTCAGACATGTAATAGGAAACACACATATTGCTTTGTTTGGCCTTCTGTATAGTGTATACAATATTTTGAAATTATTTACGTATCTAACGTGTAATGGTTATGACACAGGCACTTGCTTCTATCAATAAGAGGGGGGTCAACTTTATATAAAATAAAGACTTGTGTATATAGTTGACCCCCTTATTGATAGAAACAAGTGTCTGTGGGTTATGAAATATTTAAATATGAATCAGTAAAAAATCTAAAAAGTAAATATCACAATTCTTTGCAAAGATATATGGATTTGAAATTACAGAGAATATATATGGTCAATCCAGTCCGTACTAAATAGTGGTACAAATTAATGGTCACAATCTGTAAACCAACAGAAATAAGCTGATTTAAATTACTGTAGATTGGTTACAAATGACCATGTATTGAAAATAATTATCATGATTATAAAAAATAATATTATAGTTTTTTTTCTTCAAATTTTGAAACCCTGTTGAATAGAATTAGAAAAAAGTGTTTTCTGCAAGTCCACTATAGACAGGCAAGTCATTTTTGTTTTTACAAATAATTTATATTTAAGACTTAATCCCTTGGTCTTTTGTTCTTTCATAAAATGTTATCCCAATTAGTGAAAACATCTAATTGTTATAAAAACAAATTAGTACAATAAAAATGTCACTGTACATGTTTATGCCTTAAGACAACTTAATTGCAAACATCAAAAAGGTGATTTCAAATGAAGCTATTTTAAGGATTTTTTTTTATTTTAGGGTCTTTTTTTATACTTTGATATAGACATACATAGTGTCATGTTGCTAAATAAATAAAAGTACATGTATAAATACATAAGTATATAATATTATTGGATTAACCATGTTAAGGGGTAATTGACAAAATTCTGTTTTTAATTAAATCAGACTATTTTTTTAATAAAATTTTTGAATTAGAAAATAAAAAAGTTTTTCAGTCACACAAAATAAGAAAAAAAGAAATGCAATGTAATGCAATGTAATGGGTGCATTACACAATTTTTGACCTAAGTAATGCATTACATTAAATTACATGTGCATTACACATTACTTTGCATTACTGACAAAAAATGTAATGATTACAATGCATTTGCATTACGCATTTGCATTACCCCAGGCCTGGTACTAGCAACGCTAATCTCTCTAACTGGCCTTGAAATGTTCCAGTGTTCCTCCCACAAACAGTAATCACACTAAGTGTACACCAGAGACAAAGGGGTGTCATATGTTTCGTTGATAAGTTAAGGAAAATCTATATAGGTAGCAAATAAAATAACATTACATAATCACAAAAATTATGCAGTTGTATAAAAACCTTATCCACTGAAATATTTTGTAATCCAGCACCAATATTAATCATGATTCAAAGATTAAAACTATTAGACAGTAAATCAATATTAGTCAAGGAAAGGAGTTCTCATATTTTGCCCTTCTTGATCAGTTTTCTCTAAAATTAAGTCTTGTGATAGATATGCCTACCATTTCTATGACTTGTTGGTCATTTTCTGTCACACTTTCAATATCTATTTCCTCTGGGGGAACTGTTTCAAGTTTTTTATTGGCTTCTCTCATGAGAGGTAAAAAGTTCTTTACACTTGACAATACTGAAATAAATAAACTTTATTACATTGAATTTGTTTTCTATGACTACAACTCAAATATTTGTTGCTTTAAGCTTTCATTCTTTTTAGTAATTTTTGTATTGTAAAATTGAATTGTAAACAAGAGGCTCCCAGGAGCCTGAATTGCTCACCTGGTCTTGATGTCAACCCTATGAAGACTTTTGTAGAGCTAAATGAGCTGAATGTTTAAGCAAGCAAAAGCTTTTCTCTATCTGCAATAGTTTTCGTTCTATTGGCCAAAAACACTATTTTTCACCTTTAAGGGGCTGTTACCCCTATAAGGGGTCATCCGAGACAACTTAAACCCTATGGAGACTTTTGTAGAGCTAAATGAGCTGAACATTTAAGGAAGCAACAGCTTTTCTTTATCTACAATAGTTTTCATTCTATAGGCCAAAAACATGCAAAAACGCTATTTTTCACCTTTAAGGGACTGTAACCCCTATAAGGGATCATCTGACAACTTTGACCTTATGGAGACTTTTGTAGAGCTAAATGAGCTAAACATTTAAGCAAGCAACAGCTTTTCTCTATCTGCAATAGTTTTCATTCTATAGGCCAAAACACTATTTTTCGCCTTTAAGTGGCTTAAACCCCTTTACAGGGTCATCTGACAACTTCGACCCCATGGAGACTTTTGTAGAGCTAAATGGGCTGAACATTTTAGCAAGCAACAGCTTTTCTCTATCTGCAATAGTTTTCATTCTACAGGCCAAAAACACTATTTTTCGTCTTTAAGGGGCTGTAACCCCTATAAGGGGTCATCTGACAACTTCGACCCTATGGAGACTTTTGTAGAGCTAAATGAGCTGAACATTTATGCAAGCAACAGCTTATCTCTATCTACAATTGTTTTCATTCTATAGGCCAAAAACATGCAAAAATGCTATTATTCTCCTTTAAGGGGCCGTAACCCCTATAAGGGGTCATCTGACAACTTCGACTCAATGGAGACTTTTGTAGAGCTTTTAATGCTGAAGCAGTAGGGTGGCATCAGATTTCATCTATCTCTTATACTTTTTGATTTACAAGCCAAAAACAGTAGTCTGACCCCCTGGTCTATTTTTAGTAACGGGAGCTATGTTGTTTGGACGGCGGTCACCATTTGTGCAATCTTGGTAGAGGACATCCAATAGATGAAGTGTGCAAAGTTTCAAAGCAATCCCTTCAGTCGTTTCGGAGGAGAAGATTATCAAAGAAAAGTTAACGACGACGACGACGACGGACGCCAAGTGATGGCAATAGCTCACATGGACCTTCGGTCCAGGTGAGCTAAAAAGAGGAGAATTAACATCCCAAATAAATGAAAATAGTCTAGCTGATCTAATATAAACTGGCAGTGGCCATGGTCATATTAATGGTATACTACAAACAAATTCATAAATCAAAGTCATCATACATGTAGCGTCTTATGATACAAACATGTATTTTATATCTCATTATCATTAATCATAGATGGAAAGAAGGTGTTCACAATATTTTTAATGAAAATACCATACATGTACGTCAGAGATTCTATACAAATGTTGCTGACTTGTAATGAAATGCTTCAGATGTTTTACAATGAAATACATGTACATGTAGATGTGACCTTTGGTTCAAAATGGGGTGGAATCATTTATGTAGAAGCTAACGATCGATGTACAGGGATCACCACAGTTCAAAATCCAAGAGTGGTGCAAATCTGCAATGACCATTTTCACTAGCTCAAAAAATTTTGAATTACATTTTTTTAATTCAAAATAGTGTTATAAGTCTTGTTTTTTTTCCCAGTTGTGTTTTGGCTATAAATCACAAAATACATACATTTTCTATGAAAAATAACTATTGTTTATAGGCATAAAGTCAAATTTTAGTGTGGAGCTCAAAATTCAAGGGTGGGGGAAACAAATACAAGAGTGGGGGAGCGCCGCCCTTGAATAGCCTGTGGTGAACCCTGATGTGATATGGCATGGATAAACAAGATGGAATTACCAAAAGAGCCATTAAGTATACGTATATACCTGAACTTTGAGGCACTCTACAAATTGAAGGTGGCACACTACTGGTTTTTTTGTCTTTTCTTTTGATTGAAAGTCTGTCACAGAGTCCTTCATCTGAGGGAGAACAAAAATATTCTATTACGATAGGTGCATGAATATACTGGTTCTAGTATTAGCATTTTAGCATGTGCAGTCAGTCTATAAAATAAGGATTTGAGATTACTTGCCTGAATCCTTGATTTTGAGCTTTTGTTCTACAATGTATTTATCAAATACAAAACTCCTCTAAAATTCACATGGCGGAGAGGATTTTTTATTTGCCAGGGGCAATTAAGGGGGCCAGTGCTAATTTTGCACACATGGGCTTGAATTCTGGTCATATATTAGACTTAAAATAAATTGACCCCTACTCTATAATATCCACAAAGGACTGGAGGAAAGCCTCCATCTTGACAAGACTTCACCCACTCATTTCAAAATCGATTTATTTGTCTCTTTTCTTTACTTCTTCCACTTTTGACGTTCATATACATTTGAAAAATGATTTTCCTTTCTATCCGTACCCTACAGGGTTACAAAATACAACTCCTAAGCTTACATGTATTTTCTCCTATATTTAATGAGAATTTCATGAAGTTTTGGGTATTTTGATCATAACAAACAGATGTTATAAGCTATTGGCTGATTATCAAAAGGGAATATTGAAAATCTATAAATAGACTGAGATTGCAATGCAGTCTTCAGTAGACACATAATGCCAGAATAAATAGACAGGGGGTCCAATGTAATTGATAAGTGCGCAGCATAATTTAGTAAGTGACTATAAAAATGGCAGAAAAACCTCGCTTCGTTCAACAACGATCAGTTTTCTCTTTGTGTTTACAAAAGTTATATACATCTTATGAATAAAACCATGTTGCATTTCGGCAATTATGAGCTATGAGAAATAGTCCATAACAAAAATTTGATGCTTGATTTGCTTTTCAAAAAAGCTATTGAAGCAACTGGTCATTTGACAGCAATATTTTTATTGTTAAATGTATTTATTGTATTTGGTAATAATGTTTTATTCAATTCAGAGTTCGCGAAACTTAAAATTTCTTTGCCGGACATAGGTCTGCCAAAATGGAATCTTTGATTGGACCTAATTTTTTTTACTGGTCCTGTCTACTACAACTTGTAAAAAATTTCTTAAATTCTATCGGACATGGGTCCAGTAACTGTGTTAAAAATGCCGGACCTGCTTGAATTTTACCAGTCAGGTCTGACAGGTCCGACACATTTCGCGAACTCTGATTCATTGTTTTCTGTGTCTAACGATTTCTAAGGTTTACACAGCCGTGTAAACGTAGCCAGTGCCACAGTTCAATTAATACATTCCCGAAGGAGGCGGTAATGGTAGAAATGTCAATATTTTAGTTGTACTATGGGCTGAATTTTCCTTCAGCATCCAATAAATCGTGCTTGTTTTCCCGAACTTTCAGCATCATTTTAATGCTTTTTGCTTTGAAAATTTCCAACGTCATCAAGGGAATATGTGACCCATGAGAAAAGCTAGTTTGTTTTCATTTTCGAATATATTTTTTAGAATAGAAAGTGCATTATAAACATGTTCAACAAATTATTTATGCTTATAAAATAAATTTAGATATGTTTTAACTACAGGAGTGTCACAGGTTAAAAACCTGCCTCATATTATAGAAAATACCATCAAATGAGCTTTATAAATTATACCGGTAGTGCAAATGAGCTATTACATGTACATCTACACCCAACCTGTTAAAGTTGCATGCTAGTCAAGTTGTGTCTGTGAACTGATTATTATTTTACACACAAAGGAAAGACATACAAGACGGATATAAAATACGAGCACATTTTGTATTAGACAAAAAAGAATAGAAGTTTTTACTTTTTTCACTGTATTCAAGATTTAGAAGATCTTTCGAAGTCATTTTGAAAATAAATTCATGTGTCCATGGGGGCTGCCATCTTTGAAATAATCTCCAAAATAAAATTTACTTTAACTATTACAGAGCCCTGTCTCTGATATTGGTTAACTAAAATGCATATAAAATTATTTAAAATACTCGTCATTAGTTTTATTATATTTTTCTCTGGACTGATTAATAATAATGATAAGGATTAAAAGAAGATTATGATATGAGATTATTTTTGTACTGGTGTATTATTTTATATCCTCCTATGCTTACTTACTCTTTCAATTTTAGATCGGGTACCAGTTATTGGCTAGTTGGCAGTTGTTTTGATAAACAACAAATAAGTTTTAAAATATTGAAGTTAATTTCATATTGTTAAAACACTCCTCTTACTTAAGGTAGAGGTATATAGAAGTATATACTCACAATAACTTATTAAACCCCTGTAACAAGTTGGGACCATTGCAATTTTTCATACATGCATGTATCTCACAGACACTTGTTTCTACAAAAAAATAAACATATATATACTGGTATCTAATTATATCTTGGTACGTAGCTACATAGAAGCGGTGAGGTCACAGTTGAATATTTGGTTGAAATGAACGTAAATACCACGATATAATGAGAACAGAGTACCATACCACAGGCACAGTGTTATGGTTATTTTTTTAAAACAAGTGCCTGTGATGTATCTTCATGTGACCAGTGCAAGAGTAGAGATTAAGAGAACTTTTATTAATTGGCCGCGGCTACAATTACTCGTCTACGGTATTGTTACTCGCGTGACTAAAACGGGAACAGTTTCCGGATACGGTACCCTTTTAGTCTGGAATTTCATGCATCAGTTACTATAAAGAATAAAATAAGGATTACTCACTTTATTGTTACTCGCAAAATGAAAAAAAAGTATCACAAAAATATGATTTATTTATTTTACATTGAAACTTGTAAACTAAACGAATAATACATACATGTGACGGATCAGTGATGACAAAACTGGAGATTTTGATTTTTTTGGCTGGAGATTGGACAAAAAAGCGGGAGATTTTCAATGCTCATTTAAATTGCATGACTATGTCAATTGAGGGCACTAGCGTGGGCCATATTTACATGGCTCCACTGATTAATCTCAATCTGTTTATACAATCATCGGGTCAAGTATGGCAATAAACCTTCAATTAACACCTTTACCTGTAAAGTTAACGTCTACCTAATTGACACACCCCTAAAACACCGGAAATGTTTTATGATTGAACAATTAAAATGTCTATAAAACTAAAATTTTGTAATGTCTTGAAAAAAACAGGAGATTACACAAAAAGTCGGGAGAACGGGAGATGGATAAAAAAGTCGGGAGATTTTGTCTCCCGGCGGGAGAATCACATGTATGATAATTAACACTTTCACATTATTTTACATTGATTTTTTCAACAATACCCTGAAATGGATGGGCAACTTTTTACATGATTGAAGGTTTTTGATGAAATTTTGTAGGATTGTTTGTCATGATATGTAGTTGATCATAATATCGCACCACCATTTTGATCGTCAAATTTTATAGGAGTTATGGGACTTTATCTACTTTGTTCATTTTAGGTCATAGGAACACTTTGTGAGCGCAACTCCTCTGAGACCTCTGTACGGATTTTGATGAAATTTTGTAGGATTGTTTGTCATGATATGTAGTTGATCATTTGTTTGTCATGATATGTAGTTGATCATATCCCACTGCCATTTTGATTCATCAAATTTTATAGGAGTTATGACTTTATTGACTTTGTTCATTTTATAGATCATAGGAACACTTTGTGAGCTCAGATTTTGATGAAATTTGGTAGGATGGTTTGTCATGATATGTAGTTGATCATATCAAAATGCAATTTCAATGATTCAAATTTTAATATATTTTAATGTGGCTTCGGGGACATTGGCTACATTGTATGTGTAGCAATCTTGTTATTTGAAATTGTTAGTGATGTTCAATTAGAAATTTTAGGTATTTTTGTGGTTAAAACAGTAAAAATAACCTTTTAATTTACCTAACCATGACATGTCAAGGTTTTACTATATATTTTTAGACATAATTTTGAAATAAAAATAATGTTATTTACAGATGATGGCAGGCAGAATGATTTATATTCGTTAACAATATGGAAAGGAAGGGTTATGAACTACGCAAAAGAAATATCCCGCCTTCCCATTCCCATACTTCAATTACCAATGATTCTACTAAAGAAATAGAAAATAATCTGGTAAAAAACATGGATCTTGATTTAGGAACTTACGAAATGAAAAACTTTATTAACCAAGAGAATGGTAAAACACCAAAAGATGGCTCTGATGAAGATGAAGATAATACATTGTTTGATCAGACAAGTTCTAGGACCCCATTATTGAGTACAGATGAATTCTCAGTCTCCCCTGAAGTTCTAATAGAAGAAGATACACGAGAGATACAGGCACACGAGAGCTGGTGGACAATAGGATTACAAGTGTTCTTTCCATTCCTGGTAGCTGGGTTTGGTACAGTTGGTGCAGGCATGGTTCTAGATATTGTACAGGTTATTGTTATGGTGTAAACAGTGTACACAAGTGGCATTTTTGTACATTAAAGAAGTTATCAATAATAATTATCAATATCATTTAAATCATATTAAATACCATGTTTAATGGAACTCAATTTCTTTTTTTTTAATGGTCTTTACCATTTATTTTCAATTTATATTACACCAGCATGATCAGTACTATAAATGTCTTTACCAAAAAGTAAAGAGTTGAGTACATATATTTCATTGACTAAGAGGTTGTGTATTTAACTTTTTAATCTAAAACATTATTTTTTACATACTTGACTTGAACAACTATGTTGTTTTTATTTTAACCAAAAAAATCAGCTTAGTAAAAGCCTGACAGACGCAACTTGGGTGAGCCTCACGCATCCAGTCGGCAATTTCCTTTGATCTTTTATTTTTTCCTTTGATCTTTCAATTTTTCGTCGAAACTCACGCATGCAGCTCATAAAAACTTGACAGCCCTGGCCTGAGTCAGTTTGCTCTCAACAGATGCTGACTTGTTGCCAGGAAGAATTAGAAGCTATGAATAAAAACAACTTAGAATGGTATCATGAACCTTTGGATTTGAACAATATCTTGAAGAAGGGGAAAACTCCAAAGAACACTGCAAAAACTTCTAATTTAACAAATAAAGCTCTGAAAAACCTACATGTACATTTATTTGATAAAGGTAATAACAAAACTACCGAACTTGAATGATCAATCTCATAGTCCAGAGAAAATGACAAAAACGAATCAGTCATACCGGAGAACTGGTGGATCGCAATGGTCCTGACTTGGTACAGGCATTTCAAACGAAATGGTGGGTTAAACCAGGTTTTATGGCGCCAAACCTCCCTCTTCCATTGCGATCTTAGGATCCGGTAATGACCATAGAACACAACATAGTTGTGAGACACAATAGGGATATTGAGGTGATCAGCTCAGTACAGCAGACCAGTCAATACAGCATCATAACAAGTTTTAAATATTATTGTGGCCCAATGCTGTTAATATACATTTGTATCTATTGTCACACAAATTATCAAGATATGGTATATTATCAATTTAACATTTGCATATCTCTATTGCAGCACTGGCCTGTTTTTACCAATGTTTCAGAAATCTTCATTCTTGTTCCATCTTTACTTGGTTTAAAGGGTAATTTAGAGATGACCTTAGCTTCAAGGCTGTCCACACAGGTATTATGCAGATCAATATGCATATAATATATATCAAGTCCTTTTATTTTGAATTTAATTTGTTATTTTTTTCTTATTTATGAGGTCCAAGGAAATATAATTTAATGCTGAAGAGTTTTTATAAAAATTAAAAACATTTTTATGCTCCCACAACTACTGTTTGTGCGTGTTGTGCATTACGTTTTACTTATGTCAGTTCCTATGTACACCTGTAGGTCTGTGTATAAAATTCTTCTGTTACATAATTCCTATATTATATCATTTAAAATGTCCAAGTCAATTGAAAATGTTCTTTATAGGCTCACATGGGAAATATGGACAATAGTGGAGAGAAGTGGAAAATGATTGGTGGGAACATGGCTTTAGTACAGGTATGTGATTTATGGTACTTGTATTTACAGTTAGCTCTTTGAAATGTAGTTATTAGCATGCTTTTTAAAAGTTTAAAGTTTTTCATATAACAGTTAGGACAACATTATGATGTTTACCTTGAGAATAATATGCATCTTGTGTATGGTAGTTGTTTGATAAAATGTCAATATTCCAATTGTGAATTCAAAGCTTGTAACCTCTGTTTTTTCACTGGACCAATGCATGCAGTATGATTGTTTTATAGTTAGAGTGTCTATTGTTATGTGAGTGGTAACAGTTGGCCTATATCTTGATTTTGTGATGTTTTGCAGGCTCAAGCTATAGTTGTAGGATTTTTAGCATCATTAGTTGCCATGGTAATGGGGTGGATACCAGAGGGTGTGTTCAATATTCATCATGCTCTACTGTTGTGTGCCAGCAGTATTTTAACAGCAGCTGTAGCCAGCTTCGTTTTAGGTTTGTTGAATGATGTGCAATGTATGGAGACTTAAAACTGCAGATATTTACACTTATAATGATATTTTTGTTCCGAAAATTGTGATCTATGATATTAGATGTTAAATATGCAGAACAATCAGAAAAAGATTTTTCTTATTACCATGAAAGTATTTGAAGTTGTGATATCAATAGAGATATGACTTATGAAAGTTTTCATGAGAGGGAATTGTTTTCAAAATATCAGACAATAAATTGTCAAATGTAAACACAAAAAAACTTTTTTAACTCAATAAAACAATATTTTTACATACATGTAATTGCCGTATATTTTTCAGGAGCTGTCATGGTTATAGTTGTTTTATTATCTACAAAGTTCAAGATTAACCCTGACAACGTAGCGACACCTATAGCTGCCAGTCTGGGAGATCTTACCACATTATCATTACTAGCTGGTGTTAGTTATCTATTGTATAACGCTATAGGTGAGAGGGTTTATACATCAGTGAGTGGGTGTTAGGGTTAAACACCACTTTTTATGCACATCGGACATATAAGAATGTCAGTTATTAATGGTGGACATAACTCGAGTATGCAGAGAAATCCACTACCTTGGGCATGTAACTGACAATCTTACTACATCTACATACAGATGTGCTAGTCCCATTTTTGTAAAATTTATACTTGATCATTACCAGCCTGTTCGTTTTTTATTATATGAAGCAATAGGAAAGAGGGTTTATACATTGATTATTCAATCAAGCTGTTACATGTTCATCAATGCATTTGTGATATACTTATTATTAAAAACAATCAGAAAGAAATTTCAGCTGCCAAGTTTATTATAAGATCATATTGTTATGAATTTATTAGTAAGAAGCACATTATAAGGTCTAAGGTTCTTATCTTAATGTTATATAACAGTTTATGTGATAAAGATCAAAGCAGACCAGAAAGGCTTTCTTTTATTTCGATTATTTTCTCTGAATGTGTATACAGTACATGTATAATGGGATAAAAAAAGAGCTTTTTCGTTATGATTGATAAAACTTCTGACAAAAGCAAAAAGCACTTCAAATTACAATTACCTGATTAAACTTGAGGGGTAAAAGGGCATAAATAAGTATTGCTCTTATTGATCCATATACTAAAACTCTTTAAAGAAATTTTGACTCTGATATTTTTTTAATTCTACTTTTGTTTGCAGGTAAACAACATTGGCTAGCCCCATCTATCATTATTTTTTTTCTTGCTCTGGCACCTTTATGGATTTATATCTCAGTAAAAAATAAATATTCCAATGAAGCCATCAAAGAAGGATGGACACCTGTCTTAAGTGCAATGGTAATTAGTAGGTATGTATGTATAATAGTAATTCATGTAACAGTAAGTAGCCTTTAACATAGATTTGAGATCTCTGATTGTCATTTTGCTTCTGTTGCATTATAACAACAAATATAAGCACTTTTAAAGGTAGGTTTTAATATTAATTATTAATCAAGTTGAATTTTCTCATATAATTGGAAATCATAATATAATCTAAAGGAAACTTCTTGTATCTTGACTGTAGCTACTAAAACAGAATCACCTAGATAGTATATCATTAAGAACAGTATTAAATGGTATTTTTCAGTGTGGGAGGATTGATATTAGATTTTACAGTAGCAAACTTTGATGGTATAGCTGTCTTTCAACCTGTTATTAATGGTAAATGAGAAGAGTATATTACATGTACCAAAGAATACTTCATTATAATGTTTTATGTGAAGAAATTCATATGAAAAAAAACACAGATTTTTTTTTTAAAGAAGATCTAATATTTCAAGTAGGACCAAAGATTTTAACTAGAAAGCCTAGTAATTTATATTTTTAGAATGTAACTTGGAGAGTGGTGACTCTTACAGGAAAACAGAAAAACATATTTGGAATTATAAACTTAAAGCCTTACTTTAAGAAGAACAATGTAAAACCCATGTTGAACATAAAAGCTTATTGTTAAATGAATCGCAAATATTTCAAATTCACTTCAGTTTTTACCCGTGTTAATTGCAGGGCAATTTAAGATGTATACAAAAGACAGACAGAAACAGTAAAAATTAGTTAAACTACCATATAATAAATTGAATGTTGATCATTGAGTACTTTATGTACTAATATTTATTTCTTCATTCTTTGCAGGCGTGGGTGGTAATTTAGTAGCAGTCCAAGCTAGTCGTATCACAACCCTGTTACATTTAAACAAAATCAAAGGACATGAAGACACTGTTAAAGGATGTCCAAATATATGTGACACATTCTTTAGATCTAGTAAGTCAAGGATACTTTTATACCCCTGCTTAAACTCTAGAGGGTGTATATAGGCATAAACATGTCTATCTATCCACATGTTTTCATTTCTTGTGAGCTCAAGGAAGTTAATGTCTATTTTCAAGATTTTGATGCATATGAATAAAGTATCATATTTAATGTTAACATATACAGCAACACTTTTTTGTGGAACTAAATATACCCCACACAATTATAAGTTTTATATTTTATTAAACATGGCAAAGAAGATATGCACAATTAATTATTGGTAAATGTTTTACAATGTACTAATCAAATTGCAATGCATAAAAATCACTGCACAGTTTTATAGGGCCAGATTTCACCAAGTGAAAATCCAGGTAATAAAATGATGAATGTCTTGCAGCAGATGGATGGGGAAAATATTTTCAGTTTTCACAGCAACTACTTATCACAGCCCCTAGCATCAGCATGGGGTCTCATTAGCAACTACTTATCACAGCCCCTAGCATCAGCATGGGGTCCCATTAGCAACTACTTATCACAGCCCCTAGCATCAGCATGAAGTCCCATATTGTGGGATTCTTATTAGTCTGTTGCTCACTGACTTCCTGTAAAATGAAATCTGGCCATTTTTGTCAGACAGATTTTCTTTGATTTTTAGCTCACCTGGACCGAAGGTCCATGTGAGCTATTACCATCACTTGGCGTCCGTCGTCGTCGTCTGTCGTCGTCGTCGTCGTCTGTCGTCGTCGTCGTCGTCTGTTAACAATTTTTCAAAAATCTTCTCCTCTGAAACTACCAAACAGAATTTAATGAAACTTGGTATGAATGATCCTTAGGGTGTCCTGCACCAAACTTGTGTTTTGATTTTTGATCCGTTAAAAAACATGGCCGCCGTTACTAAAAATAGACTAGGGGGGTCAGACAACTGTTTTTGGCTTAGAAATCAAAAAGTATAAGAGATAGAGGAAATCTGAAGCCACGCTACTGATTCAGCATCAAAAGCTCTACAAAAGTCTCCATTTGGTCAAAGTTGTCAGATGACCCCTTATAGGGGTTACGGCCCCTTAAAGGTGAAAAATAGCATTTTTTCATGTTTTTGGCCTACAGAATGAAAACTATTGCAGATAGAGATTAGCTGTTGCTTGCTTAAATGCTCAGCTCATTTAACTCTACAAAAGTCTCCATAGGGTCGAAGTTGTCAGATGACTCCTTAT
Organism: Arcuatula senhousia; assembly: GCA_963971305.1. Lineage (NCBI taxonomy): Eukaryota > Metazoa > Mollusca > Bivalvia > Mytilida > Mytilidae > Arcuatula > Arcuatula senhousia. Next base: position 11,825,503 of record OZ020303.1, on the reverse strand, counting down.
AGGGGTTACGGCCCCTTAAAGGTGAAAAATAGCCATTTTTCATGTTTTTGGCCTACAGAATGAAAACTATTGCAGATAGAGATTAGCTGTTGCTTGCTAAAATGTTTAGCTCATTTAGCTCTACGAAAGTCTCCATAGGACCAAAGTTGTCAGATAATCCCTTATAGGGGTTACGACCCCTGAAAAATGGCATTTTTTCATGTTTTTGGCCTACAGAATGAAAACTATTGCAGATAGAGATTAGCTGTTGCTTGCTTAAATGTTCAGATCATTTAGCTCTACAAAATTCTCCATAGGGTCGAAGTTGTCAGATGACTCCTTTTAGGGGTTACGGCCCCTGAAAAATAGCGAATTTTCATGTTTTTGGCCTACAGAATGAAAACTATTGCAGATAGAGATTAGCTGTTGCTTGCTTAAATGTTCAGCTCATTTAGCTCTACAAAATTCTCCATAGGGTCGAAGTTGTCAGATGACCCCTTATAGGGGTTACGGCCCCTGAAAAATAGCCATTTTTCATGTTTTTTGCCTACAGAATGAAAACTATTGCAGATAGAGATTAGCTGTTGCTTGCTTAAATGTTCAGATCATTTAGCTCTACAAAATTCTCCATAGGGTCGAAGTTGTCAGATGACTCCTTATAGGGGTTACGGCCCCTGAAAAATAGCGATTTTTTCATGTTTTTGGCCTACAGAATGAAAACTATTGCAGATAGAGATTAGCTGTTGCTTGCTTAAATGTTCAGCTAATTTAGCTTTACAAAATACTCCATAGGGTCGAAGTTGTCAGATGACCCCTTACAGGGGTTACGGCCCCTGAAAATAGCGATTTTTCATGTTTTTGTCCTACAGAATGAAAACTATTGCAGATAGAGATTAGCTGTTGCTTGCTGAAATGTTCAGCTCATTTAGCTCTACAAAATTCTCCATAGGGTCGAAGTTGTCAGATGACCCCTTATAGGGGTTACGGCCCCTGAAAAATAGCCATTTTTCATGTTTTTGGCCTACAGAATGAAAACTATTGCAGATAGAGATTAGCTGTTGCTTGCTTAAATGTTCAGCTCATTTAGCTCTACAAAATTCTCCATAGGGTCGAAGTTGTCAGATGACTCCTTATAGGGGTTATGACCCCTTATAGGTGAAAAATGGTGTTTTTGGCCTATAGAATGAAAACTTTTGCAGGTAGAGAAAAGCTGTTGCTTGCTTAAATGTTCAGCTCATTTAGCTCTACAAAAGTATAGGGTCAACATCAAGACCAGGTGAGCGATTCAGGCTCCTGGGAGCCTCTTGTTGTAGGTATTACAGCAAAAGCTACCAGAGTATTATTAGCATTAGTGATACCAGGGCATTTAATATTTATGTACACTATATCTTACATGAAGGCAGGCCATACCTCCATCACGGTGACATTTGCTACATTTTATCTTACTGCTGCAATGCTACAGGTAATCACAAGTTTTCAGTTTCTGTATTTCTCTAACTTTGTGGTTTTAAACATTTATAGAATTTTTCATAACATATCTAGTTGTATTTAGTATTGGAGCGTGTTTTTCTCTCACAATTAGTTTTTATGGCCCGACCACGTATGTGGATCGGACATATAGTTTTACCCTTGTCCGTCCGTCCGTCCGTCCGTTCGTCCGTGCTTTATTATATGACTTAGGAGGTAAAACATTGGTCTGTCCATGACTTGAGAGCTATGAAAATTTATGAGGTAAGCTCATAATTTTTCTCTTAAATTTGGTCTATATACTTCTTATGTGGTTAACATCACATTAAAAATTAAACTCATAACTATATGAACTTTGTGTTCGTCCATATCTATAAAGAGTTTTTCCCCTTTGTACCTTTTTTGAATTTCCCTCCACTAAACTTTTGCTTTCGGAACATCTCTAACTCCTGCCATGTGGAAGATTAGGAAAAGTTCTGAAGAGTTCCAAATGTTGTGCTGATGGACCATGTGCTTATGGGGTAAGCTCTTATTTTATAATTTTGTTTTAATGCAGAGTTATGGTTGTTGCAAACAGATCAAATTAATGGATTTAGATATAGATATTCCTGCTGGGTTTTTGTCTTTGATTCTTCAATCTCATTTTTATCAACTGTATCAGTATTGTGTTGATTCAGGGTTTAACTTTGGTTACACAAATATATTTGGAGTTTATACATTTGTGTTTTATTCTCATCAAGAAATGAATGCAGCAACTTTATTGTGTTATCAAAATTCCATCTTCTGTTTCAAATATTTATTACAACTTATTTACTAAAGAGTAAGTTTGATTATTTCATCAATTTTAGTCATGTTAGTAGTGCAGTTACAGTTTATTTCTTCCCCATGAAATATTCACCGAAGTCAAGATTGAGTGCATTTTTTATGTAAGGGGACAACCATTTGATTCTGAGAGGGGGCCTGGCAGTTTTTGTAAATAAATATTCTGGCCTGACCAAAGCTGAAAATAAATATCTCATAGTATATTATAGTATATAAAAAATAAATATTTTTGCCACAAAGCGAAGAAATGTTGAAAATAAATATTCTGGCTCGACCGAAACTGCCAGCCCCCCTCAGAATCAAATGATCGTCCCCTAATAAAGCTGGATAATATTAATTAATATGTCAATTAATGTAGCTATGAAATACTATTCATAAAATGTTTTCACCTTTATCCCCATTAGGGACCTGAAAGAAATGGTCATTGGTCCCAAAGTTTTCATATAAACTTTTATCATGTTTATATTGCTCAAAATTCTGTCGTAACTACTTTTAATTTTAATAAAGTCCCTATACTTTTCATTTACTCCTACATTGTCTTTCATGCCCCTTAATTGTTTCATTTACTCATAATTAATTGACATAGCCCCTAAATTGTTTAACTCCTTATTAATGGACTTATTAAGTCCCTAAATTGTTTCATTAACCATGTTAACTCGTTATAAATGGACATAAGCCCTTAAATTGTTTGATTAACTCCTTATAAACGGACATAGCCCCTAAATTGTTTGATTAACTCCTTATAAATGGACATAAACCCCTAAATTGTTTGATCAACTCCTTATTAACGGACATTATTAGCCCCTAAATTGTTTGATTACAGTAAGTCTTTATTAACGGACATAGCCCCTAAATTGTTTGATTAAGTCCTTATTAATGGACATAGTCCCTAAATTGTTTGATCAACTCCTTATTAATGGACATAGTCCCTAAATTGTTTGATCAACACCTTATTTACAGACATAGCCCCTAAATTGTTTGATTAATTCCTTATGAATGGATATAGCCCCTAAATTGTTTGATTAACTCCTTATAAATGGACATAAACCTTTAAATTGTTTGATCAACTCCTTATAAATGGACATAGCCCCTAAATTGTTTAAGTCCTTATGAATGTATATAGCCCCTAAATAGAGGAGATTCCGACCATTTCCTCTTCCCAATTTGTTCTGTGATTTTACTACGTCATTTACTGCTTCCATGGGCTACTGATTTACGATCAGTTTATACTGTAGAAAAACAGAAAACAGTCTCATGTCGTGCTTAAAAGTGGTGCATAAAATTGTCTATAGTGGAAATTATTACCCTACCTGAAAAATAACTATTTTGTATGTTAAATATTGCAACAAGATCGTATATATGTAGCCGTCCCTTGCTCACTGTTGACAGTTTCTTGTAGATCACGATGCCCCGATTTTATGACGTCACATCCATTTGAATAGCGCATAGATGCCAACCTATACGGATTTTCCGTAATTGTTACGGATTTTGACCCCAAATTACAGCATTACGAATGGGTGGTCGATCATTATGGATTTCCGATCTCTCGGTAAAAAAATTAAAAACACTGAGGTTTTACGTTTCTGTTGGTATCCGGACCGGTATTTAGAAAGCGCCATTTACATTCGGAACTCTGGGACTGTTTCCCATCTGTCAAATTTCTAGAAACGAAATAAACGTGCAAAAAAAGTTTGTTTACGATGAAAAAAAAACACGATAGTGTTTAGATTTTGTAAGAAAATGTATGATGAGTGTTAAGTGAACAATTGAAACGTTAATGGTGCCAACAAAATCAGTGAAATGTTTATGTCTTTCGAAAACAGAGAATCGATGTCACTCAAACTTTTCTCCAGCAATGCTAGAGGTGGATGGCTTGCTATTTTCTTTTTGACTTTTTCTGTCAAAGAATTGAAAATATAAAACAAACACAATTATAGACTTAAAATAGATCCCTGCAATATTCCATACAGTAATTTGGTGTAAGACTGACGTAATCTATTTGCATGATACAAAGTCCAGAAGATGCATGACAATACTGCCAGGACTGCATAATAATCCATACCTACCACATAAAGGGATGGAAGGACTTTATTGTGGCCTTTCAGGCTTTGTTGGCCAGGTAGGAAGATTACATATTTTTATTCACTTGTCGAAAAATAGCATTTACGTGTTATTACTGAAAAAAATCTCAAATTACTAAAACTTGATGGGCAAATACTGAAATCACGAAAAAATGGGTTGGCATCTATGATAGCGTAATTTTTTATCCATCGCCGGTCAGAACAATTTAAGGACGTAATAGGAATCTTGCGTATTGTTTGATTAACTCCTTATAAATGGACATAAGCCCCTAAATTGGTTGATTAACTCCTTATAAATGGACATAAGCCCCTAAATTGGTTGATTAACTCCTTATAAATGGACATAAGCCCCTAAATTGGTTGATTAACTCCTTATAAATGGACATAAGCCCCTAAATTGTTTGATTAACTCCTTATGAATGGACATAGCCCATAAATTGTTTGATTTACTCCAAGGTTATAAATTGACATATCACCTAAATTGTTCAGTTAACTCCTTATTAATGGACATACCCCCTAAATTGTTTGATTAACTCCTCATTTATGAATAAAGCCCCTATTATAAAATTGTGTCATAAGATGCTGACTGATCTATTTTTGAGAATTCTGTCAGTTTTGAAATCCTCAGGCCTTTTTATGTTAAAATAAAATAAAAAAAATTGCCCACAGGTTACATTCTATTTTATTTTTAAAGTCTTCCTTATGTCGCAAAGAACATATTTACAATAATAAAGATTTCTACTGTATATATCTTTTTCACGGTTTTCAATGACTTTATACTGCTAATGATAAATTTGTGATGTCAGAAAAAACTGTTTCCTGCAAAATTTTCAATGTCATTTTATCTTTAAAACAAGATCATAAACCTACCCATATACTTATATTTTTTTTTTTTATCAAATAAACTCTTAATTATCGTGCCTGTGATGAATGTTGCAAAAGGCAGCAATGGCGTCCATAATCATTATAATTGGTTAAAGTTTTTGGTTTTATGTGAACTAGTTATGTTACACCATTGATATTTCATGTATTTGGTATAGAGACAGGTTTGGGCAGTCGAGACATCTCTCTGTGGTAACAGTTTATTTAATTTAGCTAAAATAAATAAATAGTACCGTAGCTATTTGTTTATTTTTAAGGTCTTCCTTATATGTCACAATGAACACATACACAGTTGTAGCGATTTCCATGTAATTTGGTCACAATTTTCAATATCTACTGCTAATGATATATCTAGTATGGTAAAGTCAGAAAAAAACTTTTTCAATGTCAACCATATTATGAACCTATTAATTAATTTTGTTATTTTTACCCTGGGGTTGGCAAATAAACTCTCCTTAATTGTTTAATTAAATTCTTATATATGCATGCATGCAGGGCATTTACACCTAAATTGGTTCATAAACTCCTAATTGATAGACATAAACCCCTAAATTGTTTAAACTCCTTATTAATGGACATAGCCCTTAAATTTTAACTCCTTATTAATGGACATAAGCCCCTTAATTTTAACTCCTTATTAATGGACATAAGCCCCTAAATTGTTTGATTAACTCCTTATTAAGGCCTAAATTAAAATATTGTATGTTTGCCCTCAGCCGACCGACCCCCGAAATTCGTTGCGACTGAAAATATTTTATTTTCATTTATCGGCAAAATTTTATTTTATTCTGTTTCGCTTCCGACTGAAAATCTTTTATTTATATTTACCGACTGCAATTTTTTTCTCGGAATTTTCGGATTTTATCGTACACGTTGATAGTAAAGTAAATAGTTATCCGAAAACGGGTCTTTCATGCGTTTGCATAGAATATTTTTTTGTTCCGATTCGAAACTGCTGAATGACATTGATCAAGCATGGCCGCACTCCATGCACTCTGTGTGACCATAAATGAAATTAAAAATGATTTTAAGAAAACGTTGGTCAAAAATAAGATCGTAAAAGTATTTACAAAAGAAATATGGGACGATGTTGCCGGGGCGGCATTTGGAGATACGGATCAAGAGACAGAAGTAGACGAAGCTTTTGAGAAAGGAAACTGTTATTTATATTTTCACAAATTTTATGAAATATGGCAGTAAAATCGCCTCTGTGAGATAAAATGGCAGTAAAGTCGCCAATTCAGAATACAACAAACTCAATATACATGTTAACATTTAGGTATAGAAAAACCAAGGCCCAACCTGGCATTCTAAAATCACAATTTAAGGGATATAGTTAACAATCTGAACAACAATCACAAAAACATAAGGATGCAAGACATGAAATAGTACACACAACAGAAACATGAAGAACATGGACATGCCAGGAAAGCACTGACTCCATACACATTTCAAGTTGTCTCAGCCATACTATCCTATCAGCCACAGTATTATTAAACATTGGCTATTTATTAGGGCCCCGCATTGAAAATGCGTCACCCTATAGTTTTTACGATGTCCGTCCGTCTGTCTGTCAGTTTTAGTCGGGATAATCTAGGTTACAGTAGAAACCTTAGTCAATTTTTTGAGTTGAATTACTTTATGAGAATAGACAAGTGTCAATTTTGTTTCTAGTCATGACCGTGTTGTGTTGTATCATGAGATTTATTTCATTTTGTTAGACATTTCAAGTCTTACTTTAACAATTAAAATTTGAATAAAAATGTTGAAATGTTTAGGCCACAATTAAAAAAATCTTTGTTTGTCCACTCCCCTACCCAACTTTTTGGAAATGGGTAGGTAGGTAGGGTTTTTTTTTTTTTTTTCATGTCAACTCTAATTATCGGAACATCGACCACCATTTGGATATTATTGTGTAAAGAAATATGAAAGTACAGCTTTTTATGCTTAAAAGTCCACACTACATGTATTAAATAAATTCTTAGCATATATTCTGATAGTTCTTTTTTTGTGTTCCATGAAAAGCAGAGGACGCTTACCCTACTGATGCACCTGGTCCAGGCCACAATTAAAAGAATGTTTGTTCCCCCTCCCCGGGTCTAGTTTCTTAGTTTCTGAAACTGACCAGGCACTGAGGCAGGTGATTTTTTCTCTTAACTTTTAAGTTTTATATGTATTGTCAGAATAGCAGATCTGCCAGACTTTTCAGAGCTGGAAAAGAAAAATACCACTATGTTGAGAATTAGTTGAGCTTCAATGTTGTTTATGAGAATACTGGAATGAAATATTTACACCATTCTGTATGCTATAAATATGAATGCAAGTCATCAAAGATCGAGGTTGAAAAACAAATTAGTACGCAAGACATGTGTTTCGACTTTTGTAGTCTCATCAGTTGTGTTTGCAAAAGAAAATGAAGGGCCAAAATACATAAAACCAAACAATGTAGAACTGTATAAACCAAATTTCCAAAACAACTATGCCAAATGAATTCTCTGGATGAGTATTAAAGTTTTCTTTACCATGTTCCTTTAAAACATTTTTTTCAAAAGCAGTATAAATGAAAAAAAACAACATTTATTCTTGACTAGAATAAGTAGAAACAAAAATCATAAACATGTCAAAGACACCGACTAGACTGGAATTAATAGTCAGAATGTAGCTAGAATTCACTTCAGCTGAATAAAAAGAGCTGATGTACTAAAACCTAAACAAACAGAAAGCAAAGGAATCCCTTTAGTTTTCATTACTAAATACAGCTTTAACTTAAAGAAAATTGGGAAAGTATTAAAAAAGCATTGGAACAAAATATATGAGGATAGAGAATGCAAACAAATATTTACTGAAAACCCCATTGTAGCATTCAGCAGACACAAAAACATCAAAGAATTTTTAACAAAATCACGTTTACCCAAGGTTTAAGTTGACCCTTGACGACGCAGACTTAGACCTTGTACGAAAGCCACGACGCAATTGAATCTAAGTCCTACTTTGAGCTGCAGAAACACCTATCGGTGTAGGGTCCGAGAGGTACCGTAGGCGCACGTGGCTGTTGGGCATCAATTTTATTAAAACATTGAAGACTTGAAGCTCCAAAGCCGATTCGTGACCAAATTCTTCATTTTTCCGTCGGAATAAATTAGTTTTACTGAAGAAGACAGGCCTACCCTGTCTGATTCGGCCATGGTGGCCTCCGTACTGGTTCCGTTTCGTTTTAAAACGACTGACTCACTGAGAGCAAGGGAAAACGGGACCGGAAAGTAAAAAGTGCTTTTTAAAATGCAAAACGGATACGGGAAGAAATCCGGTCTTCTAAAAAGCGCCCGATAGCGGCCGAAAAATTAAAAATAAAAAAGTAACGGAAATTATTAAAAAAAAAATTTGAGTCGGCGATTTTTTTCCCAGTCGGTCGGGGCGTGGACAAACAAACATAATTTTAATTTTGGCCTTAGGAGAGTACAAATTTTGTTCAATAAATAAATATGTTCGTTCAAACCAATTGATTCAATGCATTATATCAGGAGAATTGTGCATTCAATGTCAAAAGGTTTCTAGAAATTTTAATGTCAGAAATTTCCTGAAATGCTATAGGAATAAGAGCCTTTACTGCAGTTGTATGCAACACTAGTTAGAACCCCCAGTTTCCATGTTGTTTGATTGACTGGAATGTTCAATATGCCAATTTGCACAGTGACGCATAACGTGGAAAATATTTTATCAACTAACAGCATTCAATAGTGGTTACTTAAGGCACAAAAGGTACATTCACTACATATTAAGCCATGCAAGGTTGTAGTTGCATTTTTGATGTTTCTAAGTGTCAGATATTAGAAAAGTATCCTGTAAAAGTGATTAAAGTACAATTGAAAGCAAAACATGCATACTAATAACAGTTTATTCCAAAAGCAAATACAGCTAATATGATACAAATACATACAAACATACAAACAGCACATAAAGACGTGCAATCATACATCTTCACATGCATAAAAAAAAACTTCTTACGCTTTTATATCTTAAAGTTAAAATAAAATAATTTACCTACCTACCTACCCATAGGAAAAATTTTCCTACTCTAATTATTTTTTGATAAAAAAAAATAAAATATTTTGCCTACCTACCTACCCTGCTTCAAAATTCAGGGTCGGGAGAAGGGCAAACATACAATATTTTAATTTAGGCCTAAGGATGTACGAGCCTCAGAAATTTAACATTTTCCGGATTCTCGGATTTTATCCATTCAAATGCATTAAAAGTTTTCAAACATGTTTTCCGTATATTTGTTCAGAACTAATTAGAGGTGGTCCTAATAAACACATTCTAAAAATTTCAACCATTTCTAATTACCACATGATTACAATTTCTATGTTTAAACAGAAGAAAAATTTTCAATGCATTTCCTATGAAAAATCTAGAGAAGTTTTCTTCCCGCCATATTTAGGTGCTTATATATCTTTAAAACTGCTCCATGTTTTTTTAAACTTTTTTTCATAAAGTCCACCTATTTTAAGCTATTCTTTCCAAATTATCTATTTTAAATAACTTTTAATTACAAAAAATTTCAGGCTCGTACTGCCTTAATGGACATAGCCCCTAAATTGTTTAAACTCCTAATTAATGGACATAAGCCCCTAAATTGTTTGATTAACTCCTTATTAATGGACATTATAAGTCCCTAAATTGTTTGGTCAACTCCTTATTAATGGTCATAAGCCCCTAAATTGTTTGATAAACTCCTTATTAACACGCTTGGGTAACTCAAGTTGCAACCAAAATTTGGAGCCCTGGAGTTTTATGATTTACATTTAATGTGATAAATTTGAGAAATCTAAGAATGTCTGGCACTCTATGTATAACTGTTTTATGATTGTAAATAATTCAAAAATAGTTTATTTGTTCAATAAATAATGTAAAATGACAGATTTCCTGAAATCCGGACTTGACTTGATAAATAGAATCGCCTTGACACTATCAAAACGATTTCTGTCTTAAAATACAGACTAACATGTAGATATGATTTTAGGAATATTTTAGATCTGTGACAAGTTTTTCATGGAGTATCATTCTCTGATTTTTGCAAAAAGTGTTCTTATAACACATATCAATAAACTTTTGGGTAACAAGATTTGGTTGCAACTTTCGAGTTTCCCAGGAGTGTTAATGGACATAGCCCCCTAAATTGTTTTAATAACTCCTTATTTAAAGACATAAGCCCCTTAATTTATTTGATCAACTCCTTATTAATGGACAAAAGCCCCTAAATACATGAAATAATTGTTTATGCATAAAATTATTATTGATAGATATTAAGCCCCTAAGTTGTTTAAGTTCTCATAAATGGTCAGGTCATGAGCTCATTAATGTGTCATTTACTTCTAATTAATGGATGTAACTGTCATGTCTGTAAGTCCATATTTTTAATTTTGTCCTAATTTCAATTAATGGACATTAACCACTTAATTAGAAGAACATGTGATCTCTGATGTCACACAGATCTACTTCCTGTGAACATGGACACTGTAGACCTTCTCTATATTATGATTATTTTGTTAAGTGTTGTAATGTTGATACTGCTTCATATGTGTTTTTCCATTGTATTGTTTATCAGGAAAACAAATAATCTATTGATAAGATGGAATCAGTATTTGAATCCTAGAACTAATTAAGAGTAGGTGTTTGGTGTTTGTTTTGTCCAATCAGTTTTTTTTTCAGATTTTGTTATTTAATTGTACTTCTTTTTCATTTAAATAGTTATTCCTACTAGGTAAAAAATTAAACAATCCATGGCCACCACATTTTATTGTTTACACCTCTATCACACCCGAGTTACAACTGTAACCGGTTAATTGATTCTGATATATTAATTTTATAAATGCTGTCCTTATTGTACAAATTTCTAAAACTTTTAAAGATAAATTTAATTTGCCTACACTGTACTAGTTATCGTTCAATGAATTTTTGTAAATAAATGAGTCCATATTTTATGAGGTGTTCTGTCCATTATTTGTGAGTAAAACTGTATATATGTTCAACATGTTCAAGTTTAAGAGAACACATAAAATCCCATGATGCATTTCTCATTTGAGAGACATTTATTTAAAATGGAGCCTGAATTTCCTGTTGGAATTATCATAATCCTTTCTGATTTTGAGTTTAGCGAAGTTTGTACTCTATGTTCTGATTACAATTTTGATGTCTTAGAGGTTTACTTTGATGGGAACAACTCGCTTGTGTTTTATGATGTTCTGGAATTAAATGTTGTCACAAGTTTCTGTATTGACTCTGAAATTGAATATAAAAAATACATTTTATCAGTTTAAGGTTACAAAAGTGAAAATGCCAAAAAGAAAGAGAAAAACATCTGCTGCTGAGAAGAAATTGAAGAATAAAGTAAGTTCACCATAAAACACTGGTTGAAATACTGCATATAAACCTATAATATAAGCAATGTATTGTATTTTACTATGTTCCCCAAACGTAGTTTGGAGGAACATATTGTTTTTACTCCGTTTCTTCTTTTTATATATTCTCCTTTCTCCGCAACATTTTTAAAATGGCGGCCTTCAAAGTGGCCGAAATTACATATTCATTGTACATTTTTGGCTGGATTACACGGTGTGAAAAATCTGGGTTATAAAATGGTGAAGGGCAGGGACGGGCGGGCTGGGAAGAAATTTTCGTAACAGTTTTCTCAGTAACTACTTATCACAGCCACTTGGTATTTGGTATACAGCATCAGGGTGTCAGGTCCCATAACGTGGGATTCAATTTCAGGTCTGTCGCTCACCTACTTCATGTTTTCCGACTTTGTTTAATTTTCAACATTAATAGTCATTTGTAGAAAATTTTCGTAACAGTTTTCTCAAGAACTACTTATCACAGCCACTTGATATTTGATATACAGCATCAGGGTGAGGTCCCATAACGTGGGATTTGATTTCAGGTCTGTCGCTCACCTACTTCATGTTTTCCGAGGAGTTTTTATGCTAAATTTCGTGAAAGTTTGAAAAGGGGTTCCTTTTCAAAATGGACGCCCAAAAAATGGAAAAAAAATTTCTTTGTCCAATTTCAATGAAGTTTGATTGGTAGACATGGTAGATAGATTATGCCCCTCTGATATGAATGGTATACTATCCATGGCAATTTTTGTGACTGTTGGCATCCCAACACCATTATTATGTCTCCCCTTCCCAGAAGGGGGAGACATTGTTTTTGTGTCAGTTCTTCTTCTTCACATACAAAGCGTGTCCGGGCCATAACTTTTTTATCCTTTGAGATAGGGCTTTGCTATTTGGCATGTGGATGTATCACCATGAGACGATGTGTCGCATACCAGAATGACCTTCATATGATCTTGACCTTTGACCTCAAGGTCAAATTAATGCTAATTTTACATCCAAAGTGTCCTGGTGTTCTGGGCCATAACTTTTTTGTCATTTGACATAAAGCTTTGATATTTGGCATGTGTATGTATCACCATGAGACGATGTGTCATGTATCAGAATGACCTTCATATGAGCTTGTCCTTTGACCTCAAGGTCAAATTAATGCTTTTTTTACATCCAATGTGTTCCAGGCCATTCCTTTTTTGTCATTTGACATAGGGCTTTGATATTTGGCATGTGAATGTTTCGCCATGAGACGATGTGTCGTGTACCAGAATGACCTTCACATGACTTGACCTTTGACCTCAAGGTCAAATTAATGCTTTTTTTTTACATCCAATGTGTTCCAGGCCATTCTTTTTTTGTCGTTTGACATAGGGCTTTGATATTTGGCATGTGAATGTTTCGCCATGAGACGATGTGTCGCGTACCATAATGACCTTAATATGATCTTGACCTTTGACCTCAAGGTCTAATTAATGCTAATTTTACATCCAAAGTGTTCTAGGCCATAACTTTTTTTGTCATTTGACATAAGGCTTTGATATTTGGCATGTGTATGTATCACCATGAGACGATGTGTCACGTATCAGAATGACCTTCATATGAGCTTGTCCTTTGACCTCAAGGTCAAATTAATGCTTTTTTTTTCATCCAATGTGTTCCAGACCATTCCTTTTTTGTCATTTGACATAGGGCTTTGATATTTGGCATGTGAATGTTTGCCATGAGACAATGTGTCGCGTACCAGAATGACCTTCACATGACCTTGACCTTTGACCTCAAGGTCAAATTAATGCTTTTTTTACATCCAATGTTTTTTTTCCAAAACAATAATATTTTGAAGCAAAATCTTGTTATTTATTGGAACAATACCCACATTAAATTAAGGTAATGTTTTTTGAGTTTCAGTATAAATTATCTTCTACTGAATTGATACACCACAGGTTTATATTATCCACCTACAATACATATATTCATTTCCTCTTATGTAGACAGATATTCCTTGTACTTAACTTAGACCCCCTGTATAAAAACTTCCACCTTTCTGATACTATGGAAGGGGAGACATTCCTTTTAGTGTGCTTAAACAGTTTCCACTAGTTACTGGTTTAATTTAAGTTTTAGACCTTTAATAACATGTATACATCCAACAGATTACAATATTTTGTCTATTGCTAATTGATTCATCATACAATTTATTTTCATAAATTCATATTTTTAGTGAGTGTGAACTGATTTTTCTGGAACTATTTTACAAACTGAACAAAACATGGCTCAATTTGTTTTTAACCAGGTATTTGTTTGGGCAAAGCTTAAAGGGACAAAAGTGTTGTGGCCCTCACAGTTGATTGACAAGAAGAGAGTGTATGTCCGTAGTGACAATGCAGAGTGAGTATGATTTGTATAGTACTGCTACTTTAGGCCAGACAGAATTGATTACTTGTTCTTCGGATCGCCCTCATGTCAAAATTGAAATTCCAAAGTAAAAATAAAATTTCAATCTTGAGCGTTCGCTCCAAATTCTGGTCAAAACTACTAAACATATGATTTTCACTTCAGATATCATTATTATTTGTCAAAAACAATTGATAAGTACATAAAAGAACAATTTAAATATGTATTAAGGTCTTAAAACACAATATTGAGTGTTGTCACTTTCTTGAATTGACATAATTTTAACAAATTCCAGAAATTTTTGTCGCCCTCTTCAATAAAACAATAAAAAATAAATAATAAATAAAAAAAAGTGTCGCCCACCTGTTTAAATTGTTCAAACTGAATAAAAATTATTTTGAAAATACTAAAAGCATGCCACTTGCCTACAGTAATACCATTCGCTCCAAAAAATTGGGATTTTAGAAGAAAAAAATTAGTAAAAAATTTTTGGCCCGCTCGCTCCCTTTTTAGCTCACCTGGACCGAAGGTCCATGTGAGCTTATACCATCACTTGGCGTCCGTCGTCGTCGTCGTCGTCTGTTAACAATTTTTCAAACGTTAACTTGTCGGAAACCATAAGTCCAACTGCAACCAAACTTGGTACAATTGTTTAGTAGCATTATGTGTACAAAACTATCGTTCGGATTTTTGATTCGTAAAAAAACATGGCCGCCACGGCTAAAAATAGAATAAATAAAAATAAAATAGGGTAAATTGCTGTTTTTTGCTAATAACTCAAAAACAGTACCAGATATCAAAATTCTGGCAAAGGGTAAAAGTAATCAGCACCTCAAGATCTACCTGCCCAGAAATTTTCAAGAAGATCCAACAACCGATGTAGGAGCTATTGCCCTTTTTGTGGATTTTTTCAAAATTTTGCACTTATTTAGCCCTATATCTTGAAAACTATACAAGATATTTTAAAAATTCAAATTGCATATGATTGAGCACATCAAGATCTACATTTCATGTAATAAGGTCAAAGCTGTAGAACCATTTCTTTTAGGAGTTATGGCCCTTAAAGCGTGAAAATTTACCATTTTTCGTTACTTTTCCCCTGAATTTCAAAGATTAACTTGTCTGACACCATACATCCAACTTCAACCAAACTTGGCACAGTTGTTTAAAAGCATAATTGTTACAATTCTATCGTTCGGATTTTTGATTTGTCAAAAAATATGGCCGCCATGGCTAAAAATAGAACATAGGGGTAAATTGCATTTTTTTGCTAATTACTCAAAAATGGTTACAGATATTAAAATTCTGAGGGCAGACAAAAGTGATCAGCATCTCAAGATCTACCTGCTCTGAAATTTTCAAGAAGATCCAACAATCGACATAGGAGTTAATGCCCTTTTTCTGGATTTTTTTTCAAAATTTTGCACTTATTTAGCCCTATATCTTGAAAACTATACAAGATATTTTAAAAATTCAAATTGCATATGATTGAGCACATCAAGATCTACATTTCCTGTTATAAGGTCAAAGCTGTAGAACCATTTCTTTTAGGAGTTATGGCCCTTAAAGCATCAAAATTTACCATTTTTCATTACTTTTCCCCTGAATTTCAAAGATTAACTTGTCTGACACCATACATCCAACTTCAACCAAACTTGGCACAGTTGTTTAATATCATAATTGCTACAATACTATTGTTCAGATTTTAGGGGTAAATTGCATTTTTTTTGCTAATAACTCAAAAATGGTTTTAGATATCAAAATTCCGCAAGAATCAAATGTTATCAGCATATTACGATTTACCTATCCTGAAATTTTGGAAAAGATCTGACTGCTGATGTGGGAGTAATTGTTCTTTTTCTAATTTTTGCCAAATTTGCACTTTATAAGCCCAATATCTTGAAAACTAACCAAGATATTTCAGAAATTTAAATCACATATGGTTAAGCACAATAATATCTACAAATATATGTATCTGTGTAGTTCAGGTGAGCGATTCAGGCTCTTGGGAGCCTCTTGTTTAATAAATTAAATTGTCAAAAGAACAAGTAATTAGTTCTGTATGGCCTTAAATGTGTGTTTCCTGTTTCATACAGGTCAGAAATTTTTCTTGGTCTTATTTATATATTTTGTTCATTGTCAGTGGGGGCACATTCTTCAATAGATTTAGGGTTTGTTATGAATCATTAAATTTTAAGGCTGCTGGCTGGTTTATTGATGGATTTTGTACTCTTTTTTGTATAGTTTAAAAGAACAATTAATTTTCTTTATTAGACTGACAGGGAATATCTTGAATTTATCTCTTGATATGTTTTACAGATTAGATTGTTTATCCTATACCGAAATTACAAAAGTAAATTTTGAAAGACAGAAACAAGAAGGCATTGGTATTGACATTTTCACATATTTTGATTGTTTGAAGTTATGCATGCTTTTTTTTTCATTTAAAGCCCCTAAATAAAAATGCTAGATTCTCGCCCAACTATAAAAAAAAATTGGGTGGGTGGGCTGTTGAATTCTATTTTAAAGTCCCTTTGAAATTTTTTATAAAATATGGTGAAACTCGGTGTTTATTCCTTTCTTATAAAACCAGAAATTATCAACAAAAACATAAAACTACAAAATGGAAAGTGAAACAAAGAATTTTAGGTTTCAGAAATTTTCAAACAAGAATGTTAAACTAGTAGAAGTAGTGGCAGGTAGGGTAATAATCTAGCATTTTTAAAATTTTGGCCTTGATGTTAATACCGTATAGCGGGTAATTTTCGCGGCCTGCAAATTTCTCGATTTCATACCAAATGACCTACTTTTTATTTACGCGGACATTTATTTTCGCGCTTTCATTATATTCTCAATACAAATTAATATTGATTCTATATTACGCGTGTTCAATATTTCGCGATAGAAAAATGGTCGCGAAAATAGCGAAAATTAGAACCTCGCGAAAAATTCCCGCTATACGGTAATTGTTTATAATGTGAAGCTAAAAAAACTTTGAATACTGTGGATTCATTTATTTTTGTGGATACCAATTTTTGTGGTTCAATGAAAAAGGATTAATTTGTGGATTCTTGAATTCGTGGTTTTGAGATTGGCAACATGCCAATCAATGTTAAATTTCCCTTTTGTAGGGTATCAAATTTCCTGGATCAAGACCCCCCACGAAAACCACGGAAATTGGAACCCCACGAATAATAATGAAACCACAGTACATACTTAAAGTTTGTGGAGCTGTCTGTTTTGAAACCCATTGAAACTGCAACCTTTCTTTCTTCGCAAAAAACTTTGGATGCAATGGACAAATTGAATTATATACTCTAAAGATTTGAAAGATTTGGAATGCACATTTTTAGCTCACCTGGACCAAATGCCCATGTGAGCTATTGCCATCACTTGGCGTCGTCGTCCGTCGCCCTTAACTTTTCTTTGAAAATCTTCTCCTCTGAAATCACTGAAGGGATTGCTTTGAAACTTTGCACACTTCATCTATGGGATGTCCTCCACCAAGATTGCACAAATGGTGACCGCTGTCCAAACAACATGGCCGATGTTACTAAAAATAGACCAGGGCGGTCAGACTACTGTTTTTGGCTTATAAATCGAACAATTTAAGAGATAGATGAAATCTGATGCCACGCTACTGCTTCAGCATCAAAAGCTCTACAAATGTCACTGTAGGGTCAAAGTTGTCAGATGACCCCTTATAGGGGTTACGGCCCTTAAAGGTGAAAAATAGTGTTTTTGGCCGATGAAATGAAAACTATTGCAGATAGAGAAAAGCTGTTGATTGCTTAAATGTTCAGCTTATTTAGTTCTACTAAAGTCTTCATAGGGTCGAAGGTGTCAGATGACCCTTACAGGGGTTACAGCCCCTTATAAGTGAAAAATAGTGTTCTTGGCCTATAGAATGAAAACTTGCAGATAGAGAAAAACTGTTGCTTGCGTAAATGTTCGGCTTATTTAGCTCTAAAAAAGTCTCCATAGGGTCGAAATTGTCAGATGACCCCTGCTAGGGGTTGCAGCCCCTTAAAAGTGAAAAATAGTGTTTTTGGCCTATAGAATGAAAACTATTGCAGATAGAGAAAAGCTATTGCTTGCTTAAATGTTCAACTCATTCAGCTCGACAAAAGTCTTTATAGGGTCAACATCAAGACCAGGTGAGCAATTCAGGCTCCTGGGAGCCTCTTGTTACATTGTTGTGGTGGTATTATTGGATTTTTATCCACGAGCCAAACAAAGTTGAGAAGGCCAAGGGGATATAACATTTAGTTCCTTTGTTTGTACGTACGTATACATAATGATTTTTGTTTTGTTAATAACTTTGGAACCACAAATCATAGAGGGATGATATTTGGTCCTTGGGTACATCTTTGATAACAGACCTGTTTACTTGTATGGTTTTTCCGTATTTTGTATGATTTTAGGTATAAAATTACGGACTACGGATAGTAAATGGTCTTGTATTGACTATTGTAAAAAAAACATACGCTCATGGACATTTGGTGATAGAATTTCCTTCTTTTAATTATCATTGGTTACAAAACATTTATTTATTTGTTTATCATTTAAACCTATGTTTCAATGGCGGTTCTTGAGGTTGCTTTGCATTTTTTTTTTTTCGTGTGTATTTTCGGCAAACTTGGGTTGATACCCCAAAATGTTTTTTCAGTGGCCTGCAGAACCCCGTTTTCTTAAATGCTGTATATTAAACAAAAAGTGTCTATTACTATATTGATTTTTGAAAAAAGATTTTTTTGACATTCTTGTTCACACCCCCCCCCCCCATTTTAAATGTAATTTTCAGTGTTTATTTGAAAGCTGCTAACGTTAAAATTACGTTTTTAGCTCACCGGACCCGAAGGGTCATGTGAGCTATTGTCGTCCGTCCGTCGTCAGTAAACTTTTTCAAACGTTAACTCCTCTGACACCATAAGTCCAATTGTAACCAAACTTGGTATAGATGTTTATTGGCATGGGTGCTACAAAACTATCGTTTGGATTTTTGATTTGTAAAAAAACATGGCCGCCATGGCTAAAAATAGAACATGGGGGTAAATTGCAGTTTTGTGCAAATAACTCAAAAACAGCTACAGATATCAAAATTCTGGCCTAGGGTAAAATTGATCAGCACCTCAAGATCTACCAGCCCTGAAATTTTCAAGAAGATTAAAAAACCCATGCAGGAGTTATGGCCCTTTTTCTATTTTTTTTTTGTGAATTTTGCACTTATTATGCTCTATATCTTGAAAACTTTAAAAGATATTTAAGAAATGTAAATTGTATATTGTTAAGCGCATCAAGATCTACACATTTTGCAATTGGGTCAACGTTGTCAGATCATTGCTTCTAGCAGTTATTGCCATAAGAACGTCAAAACTGACCATTTTCACACTATTTCCTTATAACATTGAAAACGTTAACTTCTCTGACACCTTAAATGCAATTTGAACCAAATTTGGTACAAATGTTCATTAGCATTAGGTGCATACTTATGTAGGGATTTTTGATATGTTGAATAATATTGCCGCCATTGCTAAAAATAGAACATAGGGGTATGTTGCAGTTTTCAGCAGATAACTCAAATATCAGATATCAATATTTTTATGGAAAAACAAAAGTGATCAGCATCTCAAGATCTACCTACCCTGAAATTTTTAAAAAGATTCAAAAACCCATAGAGGAGTTATGGCCCTTTTTCTGAATTTTTTGTGAATTTTGTGCTTATTATGCTCTATATCTTGAAAACTATAAAACATTTTTTTAGAAATTTAAATTGCATATTGCTCAGCAAATCAGTATCTACAATTTATGTAACACCATCAACATTTTAGTCAGGTGAGCGATTTAGGCTCCTGGGAGCCTCTTGTTTGACATTGTCATAAAGAATAAGGTATGATAAGGCACAAATTTGACCCCCTGTATGGCTGAGAATTAGAACAACAGTCTAGAGAACACTCTTATTAAATGTTATTTACCGGTAGTTTGTTGAATGAATATAGATGCTTAGTCAAGAAGGTTTATAAGCATATGGTATGATATTGATTAAAAATATTATTTCTGAGCATGGTATATATATGCACTATTTCTGTAAAATTTCCTGAAAATGGACAAATTTTGGATCATATTTTCAATTTTTAAGTGCCTGCACCTACTTAGACCAAACTGTTTGTTGATGAAATGTAAATTTTACCCCCATTAAAGTATAAAGCAGCCAAAAACTCATTGGTGTACATTGACGCAGACCTTTGAAAATGACGAAATAAACATCAAAACTGATGTTTTTCTCCAATTTCCCTACTTTTCACCCATTAAAGGCCTCTAAAATTTTAATAACAGATTAAATATGGAAAATTAAGACCATAGACAAAAAGTTAGTTCATCCTCCTTAAGACTTCAATGCAATTTTAAATATTTACATTTCATTTATTTTTTTCAAACAATTAGGGGGCCAAATATGGCCCTTATCATACCTTGTCCTTTGTATTATTGTAATATTTTGTTGTTGTCGTGAGCCAATGATAGCTACAAAATAGACCCTCTGACCACGCCTACAAACCAAAATTCTTAATGAATAAGTAAGTAACTTAATAATTCCGTTATCAGAATCTGATTGGCTGAAAAAGTAGATTATAATCTAAGGTTTGTTAAAACAGCAATATATTTCATATATTTCCATAAATAGGGAGAAATGGTCAATTTCTGATGCAAAAGGCCTCAGCTGGGAGGTGGCCTTACATGGGAGGTGCTTTTGAATTAAACATGGTTGTTGAGAAAGAAATGTGGCCACATAAGCGGATTGGCCTTATAATAGGGCACTACTGTATTGGAACTGAGTAATGAATGATCAACATGATTATTATTATTTACAGCATATTTGAAAAGGAGAGGATTAAAAAGAACTTTGGAGGAATATATTGAAGACTGCAATGAAGCAACATGTAAGTTAATGATCAATACGTAAAAATGGGCATTTCATTAGATATTTAGCCGGGTGCTTGTAAAAATTTTGGGGTGTCAAGTTTTTGTTTGTCCTTTTGGGATTTATTGTATATGTAGGCATATTATATTTTCACTTATTAAAATTAAAATAAAAAAGTATTTAGCTAGGCATCTGATATTTGAAATACAGACAGTTCAGGTTATGGTCTATGCAAATGTCACCATGCCATGTGACCCTGACCCATTTTCATTGCTCCAGTCACTCGGTGAACTTAGATCTTTTACAGTGAAATCTTTTTTGTAAGACTTTTGTGGTTAATGAAACTTTGATATGGATATGCCCTAGTAGTAGCTTAGCACAGTTGCATCCCCATCTTTTGACCTTGACCTTGATTTTCTGGTTGAGTGACTTTGACAATTTTCAATGCATATAATAGAAATGTTAAAGTTTTATAAGCACCTTCATATCTCGAGAACTATAAGTCCTAGGTTAATGAAACTTGGTATGCATATGCCCTAGTAGTTTATTACAGTTGCATCACCATATTTTGACCTTATCTTGATTTTCCTTTTTATTGACTTTGACAATTTTCAATACATTTAACAGCAATGTTAAGGTTTTATGAGCAACTCCAGATCTCGAGAACTATAAGTCCTAGGTTAATGAAACTTGGTATGCATATGCCCTAGTAGTTTATCACAGTTGCATCACCATCTTTTGACCTTATCTTGATTTTCCTTTTTATTGACTTTGACAATTTTCAATACATTTAACAGCAATGTTAAGGTTTTATGAGCAACTCCATATCTCCAGAACTATAAGTCCTAGGTTAATGAAACTTGGTATGCATATGCCCTAGTAGTTTATCACAGTTGCATCACCATCTTTTGACCTTATCTTGATTTTCCTTTTTATTGACTTTGACAATTTTCAATACATTTAACAGCAATGTTAAGGTTTTATGAGCAACTCCATATCTCCAGAACTATAAGTTGTAGGTTAATGAAATGTGGTATGCATATGCCCCAGTAGTAGCTTAGCACAGTTGCATCCCCATCTTTTGACCTTGACCTTAATTTTTCAGTTGCGTGACTTTGACTATTTTCACTTATTTTTTTAGTCTGAGGGTGCTGGCAGGTGAGACATACTTTAGTATTAACTCTTGTTTCTCCTTAGAATGTCAAAACCGATCATTTTCATAGACCTTATCCTGAAAATAAATATGATGTTGGAAACAATTTTAAGATCATAAAAATTTACTTTTAGTCAGGTGGGCAATATTGGCAGCTGGGAGCCTCTTGTTTTTTTTTGTTTTTCATCTATTTGTGAACACAGACACATGATACAGGCAAAAAAAAATGTGAAGCAAACTGTCAATTCCAATATGTTTGTTAAAGTCATTGTCTTTTTCAGACAATGAGAGTGAAGGAATGACTCTCCAAACACCTCTTATAGAGGACAGGCCACCATCACCACCGCCACCAACCAGTGAAGGACTGACTATCCAAACACCTCTTATAGAGGACAGACCACCATCACCACCACCACCTCTACCAATGAGTGAAGGACTGACTATCCAAACACCTCTTATAGAGGACAGACCACCTACACCACCACCACCTCTACCAATGAGTGAAGGACTGACTATCCAAACACCTCTTATAGAGGACAGACCACCTACACCACCACCACCTCTACCAATGAGTGAAGGACTGACTATCCAAACACCTCTTATAGAGGACAGACCACCATCACCACCACCACCTCTACCAACGAGTGAAGGAATGACTATCCAAACACCTCTTATAAAGGACAAACCACCATCACCACCAACCAGTGAAGGACTGACTATCCAAGTGCCTCTTATAGAGGACAGATCACCATCACCACCACCACCTCTACCAATGAGTGAAGGACTGACTATCCAAACACCTCTTATAGAGGACAGACCACCATCACCACCACCACCTCTACCAATGAGTGAAGGACTGACTATCCAAACACCTCTTATAGAGGACAGACCACCATCACCACCACCACCTCTACCAATGAGTGAAGGACTGACTATCCAAACACCTCTTATAGAGGACAGACCACCTACACCACCACCACCTCTACCAACCAGTGAAGGACTGACTATCCAAACACCTCTTATAGAGGACAGACCACCATCACCACCACCACCTCTACCAACGAGTGAAGGACTGACTATCCAAACACCTCTTATAGAGGACAGACCACCTACACCACCACCACCTCTACCAACCAGTGAAGGACTGACTATCCAAACACCTCTTATAGAGGACAGACCACCATCACCACCACCACCTCTACCAACGAGTGAAGGACTGACTATCCAAACACCTCTTATAGAGGACAGACCACCTACACCACCACCACCTCTACCAACCAAAAAAGGACTGACTATCCAAATACCTCTTATAGAGGACAGACCACCACCACCACCACCACCTCTACCAACGAGTGAAGGAATGACTATCCAAACACCTCTTATAGAGGACAGACCACCATCACCACCACCACCTCTACCAACCAGTGAAGGACTGACTCTCCATCTTATAGACGCGATTTGTGATTGGGAGATAGATCATACATGTATATTGGACTCAGATGATATTTGTTCTGACATTGATGACAAAGACAATGATCCAGATTATATTATATCAAATGATACACACATTACTGACTCTGAATCAGACTATGAAGATGCAGATATGTCCATAGAATATGGGCCTGCATTGAAAATGAATATTATTGCATCAAAATCACCCCCAGCATCCCCAGGATCTGAGAATTCATCACAAGTGTCTGTTTTGTTGTCATCAACTAAGATGAATGTTCCATCTCAAAGCATGAAAGAAAACAGAGAAGAATATAATCTTTCGCATCGAACGCTTTCTGATGAAGAGTGCACTTACGATTCTTCAAACCCAAGGCTATACATTAAAACATACAAACCAAATTCAAATGTTGAAAATTCCAAACATGGAAGATCATATGACACTGTTCATTCTTGTCTCTTTTGTGGTACTCTAGTAACAAATTTGCAAATACATATTGAAAATAAGCATAAAAATGAAGAAAAAGTGAAAGAAATACTCAAACTAAAGCAAGAGCGTTTGGAAACAAAAGAAGAGGGGATAAAAAAGACAATTACAGAACGAATTCGCAAAGCACAAGATTTATTGAGACATGAGGGCAATCACAAACATAATGAAGCAGTTATTAAACAAGGAGAAGGTGAAATTTTGCTATCAAGAAGAAAGCAAAATGTAGAATTCAAATTGAAAGATTATGGGCCATGCACTCAGTGTTATGAATGGATGTTGCTAGAATTATTAACCAATCATCGGAAGTCATGTGCAGGCCTTAAAGGTAGCACTTCTTCTATAAAAAAAACAAAAGGAGTTGCAATTATTGAATCACAAGTGCTGAAAGGAAAGCTTCATAAAGGGGGATCAAAAAGGTTAATCAAAGATGTATTCCCTACAATGTCCAGAGATGAAGTTTCAGAAATAGCCCAAAATGATGAACTTATATGTGCACTAGGAGATGTTTGGTTGATGAAAACATTCGACAACAAACTCCGATACAAAAATAGTACCTCATTTAGAATGAGGTTAGCTGCACGACTCCTCATTCTCATGAGAGCAGATTTCGGAGATGAGTGTACAATGTCTATGAGTGAATTTATAACTGTTGAAAACTTTGATAGAGCTGTGAAGTGTTCACTTCAAATTTGTGATGAAGATGAAAAGGCAGACTTAAAAAATCCTAGCACAGCCATAAAGCTAGGTTATGACATGGCCAGACTTGCTGCTTTAAAAGAAAGTCTTGGAATAAAAACAAAGGATGTTAACATGAAAACAGAAGCTGCAGATTATTACAAACTTCTAAAAATGGAATGGGGGTACAAGGTATCCAAAATTGCTAAATCTACATTAGATGAAAGGAACTTCAATAAGCATAAAGGCCTTCCAGATCCTCTAGATATTGCTAACCTAGCAAAATTCCTTGTAGACAAGATTCAGACACTTGATCTTAAAAAATGTGGAGAGGCTGAGTTTAGAGAAGTTGCAATCGTGACCTCTGCACGACTTCTGTTATACAATAGAAGAAGACCTGGAGAATTGGAAGGCTTCAGGTATTTACAATGTATATAAGCTTTACAAATTTTTGTCTTGTCTGCAACAAATGGTAATTCCGGCGGCAGTGGAATTCACTATTGTGAAAGTGAACAAGTTTTATGTGAACGAGCTATGGTACATCATTGATATTTGGTATGTAGTTGCATTAGTATCGGTACAGATCAATTTCATCAGCATTTTAGGGGTCAAAATTGATTTTTCTTTTATTTTTGATTTGACTTTGAAATTTTTGTTAGCAAGTTTGTTCTTGTGAAGTAGTGAATCCAAAATTTATATTATTTTATAAATATTTGCGACCTCCCCTTTTTCACCTGTTATATAATTAGAGTCCCAAAAGGGAAATAAAATTCAAATATTTATTTGTTCTTATGATAACTTTGGTCCAAGTTGAGCCAATTACTATTTCATCTCCTTTTGAAAAAAATTCTGTTTAAAATGTGAACAGAAAGTCCACCAAAAGCTGCATGTGTCAAAAACCTTTGTCAGTCCACCATTGGCTGCATGTGTCCAGAGCAATTGAATATCCATATTGGGCCTACAGGGTTCAACATGTTGCGATTGTATCATGCTGTGCTCTACGAAGCTTTTTATTTACCACATGTATTGACATTTTTAAACTATTGTTTGCAACAGGCGAGACATATCTGTGTGCTTCTCTTCTACCATTTGTTATATAAAATAGTTTTAATATTATTCTTATATTAAGGCAATAGGAAATTATTATAAAGAAGGACTAATAAAGACTTTTACTATTCAGAAATCTTTCTTGAAATGTTCAGAATATGGAATTTTGTTTTTTGAAACATTTTACTATAAGCATATTTTAGCTTCTTTATTTTCTGACTTCGGGAAATTGTTAGAATCATTTTTGATATGTATAAAAAAAAATCTTTGCTTCTAACCTATATTTCTTTGTTGTTTAGAAGTTTTATCTATATTTTTAGAATAGATGCATACAAAAAAAGATCAACAACTCTTGATGAAGGTGACCTCTCTTTACGAGGAACTTTAACAGATTGGGAAAAACACTTGTTAGAAACTCAGGATCTGGTGACAGTAAGAGGAAAAGTAAGTGTAAATAATCAAGAGAACTTTTAGAGTAAGGTTTTATGAGCACCTCCATATCTCAAGAACTATTAGTCCTAGGTTAATGAAACTTGGTATGCATATGCCCCAGTAGTAGCTTAGTACATTTGCATCCTCATCTTTTGACCTTGACTTTGATTTTCCGGTTGAGTGACTTTGACAATTTTCAAGGCATATAATAGGGTAAGGTTTTATGAGCACCTCCATATCTCAAGAACTATAAGTCCTAGGTTAATAAAACTTGGTATGCATATGCCCCAGTAGTAGCTTAGTACATTTGCATCCTCATCTTTTGACCTTGACCTTGATTTTCTGGTTGAGTGACTTTGACAATTTTCAATGCATATAATAGGGTAAGGTTTTATGAGCACCTTCATATCTCAAGAACTATAAGTCTTAGGTCGATGAAACTTGGTATGCATTTGCCCCAGTAGTAGCTTAGTACATTTGCATCCTCATCTTTTGACCTTGACCTTGATTTTCCAGTTGAGTGACTTTGACAATTTTCAATGCATATAATAGCAATGTTAAGGTTTTATGAGCACGTCCATATCTCAAGAACTATAAGTCCTAGGTTGATGAAACTTGGTATGCATATACACCAGAAGTAGCTTAGCACAGTTGCATCCCCATCCTTTGACCTTGACCTTGATTTTCCGGTTGAGTGAATTTAACAATTTTCAATGCAATTACATTGTATAATAGCAATGTTAAGGCTTTATGAGCACCTTCATATCTCAAGAACTATAAGTCCTAAGTTGATGAAACTTGGTATGCATATGCCCCAGTAGTAGCTTGTCACATCTGCATCCACATCTTTTGACCTTGACCTTGATTTTCTGGTTGAGTGACTTTGACAATTTACAATACATTTAATAGCAATGTTAAGGTTTTATGAACACATTTTGATCTCAGAACATGAAATTACTCATATATAGTGGAAATTATCAATGAATTTTCGTTTCTGATGGGGCCGGCAGGCGAGACATACTTTAGTGTTAACTCTTGTTGCTTATAACTTGAAACATTTCAATTGCTGAAATGTTTAGCTCACTTAGCTCTACAAAAGTTTCCATTGGTTCAAAGTTCCCAGAAGGCTCCTTGTAGGAGGTATCTCTTTTTGAAATGTCAAAAAGCAACTTTGTCTTTTTTTGTCTATAATTCTAGTTGTAGATGGTGAAAAACTTTCAGTTCATATTTACCCCATTAAGCTCTGAAAAATTCTTCATGTTGTCCAATGACTCTTTCTCTGTTGAATGGTTAAAATAATGTCTAAATTAGTTTGAAATGGTGACTTATAGGAACTATATCTCCTGAAAAAACACAAATTCCAGGTGTGTGATACAAGCCCCCTGGGGCCTCTTGTTTTACTTAGAAATAACTTTTATCATTTATTTTAGAGAGGGAAAGGAGTACCTATTCTCATCCCGATGGAGACCAAAGAGGCTCTTGAATATCTTGCAAACCAAGAAAACAGGAGAAAAGGAGGAGTTAAACCTGAAAACCCATACATGTTTGCAAACAAAGGTACTTAGGCCAGATTATAAACATTTAATCAGATCCAAATGCTATCTTTGTAAGACATACTTAGGTGAAATAATATCAGCATAATTAATATTCAGTAAACAGATATGTGTATTTATTGTTCATTCAATGCATGTACTATCAACATATGACATAATTAAAAAAAAAATAGATGTCTCCCATTCATCTATTGATACAATTACATACATCATAACATGTACATGAAAAATCTTTGAAAAACAATACAAGATTTATGATTGGTAAAGGGTAAGGGAGCATTTCTTTGTTTCAAAGATTTAGGCACCTTCAAGATATGCAAAATGTTTGGTCTTGAAGTGCTTTTAGTCATGTATGTAGTAAACATGGTAGAAAAAATGCAAGTTATATGTTGAAATGAACAGTAAGTTATCTGAACAGCTACAGCCTAAATCTAATTAAAGGTAGATATCCACACTTGCTCCTTATTTGTGTGTTGTATTTTTTTTTCTGCTGTTGAGTGGGACACCTAACAACAAAGCCTTTACATATTGTTTTCCCTATTTTTAAATTATCTTAACAATAGCATTCAGTAATAATTTTTCAATATATGTATTTTGTAAACATCACAATGTATTAAAAATAAAGAAAATATGTATGTAATAGCTTTTGAAAAGAGGCACAAAAAGAACAGAGCAAGTGCCTATATCCAATGTTAATTAGATTGGCTACAGCTATAACAGACTATTCCATTTATTTCTAAACTTCTGAGCAATAACTATAGCTTGATGTCAGTTTGGTAGTTCTATTAGTACTATTTATTTAAAATTAAAATTTTAGGAGAGTATGTAATCAGGGCTGGAGATGCACTGGAAGATGTTAAAATGAGAACAGGGGCAAATTTGAAATACCCAGAAAAAATCTATGCGAACAACTTACGCAAGATGACAGCAACTATAGCACAAGTAAGGTTACAATTATTACTTGTTGTAAGTCAACGTTAAAAAAGTGCATTCTCAAAAACTAGGGTCAAACCGGGGATGTTCGGACACTTCAAATATCCGATTCTAAGTAGTTGTTGTTTTTTATGTGGCCCGTGACTCCTCAAAAGTTTATTAACCAATAAATTTACCCTTTATTATAAACCTTCCCCGTCACCGTCGTGTATATGTTAAATGTGTTTCCATTGGTCTAAAGATTTAAAAGTTCTAAAGGCGGCAAAATTTGACTTCATTTTCATTTCCGGTGTATAAGAATTAAAGTTGACCACTCCACAATAATTAGCTGTTTCTCAACGTAAAGATTCGTATCCTTTGGCAAAATGTGATTCAAATCAATTTTAGTGCATGATCAAATTTAGGCTCTTGTTTTTGCTGAAAAGTAAATTAAAATAGCACATCTGTAGTCTCAGAATATATTCTAATGTCATGTCATTGAGGTTTACAAAAGTCTTTCTTGATTGATTTAAAATTTTAAGGGGTGGTGTACAGGTGATAGATCCTGTTGAAGTCCTCTGTGTAAATCTTTATATTCTCTTATGCTGTATTCCAGAATTATTAACCTTAATTGTATGGGAAATGCTTTGGTGTTTCAAAATCATATATAGTCCTTTGACACAGTTACTTCTGTTAGGTAAAAGTGACTATCTGGAAATTGAGTTGCTTTATCAGGTAAAAAAAAATCACAAATTTAATGTTTATTTGTAGGCTGTAAGCTTAAATGACCAGCAAATGAAATGGCTTTGTAACCATTTGGGGCACACAGGACATGTACATGAGCAATATTATCGGCAGACCTCCGGACTAATTGAGAGGGTTGAGATAGCGAAACTTATGCTTATTCAAGAGCACAATGTAGTTGGACAGTTTCGTAATAAGAATTTATCAGATATCCAATTTGAAGGTAATAACTTATCTTAAGCGTTTCCAAAGGAAAGTGTGACATTTGAATTAGTTTTAAGAAAACAGTACAAAGACAAAGAAGAGTGTTACAAAACAAGACACACTCAGATCCCGAATGACATTTTTAACGGTTTTACATATCAAGTAAGAAACTTGCTCTTTAAACACTGGTATTAATAAGTAGGTTAGTGATCTCCTTTTTAAGATATAAGACATTGAAAATTTGTCAGGAAAACTTTTTCTCTGACTGTTTCATAGGTTTAGCATTTGCAGTATTTTATTCTTAAAATCTGGGTCAAAATAAATAAATAAAGTTTTATAAAACTTTGCACATATGTTCTTCAAACAATAAGGAAGACTTTAGAAATTTAAAATAAATTGGGTGTACATGGGCATCATTTTGTCTTATTTGGATATATAGTTAAAAAAACAGAGGATTCCAAAAATATGACAGAATAAAAGAACATTCTGCAATATTCCAATGCATCTTTTTCCTATTAGTTGCTATTGAATTTTTTTTCACGTGTCCAATTGGGCAACTGAAACAAACATTTCTACATGTATAAATCTTTAATGTTGATCCATGTTATAGGGTTTATGGCCCTTTAAAGGTTAAAAATAGCATTCTTTTATGTTTTTTCCTTCTTTATTAATATTGTTAATGACCTTAGGGCAGAGGTCATTCAGAGAAATATTATTCTCTAATTTTTTTCTTTAAACATTTAGATATTGTAAAATATGGTGAAGTTGAAGAAGAACAAGTTACAGACACAGCAGACATACATGTAGCAGACACGGATGATTTTGAAGAGGAAGATGATGGTAAATAAGTTTCAGTGTTAGTTTGGTTGTATATATTATGAACATGCAAATTGCTTAGCATACAGAAATTATTGTTCTTATTTATCATTTAAATTAACCACTGTTATTTTGGTCACTGCACAAATCAGGAGAGGGGAAACAAACACGTCTAATCAATGTTGAATTTGAAGTACACAATAACGCCCGACATTAAAGTAAATAACATAAATAAAGAAATGATGAAAAACAAAATTTTACAGGTTAGTTTTCATTGTGGCTTTTAAATCTATATAATAGCGAGCATCGCAGATGCGAGCCCTACGGCATTGTGCATGTTTTGAGATGTGCCAGAAATATACTGACGATAAAACCGGAACAGGTTTACTTTTACGGAGTGAAAAAAATAATAGGCACGGAGCAAGTAAATCAATCAACCCTCTTGGCTTATAAAAAAATACATCATAATCCGTTATGCAAAAATATAAAAATTAAAATTCAAAAACAGTGATAAAACCCTCATTCACCCACTTGTTTATTTTTACACACATATTTTGTTTAACTTTCGGTCTTTTCCGCTGAAAAACGATTTTCCGGAAATTACCGAACTAGCTTTTGGCAACATCGTCCCATTGACTGGTCGTACCAAATGCATGATACTGACCAAGCTTTGTTAAATTCTAAGTGAGATAAAATAAGATAAAGAAATACATAGATTTACTGAATAAAACCTACTCATGATAATAAATAAAAGGTTCTTACATGGAAATGAAAGAAGAGTCCCGTCCTGTTGGGTTTCACTCACTTTCCTCAGTCCCGCATGATATTTTTACTTTACCGTTTTTTTCCGCCAGGTTTCTTAATGTACCTTCTGTTACCAATGCTTCAAATAAAACACTGTTACTCAGAAAATCTCACAAAACCTGACAGAATCTGAATGTTGTTTTGGTCTGCTGAAGAAGCGCGAAATACTCTGACAAGGAAATGACGTCACGTAATCCATAAAATGGATAATTTCGTCCCGCTTAATGTCGTCCCAGAATGTTACAGGATTAATTATTTGCACAAATAATTGAATTTTTAATAAGTAGTTATTGATCCAAGATATTTTAACAACAACTTTCTCAATTGCATATGATTTGGGTTGAGTGGGGTCAGACTTTGCAACTATTTAATTCCTTTTTTAAAAGTTCCCTCTTTATGTTAAATTTAGCCGGTCGAGCACATGGATTTATTATGTCGCCTGCAACGTGTTGCAGAAGCGACATATAGGGGTTACTTTGGCACTATCCGTCGTCTTGCGTCGTCGTCCTGCGTCGTCGTCCTGCGTCGTCCTGCGGCGTCACAAAAATTTCCGTCGCAGTTTTCCAGGCAACTACATGCCACAGCCTCTTGATATTTGGTATGTAGCTTCATTGCATAGTACTATAAGGTGTAAAGCTATTTTATGCCCGAAAAATAACTACTTCCTGTTTGACGAATACTTAATGTTTTATATATAATGGACATAGATGCCAAATTTTCGTCGCAGTTTTCCAGGCAACTACATGCCACAGCCTCTTGATATTTGGTATGTAGCTTCATTGCATAGTACTATAAGGTGTAAAGCGATTTTATGCCCGAAAAATAACTACTTCCTGTTTGACGAATACTTAATGTTTTATATATAATGGACATAGATGCCAAATTTTTGTCGCAGTTTTCCAGGCAACTACATGCCACAGCCTCTTGATATTTGGTATGTAGCTTTATTGCATAGTACTATAAGGTGTAAAGCGATTTTATGCCCGAAAAATAACGACTTCCTGTTTGACGAATACTTAATGTTTTATATATAATGGACATAGATGCCAAATTTTCGTCGCAGTTTTCCAGGCAACTACATGCCACAGCCTCTTGATATTTGTTATGTAGCTTCATTGCATAGTACTATAAGGTGTGAGGAGATTTAATGCCCAAAAATTAACTGCTTCCTGTTTGGCGAACAAATATAGATACGCAGGCGACATATGCCTTCCGGGGAAGGCTCCATCTAGTTTTTAAAAGGTATATAGATTTTCGATGCTCGCTAAAAAGGCAGGGCCTTAATCATATTATGATTAAACAAAAAAATCTGTCATGGTTTTTAGATTCAACCCCCCCTCAAAAAAATTATGAAGTAGTATGTCTGCTCCGGTCCTGGCAATATCTTTGTAACTGTCCAACTCCTCATTTGAAGTCTAAGAGGCATTATATATATTCTAAGAGGTTCAAAATTAATAAGATTAAATGTTAAAGATTGCTACTGCATAGGGGATCCTGTTCTTTATATCAATTTGATAAGCAAAAATAATGACAAAAGGGAGATACAATAAATAATTGACCTAGGTCACATGATCATCCACCTCATTGAATTTCAGTACTTAAGCAAAATTGGCACTATGTTTAAAACAATAATTGTTTGTAGTTGGTGAGAATTCATTACCGGATCCTAAGATCGCAATGGGAGAGGGAGGTTTGGCGCCATAAAACCTGGTTTAACCCACCATTTCGTATGAAATGCCTGTACCAAGTCAGGACCATTGCGATCCACAATTTCTCCGGTATGACTACTTTGTTTTTGTCTTTTTCTCTGGACATTGAGATTGATTAATCCAGTTCGGTAGTTTTGTTATTACCTTTATTAAATAATAGGTATAGATTATCATAATAAGCACTAATTAATCAGAATATGCAAACATATTTTTGTGTCATACAATGTAGGTATGTTCAGAATCATAAAGATTCAAGCCATTTGTACCGCATTAACACTGTTTCTTAAAAAGGATATTTTAGTTCTATATGTTATTCTACTTTTTGTAGATGAACCCAAAAAAAAGACAACAAGACAAAAATGGAGTAAAGATGAAGAAGATGAGATTTATGCCCTTTTTGAGGATAATTTCAAGCAGAACAAATACCCAGGATTGAAAAAATGTACTGAAGTTAAAGAAACAAGCAAAAGGAATAATGGACTTCTATGGAAAAGAAGTTGGGAAACAATTAAAAAGAAAGTTATAAGAATGGTGAAAAACCACAAAGAAAAATAAAAAATAACACTTATTTCTGTTAGTCTTGACAGAAAACTTTTAGGAAAAACGTCAGTTTGTATTTTATCAAAGTATTTTTAGCTCACCTCGGTGAAATGTTATGCTGTCATTTGGCATTCATATTGGTTAGTATCGCCTTTTAAGAATTTAAAAAGTTTCACCTCATTTTCTGCTGAAAGTGTAAATCTCTGACTTACTGAAATCCTTTGGATGTTGACTTTTAAAGCTAGGTCAAATTTGGCTAAGATACAACAATAATCACCTTTATTTATAGAGCCATATATCTTTAAAAATATGAAGAGAATATCTGAGGTAACATCCTTCCATGTTCATAATCTCAGACTATACCAAAGTTTTCATTTGGTTCAAATGTGAATGATTATATTTTTGCATTAAACAGCCCATAAAGAATGCTTTCATTAGCATTTTTTAAGGCAACTTAGTTTGTAAACTTTTAGAAGAAAAACTTACTATTGCTGATATGTTTAGCTAAATATAGTTCTTTTTAAAGATTCAATAGGGTAAAAGTAGTCAGACCATTTCCTATAAAACTTATGTCCCCTTAAAGCTATTTTTTTCCTGCTTAAATCTTAGGTAATTAATCATTGAAGATAAAATAAAACTTGCTGTTGCTAAAATTTTCAATTTAATAAGCTCTTTTCAATGGGTAAAAGTACTCTAAAACTTTTCCTAAGATTTTTCATAATGATAATTGTATATGCTTTTTGAATCTATGTGAGGGTTTAGGCTCCCTGATGCCTCTTGTTGTCTTTTATAATTTTCTCAATCACAGATTAAGAATATCTGACGCATACAGTTTGTTTTTCCTTGTTATGTCTCCTGTCTCTCTATGTGTTGTTGTCTTTTATAATTTTCTCAATCACAGATTAAGAATATCTGACGCATACAGTTTGTTTTTCCTTGTTATGTCTCCTGTCTCTCTATGTGTTAACAGTTTATTATTCTTCTCTTTACAAGTTTATTGTCCAGGCATTCTTTCAAAAGATCAAGGTAAAATTTGAGGATGTTGGCCATTTTGGAATTGAACGGAAAATTAAAAGTTAACAGATTTTCATGAAATTTGGTATGTAGGATCTGGCCCCACCCCCTCAGTACACAAAACACCTAATAAGTTAAAAACTATTGAGATTTCGACCTTATAACCATATGATTATATTATTATTTTTTACAATAAGACGAATTATAGTCCGTTTGAGTGTTATAAATCAACGAAAAATGGCTTTTAAATTTACGTCTTGCAAAATATTTTAACTATTTTAGTATGTCATGACTTTATGGCATACGAACTCAGGCAAAAAATTTCAAAATTTTTGCATGATTAATAAAAATGTTTTCCATAGACCTTAATAGTAAAAATGGGCCAAAAATTCATAGAAATCTGTGGGAGTACAACCTAGTGACCAGGAACAGCATTTGCTCCGTATACCTTTAAAAATCCTTTGTGGAGCTAATTGGTCATCTAATCTCCTATTATTAGTCCTTTCAATTATGTTCAGGTGGGCCCAACACCTGGCTGTTCCGTCAGATAAACACACCATTTTAGGTATTATTAAAATTAGTGAAATATTTAGCATTATACCATATGGAAAACTTTTTTGTTTTAGAAGATAACATCTTGGTTTTTGTTATCAGAGTTCGTATACTAATAAAAAGTTTATTTGTGTTTAAAAAGTAAATTTTATTTGAGAGACAACAAAATCTAAAGGAATTTTCGTTGATTTATAGAACTCAAATGGACTATACTTGGTACCATAGGGCCTAGGGGTCATGATTACTTCCTGTGGCATTGTTAAGGAGACATTTGAAACTTATCCATTTCAATTATTACTTGTTTTGAGTTTTGAGATTGATTATCCCAATTTGTTACCCTTATTTCACTTAATCTTTTTAAGTTTTTGTTGTCCAACTGTGGCATCGGCATCATTCATAATTTGTAAGAGTTTTTTCTTGTGTCTGTTTAACAACTTCCACTATTGGTAGGCCAATGATATTTGGTATGGATCATCATCAGCATAATTGTAGATCGAATCCAAGGTCAATTAATGCAGATGCCCCTGATTTCACTGTCCAGTGACTGACATTTTACACTGTTTATAGGTCTTGTACATGTTGTAAGAGTTTTTTCTTGTGTCTGTTTGACAACTTCTACTGGTGATAGACTTATGATATTTGGTATGCATCATCATCAGCCGCATAATTGTAGATCATATCCAAGGTCAATGTATGCAGATGCCCCTGCTTTAACGGTCCAATGTCTTTGACATTCTGCACTGTTGGTAGGAATTGTAAAAGTTTTTCTTTTGCCCTTTTAACAACTTCTACTGATGATAGACTTATGATTTTTGGTATGCATCATCATCAGCATAATTGTAGATTAAATCCAAGGTCAATTTATGCAGATGCTGCTTTTAGGTTAAAATACTGATATAAGTCTTGGTAAAGTTAAACTAAAAAAGATTTTATGTATATTATTTTATCAAAATGGATATAAAACTTTAGATTGTGTGTTCAACTGACAATGACTTGTGTGTCAATTTGATTTCATACTAACATATAATTTCTTTGTTGAATTAAAAAATCTGAAAAAGTTATATGTTTCATTATTAGAACACAGGAAACAGTAGTTATAGAAATGCATGGAAATTTCAATAGGGAAGAGTCGATGATTGAGTTCAATGACAACGTAGGTGCATGCTTCTAAATGGAAGTCTTAAACAAATAAGGTTTTGTAGATATCAAAGACAAGGAAAGTTTTGCATCTATCCTTTGTTGTTTTTTTTTGTCTAGTTACTGAAGGCGAGACATAGGTATTGCTTTTGGGCGATAGTGGTATAAACTTTTTTGTAAGACTTTTGTGGACAATAATTTGAGAAAAAGTATAATAGCTAGGCTTCTGATATTTGGTATATGGACAGTTGGGGTTATGGTCTTCCCAACACACCCCATGCTGTTTGACCCTGACCCCATTTTCATGGTTCAGTGACTCCATGAGACTTAGATGTTTTTTCAGGCCAAAAAAAAAGACTTTTGCAGACAATGACTTAAGACAAAAGTATAATAGCTAGGCATCTCATAGTTGGTATATACACAGTTGGGGCTATGGTCTACGTACAGCTTTCCATGCTATTTGACCCTGACCCCATTTTCATGGTTCAGTGACTCTGTGGACTTAGATGTTTTTTCGGGACAAAAAACTACTTTGTAAGGCTTTTGTGGAAAATGAATTAAATGAAAATTATAATAGCTAGGCATCCAATATTAGGTATGTAGACACTTGGGGTTATGGTCTACACAACTCACCCAATGCCATTTGACGCTGATCCCATTTTCATGGTTCAGCTTCTCTTTGTAAGACTTTTGTGGAAAATGAATTAAATGAAATGATATTTGGTTTACAGACACTAGCCAGTATGGTATACACAACTCGCTCCATTTGAGAGCTTATGTCCAACAGTTATGAGCTGATGGACAATTTATGGGTTTAAGTCCACAAATTGATAGCTTATCTGAGAGCTTATGTCCAACAATTATGAGCTGATGGACAATTTATAGGTTCAAGTTCGCAATTGAGAGCTTATGTCCAACAATTACGAGCTAATGGACAATTTATGTGTTCAAGTTCGCAATTGAGAGCTTATGTCCAACAATTATGAGCTAATGGACAATTTATGTGTTCAAGTTCGCAATTGAGAGCTTATGTCCAACAATTATGAGCTGATGGACAATTTATAGGTTCAAGTCCACAAATTGATAGCTTATTTGAGGGCTTATGTCAAACAATTATGAGCTAATGGACAATGTGTATGGGTTCAAGTTCACAAATGGATAGCTTATTTGAGAGCTTATATCCAACAATTATGAGCTAATGGACAATTTATGTGTTAAAGTTCACAATTGAGAGCTTATGTCCAACAATTATGAGCTGATGGACAATTTATGTGTTCAAATCCACAAATTGATAGCATGTCCAACAATTATGAGCAGATTGACAATTTATAGGTTCAAGTCCACAAATTCATAGCTTATTTGAGAGCTTATGTCCAACAATTATGATTTGATGGACAATTTATAGGTTCAAGTCCACAAATTGATAGCTTATTTGAGGGCTTATGTCCAACAATTATGAGCTAATGGACAATTTATGGGTTAAAGTTTACAAATGGATAGCTTATTTGAGAGTTTATGTCCAACAATTATGAGCTAATGGACAATTTATGGGTTCAAGCTCACAAATGGATAGCTTATTTGAGGGCTTATGTCCAACAATTATGAGATAATGGACCATTTATGGGTTCAAGTTCACAAATGGAAGCTTATTTGAGAGTTTATGTCCAATATTTATGAGCTGATGGACAATTTATAGGTTCAAGTCCATAATTTGATAGCTTATTTGAGAGCTATGTCAAACAATTATGAGCTAATGGACAATTAATGGGCCCAAGTCCACAAATTGATAGCTTATGTCCAACAATTATGAACTAATGGACAATTTATGGGTTCAAGTCCACAAATTGAGAGCTTATGTCCAACATTTATGAGCTGATGGACAATTTATGGGTTCAAGTCCACAAATTGATAGCTTATTTGAGAGCTTATATCCAACATTTATGAGCTGATGGACAATTTATGGGGCACGGTCCATATATCAATGGCTTATTAAAGAGGTCATGTGCTTTAATCAATCAATCAATCAATCAAATTTATTGTCATATAAACATCTAGACAGAGTTTGTGACAAAAACAAATAATATAACAAAACAACAGTAGAAATACATAATTAAGGTATAATACATGATATTTTACGTGAACAATGCAATATAGGCTTTGCAAGTATTTTATTAATAGAAAAAGGGAAATAAGAATTAGGAAATAAGAAATAAGAAGTACCCTCTCGGCTTTCGTAGATTATGCCATGTATTTAAAGTGGTCATGTTTTATGTGGTGACATTGTCCATTGATAATGGGGTATCTGGTCCATGTTTTTATCTAGATATTTCCCATAATGCCCCAAAATCAGGGTTTGCTTCCTTTAAGTTAAGGTCAATTTTAAGTCTTTTTGAAGCATGGAGTCAGAGATGGACAACATTGACATTTTTTTTATGGTCATATTTGTCATTTTATTCTCACTATTATTTTGCCAAGCTGTATATTTGTTTTCCCTGTTTTGGTACATATAATTCATGTAAGTATTTGCAATTACTGGTATATAAGTCTAAGGAGGATGTGACAAATCATATTTTTATGTTGCAAACTATATTTTGTTGAAGTGACATATATTTACAGATTTCATTGGAACCATCCATTGTGAATTTGTCTATTTTAATCCTCTATCCATCTTCACATGAATTTTCATCAGTCTTCACAGGTACCACATGATACAGAAGCTTTAGACCTCTTGAATAAGTGTTCATACCATAAATCTTTATTATGTTTAGAAATTTCATTGCCCACCTACTTGGTGTTTTGCTACAAATCATTTTTGACAGCGATATATGCTACCCATACATTGTTACCGATTTTTACAGGAAATGAATTGCTCTAAACTTATGATAACTGGGCATCTGAAGCATGGTAAACTATTCAAACACTTCTCAAATATCTACCATCAGACCAAAACTCCCATTTGTACAACATGTAGATATGGGAGTCTTTAAGTTGATCAAGACATGTGATATAAAGTTAAGTATGCATGGTGTATCTGGATGAAGTTGTTTAATTGCTCATGCTTGTTTTACATTAACTTAAAATTTTATTCCATATGGTAAAAAGGTCTAGTCTAGGATCTGGAAGGGCACTTATTACTAAAGACTGAATCAAATATACTACAAATTTTTTATTTTGATATGCCAGTTTTTACATTGCTAAATTTACGAGGTTAAGCTTCTTACTTCTAAATGTTGGCACAACTTTTTTTTTGTTCAAATTTAAGGGTTTATACAATTTTTTAAGCTCTTAATTTTTTAAGCCCCCTATTCCAACATGTTGGTCCGTCCGTCCGTCCGTCCGTTACACTTTGGTTAAGTTCTTGGTTAAGGTCCATAACTTGGATACTAGATGTTGGGGGTCAATGCTATTTCACTACTAGATGTGTCTTAGGTAAGGTGACACCACCCACTAGAAATGAGGTGACTGTGACCTATATTTTACGCATGAATGACTTTGGTTAAGTTCTTGGTTAAGGTCCATATCTTGAATACTACATGTTAGGGGTCAATAATATTTCACGTATCCCAGGTAATGCACATTGAGGGTCGATGATATTTCAAGAACGGGAGGGCCATCCTGTGGCTCATAGACACATTTTCTAGTTTGTTTTGTTTTCAGGTGGTTCAGGAGTGTAAACAAAATTATTCAGATTTTTCTTAAACTTTGTATTATTAAACTTTGATAAAATGAACTTCGAATGGAAAATGGAAAAAAAATTAGGGTCTTGTACCTTTCTATAGATTTACGTCCTTGCCAAGTTGGTGACATCAAGTTTTGTTTTTCAATAGATTGTCTTTTAGCATCTTTAAGCTCACATTGTGAGAAGGAAACCCACAGATTTTGGTTATATTTCACAAATGACAAGCCATATATACTGTTAAAAATGCACAAAAAACTTAGGATCACAGATCTTCTTTTCTAGATATTTGAGAAAAACTTAATTTCCTACACATTTATGTATTTTAAAAAAATTGTCACACATTTTCCCACCAATTATCTCCCCTGAAAATAGAACTTATAGGAAAAAGCTTTATAATCTAAAAAAAAAAATGTTTATATTTATTGAATTTAAAAAATAAAGAAAGAAAGAAATTTTTCATCTTTAGTGTTATTACAAGTCATTTTAATTGAAATGCAGACAAAAAGTTGCAAGATATCCGGAAAAGATGCTCAGTTTTATACCCCTGTCCCACCTTAATAACCTTACACAAGAATTTATATTTACACTCTGTTTACTATAATATTTGCATTAACTATAAATTTGACATTAACCATTACACGAAATACTACAGATGCTTATAGATGAAAAAAGTCCTTTATTTAACTTAAGTAAATAATGGTCATACAAATAACTTGCACTATGACTTTTCAGGTGACAATACTGCTATTTGTAGCCAATTGGATAGTGCACCTGTTTTGGAACTGGGGTCAGGACCCAGACAATTTTGCGATTCCATACCTCACTGCGCTAGGAGACTTACTTGGCACTGCGTTTTTGGCAATTGCGTTTTATTTTTTATCTTTACTTGGTAAATTTGGTAGTAGACTCCTTCATGCTTCAGGGTTATCTTTTTGTAATGGTATTTATGGTATTATGGTGCATGGTTAAAAGCTTATTTAAAAATTAAGAAGTTTTAATACCCCCGCTTGGAACTTAGGGAGTTGCTGTAAAATTCTATCTGTCCCTATATATGTAACCTTTTCTCTATGGCAAAATTGATATTACATATAAATGGGATTGATAATAACTTGTAGCTTGGGTTGGTATTATTTTCTTGTCTTTTATTTTATGGCCACAAACAAAAAGCTGATTCTTAGATATTTTTAACCAAGTTGTCCATAAAATATTGCACACTTATTTCAAACTCATACCAAGGAAAAATTATGCAAATTCAACATATATATGCCAAGTAGGTGATCAGTATCTTGGAAGACACATGGTTCCATATGATCAAATATTCTTTCATAAACTCACATTACATAAGCATGTCAAAATTTCATCATTAATTGTTTATTGTGACCAAATAAAGAAAATAAAGAAATGAGAATTTTTTTAAATGTACACTACTCAAAGGAGTAGGTTCGGTTAGAACTAAAATTGACCCAAATAAACTTTCTGAAATTGCTGCCAAACTATTGTTGAAATGCTGTAATTAAAGGAATAACAAAAACAAGATTCAAAATATTCAACAGCTTGGAAAAACTCAGCTAACATTCATATGATTTGATGAAATCTGTAGATTTTTGGCAATTTTATAGCATTTTTTGTTTTCAATCTCTTAATTTAACATAGAGTGCATGTGTTGACAAATACAATTTTGTGGTGAAATGCTTCTTTTTAGCTCACCTGACCTGAAGGGTCATGTGAGCTATTGTCATCACTTGGCGTCCGTAAACTTTTTAAAACGTTAACTCCTCTGACACCATAAGTCCAATTGAAACCAAACTTGGTATGGTTGTTCATTAGCATTCGGTGCTTAGAAATGATGTGGGGATTTTTGATTCGTCGTAAAACATGGCCGCCGTGGCTAAAAATAGAACATAGAACATAGGGGTAAAATGCAGTTTTTTTGCAAATAACTCAAAAACGGCTACAGATATCAAAATTCTGGCATAGGGTAAAAGTGATCAGCACCTCAAGATCTACCTACCCTGAAATTTTGAAGAAAATCTAACAACCCATATAGGAGTTATTGCCCTCTCAGGGGCGTAGCTAGGCAGAAATGAAGTATACGCAAACCTACGGCGAGGGGTCTGGGGGCGGCTCAAGGCCCCCAGTGGGTCCAGGGCAAAGCCGTGGTAGGGGGTCCAGGGGGGCGAAGCCCCCCGGAAGCTCCTTGGATTTAACAAAAATTAAGGCTAAAATCGTTGTTTTCCGTGATAATGAACCGACCATTTAACTTGAAAGGTGGGCCTTGGTTATTCATAAAAAATATTTTGAGTACAAAAAAAATTCTGTCAGCTGAAGTTTTTAGGGAAAAAAACTTTGCAAAGGTTTGCTGATATAAAAAGATACTGCTTATTATGAAAAAAAATTGTCATGCCAACATTGAAGGCGGTTGGTTGTTTTAAATTGCCGCTTACTAAATATGCAGGTTGTGTCGTATACACTTACTCAAAATCTCATCTTCTATTTGAAAATAAATAAATAGTTTTTCCTTGCGCGAGAACGAAATCTGATTAGAAAAAAAAACAATTCCCCCTTCCTACAAGTTGCATGGTCGGCCTCTAAATACAGACTTAAATAAAATCGTTAATTTTATAAGAAATTAG
Organism: Arcuatula senhousia; assembly: GCA_963971305.1. NCBI lineage: Eukaryota > Metazoa > Mollusca > Bivalvia > Mytilida > Mytilidae > Arcuatula > Arcuatula senhousia. Next base: position 11,783,027 of record OZ020303.1, on the reverse strand, counting down.
AACTGTGTGTAGTCATGGTTTTAAGTTTCCTATACTGTAGAGATTCTTGACCTATGAATGTTTGTGTTCAAGACGGTATTTTTTTTCTGTTTCATTTAAAATGCCAAACGTAAATGCAGCACAACGATTTTATTTACAATTAAACAAGTCACCAAATTTATTTTTGAATTTATATTTTCAAGTTACAGCAAAGCATACAATATTTATGTAGATCCAAAAAAAAGATATGGAAAGGTAGAGAGTCACTGAAATCAAAATGTTTATGTTACTCAGTCTTACTCCTAGCTGTAGCTGTGTTCTGTCCTTACGGAATTCTGTGATCTGTTATGGGCACTTTGATCATGGAATATTTATAGGAAACATCACTTGATCCTTTACTGAAAAAACGGTATTTTGATCCCCTGGCCATGGCTTTGTCTTGTTGTTATGGATTTTGGAATTCTGTGATCTGTTATGGGCACTTTGATCATGGAATATTTATAGGAAACATCACGTGATCCTTTACTGAAAAAACGGTATTTTGATCCCCTGGCCATGGCTTTGTCTTGGTGTTATGGATTTTGAAATAAGTATGCCCCTTTAATACTTAATAAAAATGGAAAACTGCACACACAAATACATGTAAGAACCACTCGCATATCCCTAAGATAAAGCAGACAAACTTTCAACATGGGATGTGCACAGCTACATTAAGTTACAAAGATTGTGTAAACTGGGTTTCACGAAAATCCATGTGTATGAGTTGAGGATTAGGAAACGGTATACCCCGAGATATTGGGTGGAATGCTAACGGGCGTGCGTACAATGATTCACCCTATCAAAAGTAGTTACATATACACTTTCAAGCGGAGGTACATGTATAAAAAGATTGTAAATAGCAAAATTGAAAAGCCTCCTAACGACATATGGAGGGGTAAGGTCTAGTTTAAGTCTTTGTTTTTATTTTGGAAACGAAAAGTGTGCCCTTTGACAGTTATTATTACTTACATGACATAGGTGGGTAAAAATGTAATATTTTTATCAACAATTCTGTAGGGGGTGATAGTGGCCAGTGGAGAAAGGGTGAACAGCAATGATGTCTTGCCAAATTTGATTTAAAAACAGTATTTTTTATTTTTGCTGATTTGACCATGTGTACGCAACTGTGTTTTTGCGTACGGGTTGCTACGCGCCTGCCTTTTTGTGGATTTTTTGCAAATTTTGCACCTGTTTAGCTCAATATCTTGAAAACTATACAAGATATTTGAGAAATTTAAATTGCATATTGTTAAGCACATCAAGATCTACAAAATATGTAATAGGGTCAACGTTGTAGAACCTTTCCTTTTAGGAGTTATTGCCCTTAGAACGTCAAAATTGAGCATTTTAACAGCATTTCCTCATTACATTGAAAACGTTAACTCCTCTGACACTTCAAGTCCAATTGGAACCAAACTTGGTATAGTTGTTTATTAGCATTAGGTGTATAGAACTGATGTGGGGATTTTTGATTGGTTGTAAAACATGGCTGCTGTGGCTTAAAATAGAACATAGGGGTAAATGGCAGTTTTTTGCAAATAACTCAAAAAGGGTGACAGATTTTAAAATTTTGATTGGGAACAAAAGTGATCAGCACCTGAAGATCTACCAGCTCTGAAATTTTGAAGAGAATCCAACAACCCATGTAGGAGTTATTGCCCTTTTTGTGGATTTTTGGTAAATTTTGCACCTGTTTAGCTCAATATCTTGAAAACTATACAAGATATTTGAGAAATTTAAATTGCATATTGTTAAGCAAATCAAGATCTACTAATTATGTAATAGGGTCATCGTTGTAGAACCTTTTCTTTTAGGAGTTATTGCCCTTAGAACGTCAAAATTGAGCTTTAAGAAGCATTTCCTCATTACATTGAAATTGTTAACTCCTCTGACACTTAAAGTCAAATTGGAACCAAACTTGGTATTGTTGTTTATTAGCATTAGGTGTATAGAACTGATGTGGGGATATTTGATTGGTTGTAAAACATGGCTGCTGTGGCTCAAAATAGAACATTGGGTTAAACTGCATTTTTTTGCTAATAACTCAAAAAGGGTGACAGATTTTTAAATTTTAATTGAGATAAAAGTGATCAGCACCTGAAGATCCACCATATTGTCAGATGGCCCCCTTATTAAACTTATAACCCTTTCAACGTCAAATAGATTTTGCCTAATAGCCTTTACTTCAGGCACATATGTCAGGTGAGCGATTCAGGCTCCTGGGAGCCTCTTGTTAAATGACAAATAGATGGGTGTTGACAAATGCACTCTGTACTAATTTCAAGAAAAACCTCTTGTAATTACAAAAAACATAGCAAATGTTGATATTTTCCTGTTTTCAGTTCGTTTATGACGTCATAAAAAACATGCATAATGTCGTAAATGTGTGGAATCAGTTAAATATGTAATGTTTGATTATTTTATGACTGAATTACATCAAATTCATTGAGATGGTACAGAGTTAACAATTCGTGCAAATATGGGGCCAATTTCAGCCCATACTGAACATTCTCCTTAAGAATCAATTTGGTGTTTGATAAATTATTGATACTTGTCTATAAATGACTTACTGTAAACATTTTAATTTGCATCGTTGCTAATTTTCGAACATTCAATCCAAAAGTCTTTTTAAAAAATTATCCTAATCATTATTGTGAAGCATACTTTTAAAATACATGCTTCTTTCCTGAATTTGTAAGCTAATGACAACCTAATGTAACACATAAGACTTAGTGTCAAGAAAAGCCATTAAACATTTAAAAACAGAAACAAAAATTCCACATCTGTCCATTGTCATAGAAGAATTAATCTGTGGAAATAGTGACAAGTTGACAGACAGCAACAACTGTTGTATGTTTTCCTTTGTAGCATAAAATCAAAGTGCTAAAGCGTTTAAAGGCAAGCGAAATATATAAGAACTTTCATAGATTTATTCCCTGATAAAGTATATTGTTCATAATGTTTGCAAAACATTAATTTTGGCGAGCGAAGAAAAGATCACACAATTGCACACACAAGACAGGTATCGTGTAAAAACGGTATCGATTGAAACACCCCTTTGATTAAAATGCACTCGTCCCAATGCATTTTCCTTGCATTAACCAATCAAATAACAGAAATATTTATACGAACAAATCAAGTAGTAGATGAATACATTCTATCGCCTTTAACTAAATAGTTCCTCATGTAAGATGCAAAGTAATAAATAAAACGTGTGCCGGTCATATAAAATGCCAATAAAAATGGAGATTTATAGAAGTGTATATCATGTTAATAAATATTGAAAAGTAATATAGAAAATAAAGCATTTTATTCCAGACTGGATGCAGGAAGATCACTCCGTCTAGACTGAAAAAAAACGCGAAAATCATCACTACTCTATAGACTCCATAAGGCTTCGCTGGCGCTTGCCTAAAAATGACTGCTGCCTTCATGCATCTAAGGGGCTTTGAAATGGTCTTTGTTCGTCCATCTGTACATCACACTTTTGTGGACAAAGCCCATAGATTTTGCTGAAAGTTGTAGGATTGATTGTTATCATATTTTTCATTCTTATTGTGTCTCATACTCTTATTACACATTATTTACTACACTTATTTTTTTAAAGAACATGATATTTCCTGATACAATTTTCTCAATCTATCTGCTATGCTATGTTGGTGAAAGAATTTACTATTTGAAGTTTTGAATTAAAAAATTATAAATAAATTTTAAAGATTTATGATAAGAAAAATGCAATTTGTTTAAAAAATTGAGCATATAAACCATTTTTTTACAAAATCATATTAAGATATTGCAGCATAATGAGCATATTGATACACATTGTGTTTAACCTGTATTTCTTTGCTTATATTGATAAAAAAACTTGTTTAAGGGCATCAGTCATGAATTCTGTCTTAAATATTTTTAGGAATTTGCATGTATTTTATGTTTTTCCCTTGGAATTTTTTCCAATGTGCATGTTATTTAATTATGTTAAAGACTTGAAAAGCCAAAGGTATTACTTACTTCAAATTTTTAATGTTTACTGTGACCAAATGTTTCTACTTGCAGGTGATAATTTTACTTTATTTGGCAAACTGGATGGTTCACTTAATATGGAGATTAGGGGATGACCCTGACAATATTGCTATACCATATCTCACTGCTATTGGGGACTTGCTAGGGACAGCGTTCCTGGCTATAGCGTTTCATCTGTTATTTCTGGTCGGTGATAAAGATGCTGATGTGGGAGAATAAAAGAATGGATATTGAGGTCTGTGGGTGGTAGAGACAGGATACCAGATTATATTGTGGATTCATTTATGATATTATCGGGAAAAGGCATGGTTGATATAGAAATATTCTTGAATATTGGATCAGCTGGTCTGATCACTGTAGGGTATGCTATTTACGCAAAATGATTAATGTAACAAATGTGAATGAAGATAATGAAAGGTGATTGTTGAGAAGTTAAATATAGAAAATACTTGGTCTTCTGCTGAATTAATATAAGCGGTGCTAATTATTTATTTCACATCATGTCATATAGCTACTTATGAATAAAATTATCATTAAAATATGAAAAATCAAAGAGTTTTTGTTGTAGAATTAGAATTTTTGTTAGGTTTAGAATTTAATTTACATTTGTATTTTTTGGTTAAAGATCAATATTAGTAGATAGGACAATATCTTAATGTAACAATTCCCAATTCTGAGAAAAACAATGATTTGCTTAGTTTATTAATTAATAGTGAAGTTTATCAATTGATATGTTTTCAAGATATAATAGATAAAACAATAAATGCATAATACTAGTATAGAAATTATCACATTTGAGATTAATCACTTTTTTCCTTCTATGCTTATATTTAAAATAGATTACAAATGAACCTTTGAAGGATAGAATTGAAACATTAAAATTACATTTATTTCATGGCTCTTGAAAAAGGTATATAATTGTAAAGACTATACTTGTTGGTATTTGGGGTTTCGGTCTAACGATGTATTGGCAATGCATTATATTTAATTTGAGATTTTTTTGTTTGTTTATTGTTGACCAAATGAATAACATGTATCTGAAAAAATACTGAGGAGAAAATAATATGTTGTGACACATAGTATTACTTATTTTTTGTCAATTCAGGAATACATGTATATAAAGATCTATAAAAAATTCTCAACAATTTAAATACAGTGTGTATTTCTTAGTCAAATTTTGTCTTGTTTACATTAATTTATCCCTATACTTACTGATACCTCAGAATTGATGTGTTCATTTTTAATTTTGTTTAAAGTAATCTATAAATCTCAATGTTATGTCTCTTTATTTATAATTTATCCTGAATCATTGAATGATGTTTTAATTGATGTATAAATTGAAAATTCATTTTACATGTATATTGCACATATTGTATAAAAGCAAACCTTTCCCACTATATGATATAACTCCACAAGGACCTTGATATTTGTGGTTATGTTTCATGACTGGTAAAGGATTGTTGTCCCAATGTAATGCTGTGTCTTATGATTTGATAGATACAATATTTGAATTCCAATGTTAAGAAATAGAAGTGTTAGTTCTGGGTTCATTTGATAATAATAAAGATATTTTATAGTGGGTATTTTAGAGAGACAACACAGCAATCAATTTAAAATCAATTATAAATCATTTTATAGTTTTATGGTCAGCGCAAATAAGGTGTTCTTGCGATAATTAAAATGGATTAAGATTGTAAAGGGGTTATTCTGTGATGGTACTATAAGTTCTGCCTCAAGTCAAACCGTGATTATTTATCAAATTAGAAATTTTCATGTTTCAGATCTAATTTATTACATTTTATGTAACCACATTGATTACCTGAGTGTATGTTTTAGGCTTTAATGATTTTATTTTCTGTCCTTTGCTTTCTAAATGTGATATTGTTACTGCCTGATGTTGTAAACGATGGGAGAGAGATGTAACCATTTTATTATTTGTCTTTTATTTGTATAGAGGGGAGTGTTACGGGCCCAGTGTGTGATAACTTACCTGTTCAAATGTCTATTTTTATTATTATGTTATGACAAAGCATGTTATTGAACTGTGAAATTTTATTTATGAAATGTTAACCAATGACAATAAAATGATGGAAAAGAGGTCTTTAATTAAATCCCAGTACTGTCAAGGTGCATTGGCCAGTCGCATCAACTGATTACAATGTATTAATATAAGAATCAGTTACCCTATACTCCATTCTCTTCTTGTGTATTCATACTGTTCACCACAAATTATCGTTCAACAAAAACGATGCTGAATTCATTTCTGTCCCCATTGTATGTGTTGCTCTCATTAAGAAAATTGGCCACTCAAATGTATTGTACAAAAAGTTTTCACATTTTTACTGTAAACAATATCCCATGCATAACTAACCAGAGTCTATATTGTACTTTTTTGACATTCCATGCCTCTGTTTTATAGGCAGGACAACTGATATTACCCCTCCAATGAAGAACAGACTACCTGCATACATGAATGCTTCTTCATATCGCCCATATTTATCAGATATCAGACCTGAAATGATATAACATTGTATTTATATAAGATTACCATCGATGAAAGCCTTTCAGAATGCATAAACTATCTACTAGAATGCCTTGTCATATTACTTAATCACCTTAATGGGTTGCAATTGTCTTAAATATATTGGGGTAACATTTACTTAAGTAACTTGTGCATCCAAGCTTACACTTGATCTACTCTATAATAACAGCTTTGGTGGGTTAATTTAAAAAAACTGCCTTCGCTAAAGAGGGAATTTCTGTCGTTAGGGGTTAGAGTTGATTCTTTTTACTTGTTGCTTTTTTTTTAAGTTGAAAATTTGATGTATGTTCTATTTATTCCTTTTGACTGTAATGATTCAACTGTTCCCTCCTTGGTGGAGGAAATATTATTGTTATTACTGTAATAATCATGATAAAGTCAACAGATTGTAGGATGATAATGCATTTTAAGTTTTTGGTAACAGACCTGCCACTGGGGGTCCAATTAATGCACAAATGCCCTGAACCAACAACAGCACACCAAAAGCAATGTCTAAATCCTCTGTTCCTGTAAATTAAGGGAATGAAATCATTCTATATTTGATGACAAAAAATTCAGATTTATTTTATTCATTTTTAGAAAAAAATTAAGTAGCTGTCTTTCCAAAACTTCTTTACAGGTTCTGTAATAGTTATGATTCATTGTAAAAAATAAATGTTCTTGACTAGTCCATTATGCTTATGTTAAAAAAATTAAATTTGTTTTCTGAAACTGTCTTGTATAAAGAAATTAACAATTAGTAACTCAAAATTGAATGAAATGCCTTTTATACTTTTTAGCTCACCTGGACCGAAGGTCCATGTGAGCTATTGCCATCACTTGGCGTCCGTCGTCGTCTGTCATCGTCGTCTGTCGTCATTGTCGTCGTCCTCTGTTAACAATTTTTAGCTCACCTGGACCGAAGGTCCATGTGAGCTATTACCATCACTTGGTGTCCGTCGTCGTCGTCTGTCGTCGTCTGTTAACAATTTTTCAAAAATCTTCTCCTCTGAAACTGCCAAACAGAATTTAATGAAACTTGGTATGAATGATCCTTAGGGTGTCCTGCACCAAACTTGTGTTTTGATTTTTGATCAGTTAAAAACATGGCTGCCTTTACTAAAAATAGACTAGGGGGGTCAGACTACTGTTTTTGGCTTATAAATCAAAAAGTATAAGAGATAGAGGAAATCTGAGGCCACGCTACTGATTCAGCATCAAAAGCTCTACTAAAGTCTTCATTTGGTCAAAGTTGTCAGATGACCCCTTATAGGGGTTACGGCCCCTTAAAGGTGAAAAATAGCATTTTTTCATGTTTTTGGCCTACAGAATGAAAACTATTGCAGATAAAGATTAGCTGTTGCTTGCTAAAATGTTCAGCTCATTTAGCTCTACAAAAGTCTCCATAGGGTTGAGGTTGTCAGATGACCCCTTATAGGGGTTACGGCCCCTTAAAGGTGAAAAATAGCCATTTTTCATGTTTTTGGCCTACAGAATGAAAACTATTGCAGATAGAGATTAACTGTTGCTTGCTTAAATGTTTAGCTCATTTAGCTCTACAGAAGTCTCATTAGGATCGAAGTTGTCAGATAACCCCTTATCATGCTTATAGGGGTAACAACCCCTGAAAATGGCATTTTTTCAAGTTTTTGGCCAACAGAATGAAAACTATTGCACATAGAGATTAGCTGTTGCTTGCTTAAATGTTCAGCTCATTGAGCTCTACAAAATTCTCCATAGGGTCGAAGTTGTCAGATGACCCCTTATAGGGGTTACGGCCCCTGAAAAATAGCGATTTTTCATGTTTATGTCCTACAGAATGAAAACTATTGCAGAAAGAGATTAGCTGTTGCTTGCTTAAATGTTCAGCTCATTTAGCTCTACAAAATTCTCCATTTGGTCAAAGTTGTCAGGTGACCTCTTATAGGGGATACGGCCCCTGAAAAATAGCCATTTTTCATGTTTTTGGCAGAATGAAAACTATTGCAGATAGAGATTAGCTGTTGCTTGCTTAAATGTTCAGCTCATTTAGCTCTACAAAATTCTCCATAGGGTTGAAGTTGTCAGATGACCCCTTATAGGGGTTAAGGCCCCTGAAAAAAGCGATTTTTCATGTTTTTGGCCTACAGTATGAAAACTATTGCAGATATAGATTAGCTGTTGCTTGCTTAAATGTTCAGCTCATTTAGCTCTACAAAAGTCTCCATAGGGTCAAAGTTGTCAGATGACTCCTTATAGGGGTTATGGCCCCTTATAGGTGAAAAATGGTGTTTTTGGTTTATAGAATGAAAACTGTTGCAGGTAGAGAAAAGCTGTTGCTTGCTTAAATGTTCAGCTCATTTAGCTCTACAAAAGTATAGGGTCAACATCAAGACCAGGTGAGCGATTCAGGCTCCTGGGAGCCTCTTGTTCTAAAATCTTCTCCTCCTAAACTACAGAACAGAAATCAATGAAACTTAGTATGATTGATCCTTAGGGTGTCCTGCATAAAAGTTGTGTTTCGATTTTTGATTCGTCAAAAAACATGGCTGCCCTGGCTAAAATAGAACAGGGGGGTCAGACTACTGTTTTTGGCTTGTAATTCAAAAAAGTATAAGAGATAGATAAAATCTGATGCCACACCACTGCTTCAGGATCAAAAGTTCTACAAAAGTCTCCATTTGGTCAAAGTTGTCAGATGACCCCTTATAGGGGTTATGGCCCCTTAAAGGTGAAAAATAGCATTTTTTCATGTTTTTGCCCTATAGCATGAAAACTATTGCAGATAGAGAAAAGCTGTTGCTTGCTTATAAGTTTAGCTCATTAAGCTCTACAAAAGTCTCCATAGGGTCAAAGTTGTCAGATGACCCCTAATAAGAGTTGCAGCCCCTTAAAGGCGAAAAATAGTGTTTTTGGCCTATAGAATGAAACCTATAGCAGATAGAGAAAAGCTGTTGCTTGCTTAAATGTTCAGCTCATTTAGCTCTTCAAAAGTCTCCATAGGGTCGAAGTTGTCAGATGACCCCTAATAGGGGTTACAGCCCCTTAAAGGCGAAAAATATTGTTTTTGGCCTATAGAATGAAAACTATTGCAGATATAGAAAAGCTGTTGCTTGCTTAAATATTCAGCTCATTAAGCTCTACAAAAGCATCCACAGGGTCAAAGATGTCAGATGACCCCTTATAGGGGTAGGCGAAAAATAGTGTTTTTGGCCTATAGAATGAAAACTATTGCAGATAGAAAAAAAAACTGTTGCTTGCTTAAATTTTCAGCTCATTAAGCTCTACAAAAGTCTCCATAGGGTGGAAGTTGACAGATGACCCCTTAAAGGGGTAACAGCCCCTTAAAAGGTGAAAAATAGTGTTTTTGACCTATAGAATGAAAACTATTGCAGATGGAGTAAAGCTGTTGCTTGCTTAAATGTTCAGCTCATATAGCTCTACCAAAGCATTCATAGGGTCAAAGTTGTCAGATGACCCCTTATGGGTGTAGCGACACTTAAAATAACATTTTGCATGTTTTTGGCCTACAGTATGAAAACTTTTGCTGAAAGAGAAAAGCTGTTGCTTGCTTAAATGTTAGGTTAATTTAGCTCTACAAAGTTCCCATAGGTCAAAGATGTCAGATCACCCTTTTTAGGGGTTAAAGGTGAAAAATATTGTTTTTGGTCTATAAAATGAAAACTTTTGCAGATAAAGAAAAGCTGTTGCTTGCTTAAACATTCAGTTCATTAAGCTCTACAAAAGTCTTCATAGGCTTGAAGTTGGCAGATGATCCCCTAAAGGGTTTAAGGCCCTTCTAAGGCAAAAAATAGTGTTTTTTTAGCTCACCTGACCTGAAGGGTCATGTGAGCTATTGTCATCGTTAAGCGTCCGTCGTCCGTCCGTCGTCTGTCGTCCGTCCGTTAACTTTTCTTCAAACATCTTCTCTGAAACCACCAATGGGATTGCTTTGAAACTTTGTACAGTTGATCTTTAGGATGTCCCCTACCAAGTTTGTGAAATGTGTGAACGTCGACCAACCAACATGGCAGCCGTTACTAAAAATAGAACAGGGGGGTCAGACCATAGTTTTTAGCTTATAGCTTAAAAAGTATAAGAGTTAGAGAAAATCGGAAGAACTTCAACCTTCAGCATCAAAAGCTCTACAAAACTCTCCATTGAGTCAAAGTTGTGGGAAGACTCCTTATAGGAGTTATTTCCCCTTAATTGTCAAAATTGACCATTTTCACAGTTTTTGGACTTTATCTTGAAAACTGTAAGAGCTAGAGGAAAAGTTAGCATTGCAAAATTGTTCAGCTCATTAAGAGCTACAAAAATGATTTCAGGGTCAAAATTGTCAGATCAACTGTTTAAGAGTTATGCCCCTTTAACTGATTTTTCTATCAATTTTAACTGATTTTTAAAAATCTTCTTCTCTGAAACCACTGGTGGGATTGCTTTGAAACTTTGTACACTTGATCTTTAGGATGTCCTTTACCAAGTTTGTGAAATTTGTGAACGTCAACCAACCAACATGGCCGTCGTTACTAAAAATAGAACAGGGGGGTCAGACCATGGTTTTTAGCTTATAGCTCAAAAAGTATAAGAGATAGAGAAAATCCGAAGCAACCATCCATTTTCAGCATCAAAAGCTCTACAAAACTCTCCTTTGAGTCAAAGTTGTGGAAAGACTCCTTATAGGAGTTATTTCCCCTTAATTGTCAAAATTGACCATTTTCACAGTTTTTGCTCTTTATCTTGAAAACTGTAAGTGCTAGAGGAAAAGTTGGCATTGCAAAATTGTTCAGCTCATTTAGATCTACAAAAATGATTTCATGTTCAAAATTGTCAGATCAACCGTTTAAGAGTTATCCCCCTTTAACTGATTTTTCTATCAATTTTAACTGATTTTTAAAAATCTTCTTCTCTGAAACCACTGGTGGGATTGCTTTGAAACTTTGTACACTTGATCTTTAGGATGTCCTCTACCAAGTGAAATTTGTGAACGTCAACCAACCAACATGACCGCTGTTACTAAAAATAGAACAGGGGGGTCAGACCATAGTTTTTAGCTTATATCTCTTATATATAAGTATAAGAGATAGAGAAAATCCGAAGCAACCTTCCTTCTTCAGCATTAAAAGCTCTACAAAACTCTTCATTGAGTCAATGTTGTGGGACGACTCCTTATAGGAGTTATTTCCCCTTAATCGTCAAAATTGACCGTTTTCACAGTTTTTGGACTTAATCTTAAAAGCCATTAGAGTTAGAGGAATAGTTAGCATTGCAAAATTGTTCAGCTCATTTAGATCAACAAAAATGATTTCAGGGTCAAAATTGTCAGATCATCCTTTAAAGTGTTTTCAATAAATTTTTAACTTAATATGTTTGCTTTTTGGTTTTTTTTTTCAAATGAAAAGCTTTGTAACATTGTATTCTTGATCTTAAAAGTGCTTTCAAGTACATGTAGACCATGTTGCACACTAGGTAAGAGGCTTTAGCATAAGAGATCAGGTGAGCGATTCAGGCTCCTGGGAGCCTCTAGTTTGCTTATAGAATGAAAACTATTGCAGATAGAAAAAAGCTTTTTCTTGCTTAAACATTCAGCTCATTTAGCTATACAAAAGACTCCATAGATTTAACATCAAGACCAGGTGAGCGATTCAGGCTCCTGGGAGCCTCTTGTTATGAGTTAACTCCCTTGTTTTTTACTTGAACTTTATAGACAAATGGTGATCTGAACTGGAAAAAAAACATGTGTTTTTGTATACCATAAATCACTACCTGTATAATTCCGTTGGTATGGAGTAATGTTGATTAGAGCAATTCAAATCCCAAAAGATTTTTTTTTCAACTTAGATTATATTATGTAGTTTTTACTTATTTTGCTGGACAAGTACTACTAACTTGATGTGGTCACAAGCTTACCTAATATATCTGAGACTAATACTGGTTGTAGAAAGGCAAATACCCCTAAAATGAAATATCATTTTTCATTTAAACATGTTTTACTGAGTGTGTCCTAAGGTGTCTGCTATTGGAAAAAAGACCAAAATAACATGTTTTTTTTTAAATATTTCACCTATTTTCTTATAACTCATCAATGTCACTTCCATTTGTGGGTCCTCAATAGGAATAAAGAACTTGAATAATGGATTGTGAATAGGTCTAGAATTATCAAGAAATAATGCATGCATTTATTTATTGCAATTTGATAAAAGTAAGTGAATTATTGTTTGTTCAACTGCAATAACAACCATGATTGGTTAGACTTAGAATGGAAATTTAAAGTGAAATTTGAGTTCTAGGGCTTTAGTTAAGGTACAACTTTTACCTGTGAAAATGCCCAAGATAATGCCATAAGCAATAAACCATGCATATATTTGGTCCGCTAGCACTAGCAGAAAGGTACAAACACCTCCCAGAATCAGAGCCAATCCATTCAAGACAAATCTATCCACACATTTTATATCGGCTATGAAGCCTACAGCCACTCGACCTATTATACCTGTAATTAGAAAATTGATGAAAAAAAAAGAAACACGTATTCTTTCATTTCCACAGCATTTTTTTTATTGCTATCCAGTCAGTTTTAGTGACAAAGTTCTAGGCAATAAATTTTGCCACGCCTGACGCGCATTTCGTCGATTCAAGACTCATCAGAGGCGCTCTTGCCCAAAGGTTGAAAATCCCAAGTATTTCATTATTTTAAACAAAAAGCAACTTAAAGCCCCTACCCCTTTAATACTAAATTGAAACAAAGGTGGTAGTAATTACCCGTCAAGTACATAAAGCAAAGGACACGAAATACAAACGAAACGCCATCCATATAGATATATTTGACAGAGACGGGCGAATGCTGCTCTTCGTTTTTAAACCTACCGGCATATGCTCTTTGACACTAAAAGTAAAAAATCGAGAAAAAATGTGGAATTATATACATACCCGAGATTCCGGAGATTGTTATAACAAATGCCGCCTCTTCATTCGTGAATCCTTTATCTTTTACAAAATCTGGTATCATTATATATGGAACAAAGTATGCCAGCACCGTAAAGATACCAGATAGTGTGAACAGAATAAAACAACCATTGGATAAAATAGCCTTGTATATGACTTTTAGGTTTCTTGAATTTTCTGCCTTTTTATTACCTATCAACAGAGATAAAGAAAAGTATTGTTGAGCAAGTGAAGCGATTTACATTATATAACAAAGTTATTTCTTACAGAATGGTTTCTTTTAAAGTCTATTAAAATTGTTAAGTATATAAGTTTATTACAACACGGATTGTGGAATAAGTGCATTCATGTGAATTAATGTTTACAAAATAAAAAAGTCTTCCGTGTACGGTTGACTAAGAAACAAAAACTGTTTCCCACTTTATCATCTGATCATTAATTTATTTAGTCGTTGAATGGACATATTGGCCATTTGGGAATATCTGAATCTGTGAATTTTTCAACATTGAAGCAAGATGATATAAAACTTGACCTCTATTACTATTCGCATCCATTTAAAAAAAGGGATTTTCTGATACACGGCCGGGCGTTTGTAATCCATTTCATTAAGGATTTTTTTCTTCACTTGCATCATATTTTTTTTAATTCTTAGCATCTCAGCCTTTGGAAATAGGGGTCTGTTCGGGCATACATATTCGATGGGTTAAAGACAGGCAATTTGTCTTAACGTCAATTTAACGTTAAGCTCGATTAACACTTAATTTAACGTCAAATTAACAATCGAAGCTGTGAAATTGTATGTAAATCATCTTTACCTCCACTCTTTACTTCTAAATTGGTTTCACCGGGGTTTGGATGTTCTTTTCCCCTTTTGGTCGAAGACTGGAGCAAAAGACCTGCTAACACTCCCTGTAAGATGATTCCTGAGAGAATAAGAAATGTCCCACGCCATCCGTATTCCTCTAGACAGAAAGTCGTTAACAATGGCAAAACAAAAGTCCCTATTCCTCCACCAGAACTACCGACTGCCATGGCAAGTGAACGACGTTTGTCGAAGCCTACCGTTAGTGATACTCCAGCAGCCACATTGAACAGACCTGACCCTATACCTGTTGAATATGGTAAATCATTAGATATATATGGTCTTAATACAAAAGGACTAAAATACATATGTATAAAAATCTGTTCCCCAGAAACATCAAATAATTGCTATAAAGACAATACAAAGATGGTAAGGTGAGCTGAAAAGATAGAAGGTACATATCCGAATGTCAACAGTGACGAAAATCATCTTTTTATATAATACTACTGAAATTGAAAAAAATCAGTAGGGTAGTAGCCGGATGCGAATAACACCTTCTGCTCAACGTCCGCCGCCTTAGACCATTGGATCATCACGGCTAGATATTGCTCAAGCTTGAATTGCTAGTAAGGATGTTTTCGATCATGATCAGTACCAGAGTGATCGGTCAGTTGGGAGAAAAATCATATTAGAATTACCCAAGAATTTTTTTTTATTTACATACGAACCTGCTATTAGCCCATATGTCAGATACAAATAGTAAAGCGATGGAACGAACATAGACGTCGACGTGCCTATTGCCGCCAAAGTAGACCCAAATACTGCCACTCTTCGATAACCATAACGTTTTACTAGTATTCCTCCAATGGAACCTATGAAAGAAAGAGCTTTTTAGCTTGTAATTTCATTCTTTTGGAATAGTTATGCACCAATTAATTACTCATATAGGAGAAAACACTAAATATAGAGACCCTTCATGAAAAATATTATCGAGATTGAAGACATAGAAAAGCAAGAACTGCTTAGCCGGCGAATTCATGGATTTGCCCAAATAATAAACAATGTGAAAGCTCAGAAGAAGAAAAAAAAATAAATGATCGAAGACAGATCAATGGATAGAGCTATTAGATGATACCCGACTTTCAATTGATACTAGATAAAAATTCAGAAGTTGCTCAGGTTAGACTTTGTATCAGCTGACGATGGGCTTCTTTTTATCTTCAGGTAACAGCAGAATTCAAGCCTCAGGCCTATAAGATTTGTGGGAGAAGCTTGTTAATAATAAGCTACTATATTGTAGTATGTTGTATATGGCGTGTACAGTCCGACAATATAAGATATTCGGCTATACCTCCATTCCTTTTTAGCCATCATTACGAGGGCCTCGGGGAAGATTAGTTTTTATACTAACTGTGTTACCCTCTTAAAAATAAGTGTTTACTTACTTACCTACTTACATCTGAACCCTTGTGAGATAACGTCATCACTTAGCCGCCGTTGTTAAGAATATAACAGGGGGTTAGATTATAGACATCAAAAGGTATAATAGATACATTATCGTCCTTATTCAGCATCAAAAGCTCCACAAGTCTCCATTGGGTCGATGTTTTCAGATGAAATATGACTCCTTGTATATATCTAATTTAGGGCCAACATGCTACCTTGTGTTAAGCGGAGTACCAGTCTATTATAGATCCTTATATTATAAGCAGAGGTTATGATCAATAAGGGTGAAGATTTTCGTTTTTCACGTTTTTGGAGTAAAGATAAAATAACATTCCCATCGTCAACATTTCCTTCTTGTGTATATCAACATTCCTTCCGTTCCAGCTTATGGCATTTTCCTATCACTATTGTTTTGTTAAATTCCAGAGTTTGTTGGGCACATGGAGGGCTTACATCAATTTCCTCGGCAGAGTGTCACGTCTGACACAAAAATTGCTAACACTAGGTCTTCACTCAAGAAATTTTATGGACATCATACGCACTTATAGACAAAAATGGAATTTCTATATCTCAGATATGTCCAGTTGTTGTTTTGTCATAGGGTTTTGTTTTGTCCTTCTTCATCGGATTTGACACGCTGAATGGAAATTGGCAGCATGGCGGGTGTAGTTGTTGATTGCTATTCTTTTTTTGTGTTTTGTGTTGTCTGTTCTTCGTGCTGTTCTCGTTCGAGTCAGTTACTGGTTTTGACAAATCTTTGCAATTTCCATGCTTTCGGACTTTTGTCATTCGGATGCCTCATTGGTACCTCTGCTTCTTGCTTTCTAAAACCTTGAGTTCATAAAGTTCTACAAAAGACTCTATCGAGTCAAAGTTTGCCAGATGGCTTCAAAAATAGAGTTTGTGTCATGTATTTAACCTAGAGAATAGAAACTAAAACGTATTGAAATTAAGAGTTAAGCATGACACCAGAATGACAAACTTCATTAGAAAAATCTTACCACAGCTCAGAAAAAGAAACGAGTTAATTGATGCTATCCAAGTTGTTTCACTTTTACTAGATTGGAAGAAATTTAGCAGCTGGCTATAAATGCTACCAAATGATTGAGCAAGTCCTAGTCCAATAAAATGTAAGAGAAATCCTCCGAATATCAACAAACACGAGTCGACCTTTGATTTCATGTCTAGTAAAACTTCACTACTCTCTTATAGGACCCCCTAGTCCTATACTATAACGGCACATATATATGCATAGCCATGCATGTTTTAGACTATACGCGATAATAATCCATTTAAGGTTCATGGTTACACTTCGAATAAAATGGTAGATATTTTACCTATTTTTCTAGTCTATGTACGGCTTAAACGACACATAGAAACACGAAATAAAGCGTAGCAGCGTCTAGATATAAAAATCGCCGATCATTTTCCCTTCCAGTTTAATAGATTACTTTAGTTGTTTTCTCTATTCATTTTCTTTCCGTTCATATTATACCATTAATAAAGCATGAATTACCCCTAGATAACCTCCCATAAAACCGATTGTGAGTAGATTTAATAGCACCAATAATGAAATTTCCTAGCACGTGGAGGCCAAATGACAGGGCATTGTTGATATTTGGCTGTATTTGGGTGAAATGAAAAACGCAAAGAAAATGCCCCGGCAAAACGAATCAAGTGTACACGTACAAAATAGTAAAAGTTTATGCAAAAATTATTTATCTAGACGCTGCTACGCCTTATTAAGCAATTTAACGTTTTGTTTAGGCTCCACATAGACTGAAAAAAGACGTTAGATATCAGTCATTTTTTTCAAAGTGTAAAGATGAACCTTAAAACACTAAATACGAGTGTGATCTACAAACAACTATTACTCTATTTTATTCACAAGGTTGGGCGGAGCTTAAAATTCTTTGTCTTTAAGATAGGATTTAAATGTAAAAGTCCGAAATAATTGACCCATGACCAGCCCGGTCAATAAAATAGAGTAATAACATGGATATACAAATGTTCTTTCATGCAGGAAAGCAGATTATGGTAAAAATATATATATGTGTACTTTGATGCGTACAAATGTTCACCCCTAGTAAGGCGAGTTCACGTAACAATGGTTTTGGTGTATTTGATTATTTAAATCACCAAAAAAAAAAAGAAAACCAATACAAAACAGAATACAATCTTGTTTACTTTATTTACTAAAACGAACAAAACATATTCTGTTTAAATGCCTTACCAAAACCAACCTTACGTGAATCTTGGTAAGTTTTGTTTATCTCTTGTGAACTCATCCAGGTGAGGCTTACCAGGGGTGATGTAAAGCTCGTTCAAAAAAGTTTAGATTCGATATAAAGATTAAACAAGATTGCTACGCGTAGCCATGTGTCCCCCGCCGCCGCATAAAAGTTGTGTGGTATGTCAATTCAAGCAATTCAATTGTTTAACTAAAAATTATTTAATTTATTTTTATTATATAGATTATTAAATGCTCGCTTCAGAGCACGTCGCTGCAGACCTATATATAGGTATAGTCACGACGTTAAACTCCCCAGTCAGTCAATTCAAGCAATATATTCTCTGAGAAACGATAGAAATAGGTTGTCAAAATATGGGATGATCACCTATTAACAGTACCCTACCAGTGTGTAAAGTTTCAGCAACATCCGTTCAGTAGTATCCGAGGAGTTGCACCCACAAAAATGTTTGATATGACAAAGTCCCATTTTTTGGACCGGAAAATCACAAATTCGTAAATAACTCAAAAACCGTAAATATTGCTTCAAATTTTTTTCCCGTATTATTATAGAGTACCTTTTGTTCTATCAGCCTACAAAATTTCAGAACCCTGTGCACCTAGGTAACCGAGATATTGGATGTCCTATATTTTGACCTTTCTTCCCTGTTTCCATGGAAACTGCGGCCATTTTGAACATTTCAAATATGGGATGATCATCTACTAACAGTACCCTATCAGTGTATAAAGTTTCAGCAACATCGGTTCAGTAGTGTCCGAGGAGTTGCACCCACAAAAACCTTTGACAAAGTCCCATTTTTCGGACCGGAAAATCACAAATTCGTAAATAACTCGAAAACCGTAAATATTGCTTCAAATTTTTTTCCCGTATTATTATAGAGTACCTTTTGCTCCATCAGCCTACAAAATTTCAGAACCCTGTGCACCTAGGTAAGCGAGATATTGAATGTCCTATATTTTGACCTTTCTTCCCTGTTTCCATGGAAATGGCGGCCATTTTGAAAATTTCAAATATGGGATGATCATCTACTAATTGTACCCTATCAGTGTGTAAAGTTTCAGCAACATCCGTTCAGTAGTGTCCGAGGAGTTGCACCCACAAAAAACGTGACGGACGGACGGACGGAGACCATTACTAAGTCCCTCCGACGCGTTGCGGCGGGGGACAATTACGCAATGTACCCAATGTATGGAAAGAGCGAAAGGGAAAAACGGTTGATTTCTGTGCCCCGTTGTAGTTTACTCCTGTGTCATTGTTGTATTGTGGGTAAAACAGGCGATTGTAAACATCAGGAAGACGAAAATATGCCATTAAGGTAAGAAAAATAGATATACTAGTGTTGTTAAGGTTCATTTGTAGTTTCTTACTTGTCACTCTATTGTTTTCTAACCAGCTTTAAATCAATAGATAAATAATGTAAGAAATGTCGCAATAAAAAACCAAAAAGTTAAAATGTTGAAAATCGCATAATTCTTTGGTACATCTGCAAGCAAATAGTAAGTGTAAATATACTTTATAATACTTTAGAACATATTCTACTGTCGAAGATTAGTAATTGTCCTCTCAAATGATGTTACAGCTGTGTTTTACTTATGAGGCGAATGCTTATTGTGTGCCCTGCTGCTGTTAAGTTCTGTGCACGCTGTAGTTTATTTGAGGACAGTTTTTAAAGTAGCGAAAGTTTATTTATGTGTTCTGATAAAACTTATCAGAATAGAAAAAGCCTTTTATTTATAGAAAAAACTCATTTCTAAGTAGCAGTTTGCATTTTTAATCTTTATTTGATGGAATATCTTATTAAAGGTTAACAAAAAACCTACAGTAAGTAACTGATTTGTTGTTTTGTAAACACCCAATAAAAAGGGTTGAAGAAATGCTGTCGTTTATTTCCGAGTTTACGAATGTTGATTTTTGTTGTAGTTTATTTCTCAGTGCTATTTATTTTTATTATAATTAATTTTTATTGTTTGATGTTATAACATGAATGTGCTTTAAATAAAAGCTAGAAGCACTGATGGAAATATTTTTTCTTTAATTTCAGAAATCTAATATGGATAAATTAAAATGCGAATATTGTGATTTTTTTTCTGGCATATTCAACGATACAATTTTGCATTTTGTCCATAACCATTCCAAGGAAAAAGTAAATATCAAAATTAGAGTGGATGAGAAAAAGAACGAGTTTAAACATTAAAAATTTGATTGGAAACCAGGAGGTGAATTTTTAAATGGAAAAAAAAACATTGTATCAGATGAATAAAAAACTTACAATAACCGTTGTTGACTTTGATGATGTTTTGGAACCCTCATTGTTTATTGAAGTTGGGTATAAAACTGTTAGTTTTATTGTTCGGAAATGTTATTTAGAGTGTAATCATAAACAAACCGAATACTGTATAGCAGGAAATTATCGAGACAGTTTTATTTTGCGATTTTCGCACTGACATTGCTGCACCTAAATTTAAAAAAATACACGGCGCAATATGTGTCCTCCATTTTAAACTAAATGGACAATACGATTACGGTGCAAAAAAAAAGACTGTGTGAACTATAACTCAGTAGTCCTTCCAGGAAAAGCAAAGACGGTGCGAAAAAAAAAATCCCAGGGGCCGTGTCAATGTAACTATCCTAACTCGTATCTTAAGACATCGTTTAGGAGTTACTTAAGGATGGTCTTAGAACCATCTAAAGATATTGGGTAGGAAGTATATCGAAGCTGTCCTAAGACACTCCTATGTAATGGTCTAAGGACCGTTTTAAAATAACTGATATGGAATTCAAATTTAAATCAAAATGCATGATATGCTTTTACAATTATAAAAAAGATATGTGTACAAGTTATTAAATCTTATTTTCTTTTTTAGTTTTTTTTTTTCATAAGCCCCATTTACATGCACAAATTATACATACGTAAGTAAATAAAATTTACACACGTATGTATAAGCAAATTTGCTAAGCATTTACATGAGTTTTATGCTAAGTGTGTATTTTTATAAAATAATTCAAAAGAGTTGGCTGGACCATTGTGAACTATACGTATACCGGTATGTGATCTCATTACTGTCATTCTGTATACCCCTAGCTTTGCTTATGAAACCCTGTCATAAATTAATGATCTTCAAAATTTACAGTCTCTTTATTTCCCACCCAACCCCCGTTTTCCACTCTCAGTGAGAGTAGGTTCTTCCAGAATTCAGTAGTTTGTTTTGAACAGATAAGGGTTGCTTATTTGAAACTGGTCAGTTACCATGGCATAGGTATGGGTTCCAGATTGTGTGAAATTTTTGAGGAAGGCTTTCGTCACTTTCTGAGTGCATTAGCCTTATGTATAATGGTGCATTGAGGTATATACTGGCCTGTTTTGTGAGTTGGTTTGATTTCCTTCTTGTTTGTGGTCGTGCATTAGCCCTTTTTGCATGACATGCATGGATGTGTTATGGTTGCTGTGTTCTGGGTGGGTCACACAATTCAATTTGTTGTATCAATTAGTTTTTGTCCTGATAATGACTGGAATATTGTTGACTGGACATAAAACAAACAACAAACAAACGAAAAAACATATAAAGACCAATGCAGCAATACAACAACTTTCTGTTCTTTATGTTGTCAAAAGATTGAAAGTGAAAGTCACATTGATGCAACTTAGACCATGCTCTAGTTATCCCGCGACTTTCTCAACATACAATTTCGAATTATTTAGACTAGAATAAAAAATTTAGCTTTCCATTCGTCCGTCCTCTAAAATCCAAATCGTAGCTTTCGACTTAAGAAATTAGGAAGAAGCCTGTAGCTATTGGGTAAAAAGATCAAAGGCCAAGGTCACAAGTTATGAAAAACTTAGAAAAGGTAGTGATGTTGGTTCCCAATGCATAATTTTACTCAGAAATACGCATAATTAAGCTTATGGTGAATTAAATAATCCAATAGTTTTGGAGGAATTAGGAGTTAAGGTCCCAAGTTTAGAAAAAGTTTGATATTGTAGAGTGATATTGGTCTCATGCATAACTTCCAAATGCCTTGGTAAAATTTCATAAAACTTACACGTCGTAGAGCTTATGATGCACGACAGATGCATGTGGATTCTGGAGTACATAGCTTTAAGGTCAAAGTCACAAGGTCCACAGGAAGGAAAAAAATCGAGCTATGCATTTGTTTGAATTGCGTTTACATGCACAAAATTTAATCAAAAAGCATATGTAAATTTACACATAAAGATTTACATCTGGTCCTGAGGTGATGTAAATTTACACCATGTGCAAATTTACATACGTATGTATTTGCATTTACATGCAGTATTTACACACATGTGTAAAATTACATACCTATGTAAAAATGCATACGTATGTAAAACTGTGCATGTAAATGGGGCTATTTTGTCTTAATAAATGAAATGCAAATAACGTAAACAACTTTACAAACTTCAAAACTAAAGTTTATACATATTGCATGTAGTATATGGTCCCGTTCATTCATAAAAAAGAAGTTCGGTATTTGAAATGAAAATGAAGGAATTCTCTTCGGAAAACTAGATCATGCTTATAAAAATAAAACACGCGTTTGTAGTTAAAGGTAGTTTTGAATTTGTTTTAAAATTCGGCATCAACACATTTTCAAAAATACCATAGCTCGAAACTTTTTCCTACATAGAGAATAGAGTGATCTACATGTATATGGGTCATAACTTATGCTGTGTATTCTCATCGGAAAACTCGATAGCTTATAAAGAAACAGAGAAGATAAAAAAGAAAATTAGTCAAAGAAAAGTACTCAAAACTAGAGCGCCTCTTAGAAGTCTTGAATAGACTTAACGCGCGTCGAGCGTTATAAACTTTGTTGCCTGAAACTTTGGTGTACTTTTTATTTAAACAATGACCAGAAATATATGAGTATCCAACTTTTACAGACGCAGAAATCATTTTTGTTTTCAGTTGTTAAAAGTAGAAGCCGATGTTTTCTTTTCGAGGCTTTCCAGCCACGCCACACATAGTGCAAAAAAGAAAGCATTGAAAAGAATGTAATTACAAACTGTGCCAAAATAGACCACCAAACATCCGTACATTCAAGATTTTCACAAAAATGGACCACTATTATGAGTAATATAAATCATAAAACGGTAAAGTTTCCAACATTCCGTCCGCTCCAGCATATGGAGTTTACGTATCACAATTGATTCGTTATTCCAGAGCATGTGGGGAGTACAACGACTTCCTTGATAGAGCTACACGGCTGACAAGCAAATTGTTAACACAGGGGTACGTTGCTCCCAGGTTGTTGTCATCACTCAAGAAATTTTACGGACGACATCATGTGCTTGTATGCAAACACGGGATTTCTATCTCTCAGATGAGCACAAATGTTGGTTTGACATAGAGTTTTGTAATGTCATCCTTTCCGGATTTGACCAACACTTAATCGATCTTTGGCAACGTGACGGGTGTGCTATAGCAAGCAGGAACTGCTTACTCTTCCGGAGCACCTGAGTTCGATCACTCTCGTTTCGACTTGAGTTCGCGTTGCTGACACAGGCGTTTGGGTTCAGGATAATTTTTTATTAATAACGTGTATATAAAAAATTTCATACTCATCTATATAGTATATAGACGAGTATGAAATTTTTTATATACACGTTATTAATAAAAAATTATCCTGAACCCAAACGCCTGTGGAAATAGTATATAGACGAGTATGAAATTTTTTATATACACGTTATTAATAAAAAATTATCCTGAACCCAAACGCCTGTGGAAATAGTATATAGACGAGTATGAAATTTTTTATATACACGGAAATAGTATATAGACGAGTATGAAATTTTTTATATACACGTTATTAATAAAAAATTATCCTGAACCCAAACGCCTGTGGAAATAGTATATAGACGAGTATGAAATTTTTTATATACACGTTATTAATAAAAAATTATCCTGAACCCAAACGCCTGTGGTTGCTGAATGCGGTTTTGTTGTTATGTGTGTGTGTTTTATGTTGTTATGTGGTTTGTTTTGTTGTGATGATTTTTTGTCTGCCGGTTTTGTCTTTGTCTTCACGGTTTTATGATACTGATTACCCCTTTGGTACACCTTTGCTTCTTGTAACTATAACAGTCTAAGAAATAAACTCTTTCTCTGAATACCTTATTCCGCCTGATATAATTCGCTTGTCATCTAAGATAAGTATCCATAAGACCCATAATTATTGTTTATTTCCTAATTTCAATACGCTAGAATAGTCCTAATTAATTAGGATTGTCTTAAGTCAACTAAAGTGTTATCTCAAATTTTGGTCACATTTAAGGACGCATCTCAAATTAGGACCCTTTCATTGACCCGTCCTAAGACTAATCCATATCTAAAGGCGGTCCAAAGACATGTCTCAATCCTAAGATAGCTTCGTTGACACGGCCCCTAATAGAAGATAATGAGATGTGGAATAATTTAAGTCTTGCAAACTTTTGCTTTTTAATACTGTAAATATTTGGGTTTTTTTTTTTAATTTCAAAGGCAATTTTACGTGACAGAAGATTTATGTTTTCCCGGAGGAATATATACAGATCTATGGCTGTATGCTTGTTATTTCCATTGGTCAAGTTTTATAACCTTTATTTATACAGGTCTATGTTTGTATTATTTTTTTGTATGACTTACTTCAATCAAAAGTAATTCCTTGCTTTAATCATAGACCTGTATATTAATATACAGGTCTATGCTTTAATCAATTAAAAAATGTGAAATCCAGAAAAGAAAAAAAACCCAACCCTTGTTTTCATATATCATATCAATAAGTTTTTGATTTAAACATGTTAAATATAATCTTAAAAAAAATAAACATTGTGACTTTATTTCAAGTGACTTTCTACATTGAATGATGATGTAGCCGCTTTCCGTTCCATCAGGAACGTATTTATACGTTCCTGGTTCTGGTCGTGCTACACAAAAAGTGTATTTCAATCCCCTGTACGCTTATCACCCATATATGTCCGGTTGATTGACCTGGGACAACGCCTTCTAATCTGCACAAATAAACCATGGAAGATGGGTAAGTTTACAGCTGAATATAACAAAAAAAAATAGGAAATATATGAACTTCTATTTTGCAACACAATTTTAGTCTTATCTACAACAAAAGACCACCAAAAACATTAGTCTTACTTAAAAAAATACCACATCAGGAAGTCCACATATATTTACATGTGATTCTCCTGCCAGTATCTGGAGACAAAATCTCCCCGACTTTTTTTATCCATCTCCCTTTGTCCCGACTTTTTGTGGAATTTTCTGCTTTTTCAGGGATGTCCAAAACAAGTTTTATTTTTATTCCCTGGCTTTTTCAAGACTTGATGAAATTTTTGTCTATTTTGTAACAAGGAATTATATAGATTCCTTGTTTTATAATATAAGCATTTTAATTGTTAAGTCATAAAACCATAGACCTGTATATTTAATATACAGATCTATGATAAAACATTTCCGGTGATATAGTTATAAGTTAGGCCGTGGCTATTTTGCCGTAACCGGCAAAATAGTCTCCCAGGCTATTTTGCCGTAATTGTTAAAATTTGTTAATTAACACAAGTATCACGGCCTTAACTCGACTAATTACTTATTAGGGATAACTTGTACATGAAGATAATTAAGAAAAAAAAGGATCTTTTAATAAATCAGTGCTATTATAGTTTGATGGTGTTTGATTCAAGGCATTGGAATGTCTTTTTAAATTAATATTTTGTTGGTTGCATTTGAAATATAGGTAATAACAAAACTACCGAACTTGAATGATCAATCTCATAGTCCAGAGAAAATGACAAAAACGAATCGGTCACACCGGAGAATGGGTGGATCGCAATGGTCCTGACTTGGTACAGGCATAAGTTAATATCTATTTTAAAAATAAGATTCTGAAAAATTATACGATCTAAATATTTTTTTCTTTTCATTCAAGAAATTTAAAACGTACGGTAGATAAAATGTATCAATTTTCTTTAAAGAAACAAAGTTATCACTAAATTGAAATTTACTGAAGTATATGGTTGAGATCTCTAATGGATTTTTTTAATATAAAAACAATTGTGGCTGCCAACCATTAATTAGCAGTTTAAAAAGACGAAACTTCTCGAAATCGTAACACCGCTTAGCCCTTGTACAATCTTGATTGACAAGCGCTTAATTCCTCAGGACGTATTTAAATTTTGGTTCATCCTATATTTTGCTATATTAGAATATGTATCTATTAACATTTTAAAGAATTGCAACTTTCTTTAATAATATGTTTGATTATTTTTTTAAATTGAGATTTTCTAATTTTTCTGAAATTAAATTAAGGCAAAACAATTATATGCAATATCATTTTAAATTTATATTACTCTGTTAATGATCTAATCTAGTTTCTCTGTACCAATGTAATTTGCTGTTTGAGAATAAAGCTATATAATGAATATAGAAATAATTTGTTCCACTCGATATTTTGCTAATTAAGTGTACAACATAATAATGCAGCCACTGCCTAAAATTTAATTTCACAGGCAAAGGTGTTAATTGAAGGTTTATTGTCATAATTGACCTGATGATTGTATTAACAGTCATGACAGTAGGGGATTAATCAGTCATGTCCGTGAAGATAGGTATTTGGGTCAGGCAAGCTATATAGTGCCCTCAATAAATATTGATATGAAATTTTAAAGAGCCTTGAAAATGTCCTGCCTTTTCATCCAATCTCCAGCTTTGTCATGAGGGATCCGTCACATGTATGATATAAACATTTAGATTCTTTTTTAGAATGTCATGAATGTAGGCAGTGGATCACTTTTAAAAAATGTATGCATGATTAGAGTGTCTTAACAGGCTTTTTAAATGTTTTGTTTCACACAAGGTTTGCAAGAAAATTTAGCCTATTCAATAATACATGTATACAGGTTTATCATATTACTATAAATAGACTAATTATTGGACTTGAACCACATACATTTTTTTACTCTAAGTGAACCGTTACTTGTTCTTAGGGCATTAGGCTATAGAGCACTAAAAATTTCAATTCTGAAACAATGATTCATTGTTACTAAATATCAGTTGAAATGGTACTCAGATAGATACATGTACATTTGACATACTGGTATTGCATACATTGTACATATCTATACTTGTCAAGTGATTTAATTTAGATTCCTTATTTTACAATTTGTTGTAGAGTGAATCCTGATGAAATAAACATTGATACAAGTGGCGAAACAGGTAAATTATAAAGATCTGATTTATGTTTTATTGAAATAGGCTACATGTATTAACATTATAAGCTACATGTATACATGTACATGGACATGTAAAATTTGTTAACAAATGACACATTAACTTTCAGATAAAACCTGGAAATCAGGAAGCCTAATCTATGCTACTAAACATGCTAAATGTTCATACATCATATATCATTAGTTTCTCTGGTAATTGCAATCAATTCATTAATTATATGACTAAAATTTATCTTCATTTTGATTGGCCCAGGAATGGCCAGGATATCATGAAAAGTATTATGCAGAGAGTTTGTTAACCTCATAGTTATAATAGACTGATAAAAAGTTTTGACTTTGGAGTCGCTAAAAATAGAATATTTATCATTTTTGAGTCATTAAAAATAAAATCATAACTGTGTGACGTCATTGGGTGAACTTATAACCTCAATTTATAAAGAAGAGTTCTTCAAAATCTGTTTCTCAGAATTATGTATTTTAATAGGGTTCGATTCTGTTGAAGACTAAATTCGTGATTTTTCACAAGATTTCACTCTGTCGCAGAGACATTACTGCTAAATTCATCATGTTCTGACATGTTATAACAGTTTTTAGAAAAAAAAGTTTTAGATGTTTTTTAGTACATGTACTAACATGTAAAGGGTTTTTCGTTTTCTTTCTTTTATCTTTTCACATATTTTTGGTTGTCATATAATAAAACATTCATAGACTTTGATATCAGTGAATGCTGGTTTTATCCACCCTTAGAAATAATAGTCACCCTGCTGTTGGTGAATATGATTTTATTCGGGTTGACACAACCTGGTATTCACCTCTATCAAAGTCAAAAAATGTATAGTGGTGTCCATTAATCAGGCATTAGCTCTGCTATTTATGCATTTACTTCCTGTTTTCATTCTAAATAAAATTCTGGTAGAGTACAAAAAAATCTTAAAGAAGCAAAGGTGTACCAAAGGGATAATCAAATATCATTATACCGAAAAGACAAAGACAAAATCAGTAGACAAAAAAATCATCACAACGGAACAAACCACAAAAAATGAAAACACACACACATAACAACAAAATTGCATTTAGCAACGTGAACTCAAGTTGAAACGAGAGTGAACTCAGGTGCTCCAGAAGAGTAAGCAGTTCTTGCTTGTTAAAGGACACCCGCCACGTTGCCAAAGATCAATTTAGTGTTGGTCAAATCTGGAAAGGATGACATAACAAATCTCTATGTCAAACCAACATCTATGTTCATTTGAGAGATAGGAATCCAATATTTGTCTAAAATGGGATAAAAATGAGAAATGAGAGCATAAATAAAAGATGTTTAAACATGTTAAATATATAAAATATCAAGAATGCATGCATAAGAATATAAAAAAAACCCGCAAACTTTTATACACTGCTATGCTTCCATGTAGTAATATTATAATCTTATAATTGATTACAAAAACATACAGTGAACTTAAAACTTTTTTTTAAAATTAATTGTTTCTCTCTCATTTCTTCAAAATTAATTTAGGATTTTGATATGGTATGAACATGCACATGAACAGTTACCACTCACTTGATATGTTAATTTTTTACTAGATGCCAGTGTAATGTTTTACTCAAGTTTGACTTTTATTCATATTCAGTAACATAGCTGTATGTTCAGTGGTTATTGTTGTTCAACTAGTTTTATAATTATATAAGCTTTTTTACATGTGTACCATTATTTAGTTTATCATTTACTGCTTGCAACACATTTAAGCTTACATAATTACATATTTAGGACCCTACATGTAATAAGAAGGTAAGATTATCATGAAATGTAGTCTGTTTCCTGCCCTTAAGCTGAAAACATGGACTTTTTAATGTATTGAATTTAAAACAAATCCACATCAAAATTAATACATGTACTTTTTAATGATGAAAGCATAGGTAAAATGAACAATTTAAACATATGGGCAGTTAGCAATCATACATTTTCAACTTCACATAGAAGTATCCCTTGCTTTTTGCTTTAACTGTTCAACTTCTACAGAAATATTTTCTTAGCTTGTATGTTACAATGTATACATAAGATTATGAATAAATTAACATTCTGCATCTTAAAGAAATCTGATTGAATGATTTTTATACGACCGCAAATTTTTGCGATCGTATTATGTTATGGCGATGTCGTTGTCGTTGTCGTCGTCGTCGTTGTCGTCGTTGTCGTTGTCGTCGTCTGTAGACACTTTGGTTTCCGTGCGATAACTTTAGTTGTAGTTAACCAATTGTTATAAAATTTTGATATGATGTTTATAACCTTTTAAGGAAGGTTGGTATTGCATTTTGGGTTTCTGGCCCCTACCGTTTTAGAAAAAAGGGCCAAAAGGGGCTAAAACGGGTGTATTGACAAAACGTCTGTAGAATGTTTATTTTTCATCCGATTTAGATCATTCTTTTTTTATTGTACTCCTCAATAAATTCTGTCAACAAAATGTAACAACACCTTTGACATATCTTGTACCGTTACATTGCTATAAGGGGGCAAAAAGGGGCCACACCCAAAAAATCGACTTTTTTATTTGTGGTCCGATTTTCAAAATCTTTTTTTCATTGGAATCCTTGTAAAAATCCCTGCCTGCGTTTTTCAATCAGATTTGCAATATCTCATACCGTTTTCGAGAAATTAGGGGTCAAAGGGGCCAAAAACACCAATTTTAAAAGTTTGTCAAGGCAAATTGTTTTATACTTAAAATTAAGTTGTAGTTATTACATGCATATTAATAAGGCTTTTTGTATTAGATGTTGATGTAAATATATATGTGTCAAAAATGCATTTTTAAGTCCACCACAGGATGCATGTGTCAAAAAGCTTTGTAAGTCCACCATCAGGGCTTCATGTGACCAAAACAATTGACTATCCATATTAGGCCTCCAACGTACAGGGCTAAACTTGTTGCGGTCGTATCATGCTGCGCTCGGCGTAGCTTTTTATTTGTTTTATATTAGATTTTGTAAGCTAAGTAATGAACCATCTACATGTAATGCAAAACTTCTGTAACAATCTTCACTTACCAAAGATTTACCTGCAGTAACTAAGGAGAGGTCATCATATCAGGAATTAAGTAGTCATTGCTGATTTTATTATAAAGAAAACACACAAAATGCCAAGATTATCTGCCAAATGCTGGACTTATCTTTTCCCATGCTACCAGTTCATTGAAATTTGTTCAAACAGCTAGCTATCTGATTAGTTACATTTCAATAGTGCAATGCTATATTTAAGTTCTAGCCATAAGTCTAGCTTTTATTGCTTTTTTCCTAACTTAATTGAAGCAGGTAAAAAGTCAATTCAGACTACTTAAAATCTTTTGTTGGACTGTCAAATTCATTGGATTAAAAAATACATCTTGTCTCAGCATGGTGTCTTTTGGTTACTTCTTTGATGATAGCTGCTTTATCCGATACAAGCTCTCTTGGCTGCTAGATTTCCTGTAGCTTTACACCAATGTTTTGAAGTTTATGATTCCATATTAACTTATAAATTGTCCAGATGCTCATGATTTGAAACAATAAGTATTCATGTACATCTATGTAATAAACATTTACTTGTAGAACATGTACATTTCATTATTATGCAAACATAGCAAGCTCTCTAATGTAGAAAGTCGGATAAATTGCACATTCTGTTTGACACTTATTTGGATTTTCCAAAGGTTTCAAAAAAGTCTCCGATCACAGAAAATATGGCAACACTATCACATCTCCCCTTATTATCTCATCCCATCAATTATACAAATGGTTGTATCTACACAAATGTTGAGGGGAATGTCTTTCTCTCTCATATTACCATTGTTTTTTTTAAATAGCATAAATCCTTCTCCAGAATATTTCTTTTCCTTAACCTTTGATGTCAAAAATATTTTTTCATCAAAATTCAGATTCAAAATAGTTTTTTTAAAGAAAAAAACCAAGGCCATCCCTTTCAAGTTAAATGGTCAGTCCCTAACTTCATTTCATCTTGTCAGCTATTAAGATTTGTAAATGCATAACGCTCATCATGTGACATATGATATCATGGTCATTTCAAGCTGTGTTCAGGTGGGCATAAAATGAAATCTACATGTTGCTCTTTTCAAATACAGAAAATGAATGATAAGTCTTAAGACTCTCCCAGTTTTGCTTTACATTTTAAATCATCTGCATGGGTATTACATACCAGGAAATGATGCTTTGAGATTTGAATCAAGAGAGATCATAGCAGGATCTTCAAACATAAAGGTGTGTTCATATCTGTCAAAATTTAAATTAGTCATAATTATGTGCCTTAAAATGTTTAACGTGAAAAATTAAATTCCCATTAAATTTGGATTAAGAACTTGGTTTTTTGAAGTAGAAAGCAAATAAAAGATGTATAAATAGTAAACTTTGACAAGTCATCTTCTCCTGATTTGTCAATTAATAAAATATTTATTATGTTGATTGAAGTCTCTGTGAAGTCAGTCACCCATAAGGAAAGCATGTTAGTGGTACTATTGATTGCTTGAGTCTTTGATGAAATTCACAGTCTCTGATCTCTAATCTTCAATCAATTTGTGGAATGTTTTATTGATATCACATCGTAAGACCTAACATCACATTGGTTATAGAATGTCAATTGTATTACCTTTACATTCAGCCCCACCCCCTAAGATTGAGGTGCCAAAGTATGACGGGGATGTATCAGACAGTGATGATGACCCAGATCCACAGCCCCCTGAGGATAAAGTCCCCACCTTGGATAAGCTTGACACCATACAGGGATATAACAATATAGGCTTCAGTGCAGGTAAGGGTTTTTCATACTTTATTATTCAAATTCAGATGTATGATTTAAATTTTTGTGGCTAGATCATGTTCATATAGAATTTACTATTTGTAATATCCTATTCAAACATGATTTTATTTCAGTCTTACTATAATATTATTTTACAGAACTTCAAAATCATTTCTTTGATTTTTTCATTAAAGTCAGTACTCTCTAAGATAGATTTCTTTATTTGAAATTTAGAATTTTTTATAATGTTGTGACATTGGGAATGGACAATTCTTCTAGTGTTAAATTGATATGGACAAATTTTATAGGCTGCGATAAGTTATAGTTTTCTTTAAAACTTCATAAGAGATACAGCTAGGTTCACCTTTAGAAAGTTGTGGACTAAATGCCAAGACTATCTTTCCCACTTCCTTGGTTAAAGATATTTGATAAGAAATAAAACTCTTTTTTATGCATTGGATTTTGGTGATCACCCAAACTTCATTATATACAATAAATTACATAATCATGTACAAAGGAAAATGTGAAAGAAAAAAAATCTTAAGAATGCAAGAAATTTTAATGCATGTAAATGATCACATTTTACAAATATGAATTTTAAATGACCACAAAAATTTCTATTTTGTATTATCAAATATGTTGTAGTACGTTGTCTGTATGGTACGTGTAGTTATAAATGACATGTATTTACCAGAGTTGTGATTGAAAAAACCTTTGTGAATAGGTGCAATGACAAAACTGCATGATGAAGAATGTTTATATTTTTCTGTATATAAAGGTAATAACAAAATTACCGAACTTGGAGAATCAATCTCATATGTCCATAAGACAAGACAAAACAAGGAAGACATACCGGAAAAATTGAAGACCGCAATGATCCTGACTTGGTACATATATAGTATAGTCTGATTCTGTGGTCATGCATTCTGCATCCTTTTGATACATTTATGTCGAAATTTGTTTTGATTTTTTCCACTAAATTCCTGTTATCAATATCCATGTAAAAAAGTGTGGGTGGAATAACTTTATCAGAAGTAATGATATTATTAAACATGAGTTTTACAGATTAGCACATGAATTTAGCATTAGTAAGACTTTTAATTATGATAAGCTCAAAGATTTTGCAAATGCGACATTTTGTTATGAATTCAAGGCATGCAAATCTGAATAAAAAGAACAAATGTTACACGCCTACAACACTATTATACCAGTAGGATTATAGTAAAATTGGGTTTTGTTACTGCTACAGATCTCTCTATAATGTTAGTAGGATTATAGTAAAATTGGGTTTTGTTACTGGTACAGATCACTCCAGAATGTATTTCTTACTTAAATTGCTATTTTCAAGTATTTTGACCATTTACATAGTCATACTGTAATGGTGGTTTATCACTATAAGAGAGGGAAAAAGATCTTTTTCTGTTTTTTTTAGCATTTTGACAGAGCAGTTTTACTTAACAGTAATTTTAGAAAAGTATTTTTAAAAGAAAAGGGTTATGGGATTGCACTCTAAATGACATGTCTCTTGATAAAAGAGTAACTCTCAGCTGACTCTGTTTGTTGTTTGTTTACAGATGTTCTTCCTCCCCCACCATTTGAAGGAGAAGTTCAACCCCCAGAAGACAGACAACATGTTGAACAGTAATTACAATTGATTTTATAGTATAATGTTTTTTTATGTGTTAGAAGACTTTAAGACTTTGTGTAAAAAAAAAAGCAAATACTCAGTAACAGTAATTAGCAAAAAAAAAATATATTATGAGATAGCAATTATGTATTTCCAAAACTTTTGAACAGAGCAAGCAGTTTATATTTATAAATCAAAGCTGTTTACTCTGCAAGAATAAAGACAACAAAATATTAGATAAGCAATAAGACATATTTGTGCTTTTCATAAAGTACATATCAAACAAAATACAGATTAAAGTTCATGTAGGTTCTTCTTCAGTCAGGAGTAGAATAGGCACCTGGCTAGCAGAGTGTTCTGTAAGGCGCTGGTTTATATACCACATGGGGGCCTGGGTTGCAGAGTGTTCTGTAAGGCGCTGGTCTATATACCACATGGGGGCCTTGGTGGCAGGGTGTTCTGTAAGGCGCTGGTTTATATACCACATGGGGGCCTGGGTTGCAGAGTGTTCTGTAAGGTGCTGGTTTATATACCACATGGGGGCCTGGGTTGCATAGTGTTCTGTAAGGCCCTGGTTTATATACCACATGGGGGCCTGGGTTGCAGAGTGTTCTGTAAGGTGCTGGTTTATATACCACATGGGGGCCTGGGTTGCAGAGTGTTCTGTAAGGGGCTGGTTTATATACTACACAGGGGCCTTGGTGGCAGGGTGTTCTGTAAGGTGCTGGTTTATATACTACACAGGGGCCTTGGTGGCAGGGTGTTCTGTAAGGTGCTGGTTTATATACCACACAGGGGCCTTGGTGGCAAGGTGTTCCTTAAGGCGCTGGTTTATATACCACTCTAATGATCACTCTAAAAAAATAATTATCAAAGGCTGGAGAAATCATTTAGTCCACAGCTTTTTCTGATTGAATACCTGTTTCTCACATGAAATTTTGGAGAAAGGTGTTAGATTTGGAATAGTAGAATATTTCATATTGAAATTTAATGACTGCCCAATGTTTTAATTTGCACTTGCATGATTTTATAAATAGCAGATATCTATTTCGTTTGTCCATATTTAAACCTTTATAATTTACATCTATCTACAGAACCTCATCGATATCTGAAGAGGAAGCCAGACAAGCCTTAAGATTGTATGTAGATGAACACTGCTGTTTCGGCAAGTCTGTTGTTGAAGAACTTACATTTACAGATCTAAAATCAACAGATGCATTCTATGTAAGTTTTTTATGCCATGTCTACAAAAGTAGAGGGCATATAGTGTTTGAGTCTTTCTGTTCCAAATCAGGTTTATTAACAGGTTTAAGTTACATTACCATGAAGGAAGTATGGTACAATCATGAAACTTATTATATAGATTTAGGTGAAAGATTGTGATTTCCGAGTTAATTAAATTTCTAGAATTTCACTGAGTGAATTACAGGATTTATTTACCTCGCTTGAAAATTTGTTAAACCCTCGTGAAGTTTCCCTGCAAAAAACAGGTAACATAGATTAGTAAGCAATACACAATGCATTGATCAATAATTTCATTCGGTCAATAGATCATCATTATTTTGATTATCTATTTGTAATGTTTCAGTGCCTGAAATGGGGAAAACCAATCTGGTGGCCCAAGTCAAATTATTTGGCCAGTTTCTTTTTATGTATAAAGAAAATTTTCCTTAATTTTACTGGCCCAACCAACAATTTACTCCCTTTTGGCCAGTGGGCGAGTGGCCATTTCAGACACTGTGTTTATCCAAATTTTCTATATAATAAAAAATATAACTAATTCAGGGTGAGGAATATCAATTTTAATGTCACTTGTGTCAAATTATGCTAGGGGATTAAACTTGTGCGCCAAACAATTTCAGCACACTTGTTAAATCCTGGCGTTATTTGGCGTGCGACATTAAAATTGATATTTGCAACCCCTCATTAGTTATACTATAATTAATACACATATACATCAGGATATGAACACACAAAAAAATCATCATAAAACTGTAATCACAGAAAAAGTGGTGTGTTTTACTCGGGTTTACCTACAGGTTGATATAACTTTTATACCATGAAGGAAGAATGGTACTATCATGAAACTTTATACACATATACATCAGAACATGGACACACAAAAATTATCATAAAATTATACCCATTTCAGCGGTTCATCAAATTCAAAATTGATTGATCGCAGAAAAAGGGAGGTGTTTTACTAAGGTTTACCTATAGGTATAACTTACTTTTTCTATCTAAAAAGTAAAAAGTATGACACCCTCATAAAACTTTATATACATAAACATCAAGAATAATCATAGAATTGTACTCCTTGTTTCAACTTTATGGTTCAGTGATTGTGGAAGGGGGAATGTTGCAAGGTGGGGCATTATGTCTTTAATACTCATTCTTGTTGTCACTTGAAATGTTTCGCAAAGTTACAGGTAATAGTGACACTCCTTCACTCTCCCTCCTCCTGGGGTGTCATTTAAATTTCTGCAATATTTTTTTTTTTGGATGGTGCATTCTCTCAATATATTGCACTATATGGTGTATAGCAATTTCATACTAGCTCAAGTATTTCCTGTTTATCAAATATTTTATAATGCAGTGTATAGTACATTAATCTTCAATGTAAGACAGTAATTCCAGTCATGAATATAAATGTTACCATATGTATACATGGATAAATAGGCTTTTTTCAGCCTCTAACATCCACAAAAAGTTGCATTATAAAATATGATGTTGTTGACTGGTCTTTCAGTCCATCTTAGGCTTCATTATAAATCTTTGCAAATATTTAACACATTTTATCATTTACCAGTTAAAGCCCAGACATAAAAACTTTGATCTAAATATAAACTTCTCTTAAAAATAATTTATAATAAATATTTGTTTGATAGTGTACACTGGTAAGTTACAGATTGC
The DNA here is from genome assembly GCA_963971305.1 of Arcuatula senhousia. Classification (NCBI taxonomy): domain Eukaryota; kingdom Metazoa; phylum Mollusca; class Bivalvia; order Mytilida; family Mytilidae; genus Arcuatula; species Arcuatula senhousia. The sequence continues at coordinate 11,746,489 of OZ020303.1, read as the reverse complement.
TTTTAGCCAAGTTCATGAACAATATATAACCAAAACAACAACAATAACACAAATGAAGTGACACAACAGTCAATACAATACTGATTCCATAAGATTTTGTTTCAAAATTAACCTTGATAATACAATTGTACCAATAGGCAAGTTTTGAGTCATAATACAACACATTTATATGAACCTAAAATTAGTATTTGTATCTATATTACAGTACAACTTGGACACATTCACAGAAGCCAGATCAACAGAATGGACATTTGTTCCTTATAAAGGTAATTATCATCAGTTTCTTCTAACTCAAGATACAAAGTACTGTAAATCAACTTATTTTCGTGAGCAATTTATTTTCATGGATTTCGCAAGGAACAGGAATTCATGAAAAAAGTCGTTGCAAATTAACTAATTTTCATGGTTATTTAATTGTTTTTGCGACAAATCACAAAAATAACAAGTCACGAAATAGCCCTTTGCAACTAAAACATAAATATTGCAGTCGTGAAAGTTAATTGGTTTACAGTAAATGCCAAAGTTTCAATTTAGCATTTATTTTGATAGCTGAAGGTAATAAATCTTACAAATGATATCAATGATAGTGAAATAAGTGTACATGACACAATCTACATAACCAATTGCAGATATAAAATCTGGAACTGAAACAGAAACCAGATACTTACTGTCCTATAGCCGTTTTCAAAACTTACCCTGAATTCTGATAATGATTCTTTAATTTTCATTTTGCAAGAGTAGTGTCCTTTGTGGGTAGGCCACATGATGTGAACAACGTTGAGCCAAGGAAAACATCAATTTATCCTATCTGTTTTTGGCATAATTTCTCCTCCCCAATTCAAATAAACTTGTTTGGAGTGAAGTCTTAGATGTTAACACATGTTTGAGTTGTTTAAAACTTTTACAGATAGATTTAAAATGTTTTTACGTGTTGAAGATTTTAGATAATTTTAATAGATTTTCAACAGCAAGGTCTACCCATAAGTCTTAAACCCGTAGTAAACAATGTACTTAATTTAAAGATTTTTTGGTCTGCTCATCCAGAAAATAGTTTTTAAAAAGGACTATTAAGATATAATTGAATTTAATCCTAGACCTGCATGTGGACATAAGTTCCCCTTTGGACATAGAGAAAATATAACAAAAGTACAAACAGAATTGTGACCAGAGTTCCGTGATAGGATACCATTAAGTTGGTCTCCAATAGTACCTGTATTTTGAAAATTCAAAAAGGTATCTTGTTTGGTTTCATGTAATCAGAAAGATTTAAATAAATGCCTTCACTGAACACACAACTTTTTCATAATTGTGTTGAAAGAACATTTAGCAGGTCAATATTATCTTAGCTAAAATATTGTATTCTCCCTATTGTAAAAGTTTATTTTTGTCATTGATAATATTTTAGGTGGGCCTTTAGATGGTCCTGAGAATGGTCCAGCACCAGGGCCATGGGAGATTCCTGCCCAGTGTAAAGAGTTGTTTAAAGATGAGAAGAGAGAACTTGAAGTTCCTCATACTGCTTCAGCTAAGGTATGTTTTAAAGCCGCCTCACACTTAACCGAAAAAGGTGCGACGAAGGGTAACGAATGGAAAAATTGACAAAATAGGTGCGAATTTAACGAATTCAAATAAAAATTTCCTCCGAATCATCCGATTATTAACTATTGTTAACTATGATCAACGAACAATTGGCGGAGAATGAATATGACTTACGATGGGTCACGATTTTTCGGATGGCTACGTTGAGTAAATTATAGCCAAAGATGAGCGAAGAGTTGATATGACCCGATAACACGAACAGATAATGAACAATGGTTTATTATGGCGTGCGATTCAAAACGAAGGCGAACGAAAATATCGGGAGCATCAGGAAATTATGCGACAGTCACAATCCCCTCCTGCATCTCCAAGGTCTCCAACACCACCACCTATCTTGCAGCAGGAAGATGATACAGCCAGTGTTGATGACACTGCTAATATTATGATATTGGACTTTAAAGCTTGGGGAAAATAGGTGCTTTACATAATTTTGATAAAAGGTTATAACATTTTTTTCTGCCAAAACCCAAGACAGCAGCGTATAATAATGATGGTCATCATGGGGGTACATGGGAATCAAATAATCATTAGTTTTATACGACTGCAAAATTTTCGTTGTTGTTGTTGTTGTTGTTGTCGTCGGTGGACACTTTGGTTTCCGTGCCATAACTTGAGTAAATGTTGACCGAATGTTATGAATTTTTTTTATATGATGTTTGTTACAGCTACAGGAATGTTGGTCTTGTATTTAGGATTTGTTGGCCTCTACTGTTTTAGAATAAAAGGGCCATAAGGGACGAAAACGGGTGTATTGTTAATACTGTTGTTTTTTTTTTCATCCAATTTTGAAAATTCTTTTTTTGTTGAAGTGCTCATAAAATTCTTTCTACCAAATGTGTCAATGATTTTTTAAATGTATTTCACCATTACATTGCTTCAGGGGGGGGGGGGGCTAAAGACAGGCCGCCTTTAAAATGAACTTTTTTATTTTTGGTCCGATTTTTAAAATCCTTTTTTCATTGGACTCCTTGTGAAAATCCCTGCCTTATTTTGTAATCAGATTTGCAATATCTTTTACCGTTTTTGAGAAATTAGGGGTCAAAGGGCCAAAAATGTCAATTAATACATGTATATATATATAAGGCTTTTTGTATTAGATGATGTAGATATATATGTGTCAAAAATGCATTTTTGAGTCCACCACAGGATGCATGTGTCGAACAGCTTTGTGAGTCCACCATGGGCTTCATGTGATTAAAGCAATGGACTATCCATATTGGGCCTCTAACGTACAGGGTTCAACTTGTTGCGGTCATATTATGCTGCGCTCGGCGTAGCTTTTTATTTGCACTGGTAATCATTAATTATTTACTGAAAAACGTTATTTTCACAAAATTTTACAACGAAATGGTAATCAAATAATCAAAAAGAAGGGGGTATGGTAATAAAAAAATCACTCAAAAATTATCCTTGTAATTAAATAATCACCCTAAAAATGGTCTAGTAATCACATAATCAAGAACCCCATGATGACCCTCAATAATAGTTATTAGGGCCCTGGATCAAAGATGAGCAACCCCCTTTTCTTTTAATTTCGTTCGTCCGTTCATCTCTGTCTGTCCGTCCACAATGTCTTTAGAACACTTTAACTTAAAACTGTTAGGCGTAGAGATCTGAAATTTTACATATGATTCAGGACTTATTTCTTTATTTAACCAATATTGGCCTGGCAATTCACTCATGTATGAATCTATTAGCTATCCATAGTTAGTTATAATATATCATAGTCTTGCGTTCGTTTCTGTCTCGTTATTCAAATTTAGTAAACGCTTATCTTCGTTACCCTTCGCAATAAGACTCTAAGCGAATTTACGTTTTCCAACGCAAGTCTTCGTTTCTATACGCTATTCATATTTTATCATCGTACTGGTTCGTTGGGATCAGAATGGTGCGATGAAGGACGATGCATGACGAATGATAACAGAATGATAAACGAACAATTACCGTACATTAAATAAGAGGTGCGATTTCAAACAGATGATACACGAATTTTAAATTCGTCGGGAAATTTTGAACATGTTCAAAATTAACCGACGAATTTAAAGAATCGCAACTGTTAGTTCCGAAGGCTTCCGAAGGCTTACGAAACCGAAAACGAAGGGTAACTATGGTTAACTATCAATTACGATTACAAACTATTTTCAAAAAACTACTATTCGCCGGTCATCGCAACCCTTATTTTATGCAATTTGGTTAAGTGTGAGGGGGCCTTAAGAAGGAAACTCATTTGAAATTTAAAATGTGCCAATAAAGTAAAGATTTGGTGGAAGATAAAGAGATGTGGAACAAGTGTACACCACACAACCAACAAAAGAGACGGCAATCCAAAAAATCACAATGGAAAACAGCCAGCAGATGTTGACATAACAATTAATAAATTCAAAAATAATGTCATATCTTATAGTCTTTTTTTTCTTTTTTTGGTTGACCATGTGATAAAAGTTTTACTATAATTGGACTTCAGTTTTTCTTGAGATGGTGTTCAATATGAACACTCAAATTACCGTAATTCTTGTCTTTTTTTTAATTTTAGCAATGTGAAAACAGTTTATCCAATGTTATTTCCATTTCAGCCATGTGATAACTGTTTATCAATGTTATTTCTATTTCAGCCATGTGATAACTGTTTTGCCAATGTTATTTCTATTTCAGCCATGTGATAACTGTTTTGCCAATGGTTATATCAGATGCTGGAGCTGTAAAGGCAAAGGAAGGGTATGTTATCTTTCACAGAAAGTTTTGACATCTTTGTTTAAATTGTTGAAAAGGTGTCTTTGGCGATACCTGTTCGGCTATTTTTTCAAAGCTATTTTCCATATTTTCAACATTTTGCTCAGAACTTTTTAAACATTTGTCCTTGCAACTTTTTACAATAGAATAAGTGTTTAAAGAAGATATCATAAGTTTCAGTATTGCAAATTATGCATAGAAGAGTACTGATACAGGCCGTGCCAGATTTAGAAATTTTCAAAGGGGAGGGTGAGCAGTTTAATAGATATACTTGGACATCTTGTTTCATACAGTTCCACACCAAAATTTCCTGTCAAAGGGGAAGCGGGCGCACCCAGTTGCAGGACTAAATCTGCCTTTGGTAAGGTATAAGTAATTTTTGGCCGGATTTCACAAAGTGAAAAAATCTGGGTTATAAAATGGTGCATGTCGGGCAGGTGTGCGGGCAACAGGCAGCGTGCTGGCGTGGAAGAAATCTTTTGTAACAGTTTTCTCAGCAACCACTTTATTTACTTTGACAGATTTTTTTTATTTTATAGAGGAAATGTATCAGTTGTAGTGGATCAGGTAGACAGTTTGAAGATGAACCATGTTCAGCATGCAATGGAGCAGGAAAAAAAGAGTAGGTATTCCATAAATGGGTCCTCTTTAGTGTGAGATGACCAGGTTGAGATGTGAGCATGTGTAGTGATCTCACACTGTCCAATTTACTAATTAAAACTCTTTGTTTTGATATTGATCAATGACATTGACAAATAAAATGCAATGTTTTTTAAAACTTTCAGTTTTTTTGAATGAAGCTACCTAGGATTTATGTTTATAAAAATGTAATATTTTTGGAAGAAATAGGTACTTTCACGTTTTTGGAAAAACCTGGCTAATCTATTAAAAGTTGTCTTTTGGCTGGTTCTGCTGTGCTTCCCTCCCAAAAAAACTGAAGAATACTATCACTTGTGAAAGGTTAGCTAGTCTTTTCCAAAAAGTGTGTGTAAGAACCTATAATTCTTCCTTAGTAAGGATTTTAGATTTAATGGATACTTTTCTAATTTTCACCATTAATCTGCTATTCATTCTTTTGATATCAAATATTCTTGATGTTTTGAACAATTTGTTCTGTATTATAGTAGAACTATGTAATAAATTATCTGACTGAAATATTTGTAGATGCATTACCTGTGATGGGAAAGGCAATACACTGTGTAAAGTGTGTAAGGGTCATAGGATGCTCAAGTACTTCATTCAACTGACAATCAAATGGTGAGTGATAGAAGTCTAATTTGCTATCTGGTTATGACAATGTATACATTAACATATTGAGCTTGATTTTCTTTTCCTGATTTTGTTGTTAAACTTATGTCTGTCTCCTTTTAAAAATGGGGGAGGTATAAAGCGATGGCATCCATATGTCAGTGAGATCTCATATCTCCAACCCCTCATTTACCTCTTTATGTACTGTAAACGTACTTATTTTCGCGTGGTATTTATTTTCACGGATTTCGCGGTCACTTAATTTCCGCGAAAATAAAGACCAGTGAAATTAAATACCATATTTTTGGAAGAAAATATTAACCTTGTTTTCATGTAATACTTATTGGCTAGAGTGTACTCTCGATGTTGAAAGTAACGGTTCTATGTGAATGACAAACATCAAAGGGATTGTTATCAAAACATCTTTACAATCAACCCAAGCTAACCTTGATTTTTATTGTACGCAACCTTTGACCTTTCCAATACACACTAGAAGTGAATGACCCAAGCTGACCATGATCCAAATTGACACCTTTTAACCATTTAATTGTGTGATAATCGATAACAGTTTTAAATGACAGACGGATTATAGAATTGTAGCCACAATAAATTTTGATCATTAATTGGGCTTCTGAGTAATTAGTAAATCAAGAATGCACTTCAATTTATAATTGACCAACACACATATTTACAAATACGACATTTGAAAGAAATTAAATTAAATGTTGAGGAACTTACAAATTCATAGCCTCAATCAATTAGTCAGTTGTCGTCAGTATTTATGTAAATCATGAATTATTAATAAAGGACCGTTATTTTAGGTTTATATTAACTTTAAATCATTAATCCGCGAAAAACCTTAAATGGTCAATGAGAAAAACCGTGAAATTAAGTACCCGCGAACTTGTTTCAAATACGGAAATGGCGAAAATAAATACGTTTACAGTATTTTCATGAATCTTTTGACATAAAGGTTTGATCTGAATGTTTTTTGGGGAGGTTTATCAAAACGAGGACTTACCCATTAGATGACAAGCTAGGAGTACCCATCTGCTATCCACAACTCTACCTTTGTCTCTCTTTGTTTTTGGAGAGAAGCAGAGAGTTTTATGGATTCCAGTTTTTAGCTCACCTGACCCGGTCAGGTGAGCTATTGTCATCACTTGGCGTCCGTCGTCCGTAAACTTTTTATAACGTTAACTCCTCTGACACCATAAGTCCAATTGCAACTAAACTTGGTATGATTGTTCATTAGCATTCGGTGCCTAGAACTGATGTGGGGATTTTTGATTTGTCAAAAAACATAGCCGCCATGGCTAAAAATAGAACATAGGGGTAAAATGCAAGGGTAAAAGTGATCAGCACCTCAAGATCTACTTACCCTGAAATTTTGAAGAAAATCCAACTACCGATGTAGGAGTTATTGCCCTTTATGTGGGTTTTTTTGCTAATTTTGCACCTGTTTAGCTCAATATCTTGAAAACTATACAAGATATTTGAGAAATTTAAATTGCATATTGTTACTCGCATTAAGCTCTACAAAAAAATGTAATAGAGTCAACGTTGTAGGACCTTTCCTTTGAGGAGTTATTGCCCTTAGAACGTCCAAATTGAGCATTTAAAAAGCATTTTCTTGTTAACTCCTCTAACACTTTAAGTCCAGTTAGAACCAATATTGGTATTGTTGTTTATTAGCATTAGGTGTATAGAACTGATGTCCACGGGCATTCTTGATTGGTTGTAAAACATGGCCACTGTGGCTAAAAATAGAACATTAGGTTAAACTGCATTTTTTTGCTAATAACTCAAAAAGGGTGACAGATTTTTAGATTTTGATTGAGAACAAAAGTGATCAGCATCTTAAGATCCACCATATTGTCAGATGACCCCCTTATTAATGTTATGACCCTTTCAACGTCAAATAGATTTTGCCTAATAACCTTTACTTTAGGCACATATGTCAGGTGAGCGATTCAGGCTCCTGGGAGCCTCTTGTTCTTTTTTTTTTGTCAATTCATATTCAACATTTACAAGGAATATAAAGTATTAGATGTTGTAACAAACATGACACAAATGTTTTGTAATATATTAAAATAAAAATATGTTGAGACTTTCATTTTCAAAGTATTGATAAAATGCAAAATACTAATATGATGCAGGTTTAACCTGTGACGCTCCTAAAGATACAATAAAATTGTATTCGTTTTTTTGTTCGAAAATTAAAAAAAAACTAGCTTTTCTTGTGGGTTACATGTGCGTTCGATGACATCTAAAATTTTCAAAGAAAAAAGTGTTAAAGGACGCCGAAAGTTCGGGAAATGGGGCATGCTAAACCGGAAGTTGAAGGAAAATAAAGCTCATAGTACAACTGAATATTGACATTTCTACCATTTTCTGATAGAACATCTCATGTCATTTCTAAGTATACATATGTCAAACTCACTTAATATATCATTTGGTAGAATTCCAAGTATTCAGTTCTTTATTATCTTAGACAGTAGATATCCCATGTTTACATTTAAGGTCATCCTCTAAATGTAATATTTAGGGCCCCGCATCAAAGATGTGGACGCCCTATAGTTTTCACTTTGTCCGTCCGTCCGTCCGTCCGTCCGTCTGTCCGTCCGTCAACAATTCTTGTGAACACTAAAACTCAAAAACTATTAACACCACAGTTCTGAAATTTTGTACAGCTACTAAGTAGCATGTCATAATTTGCATATTAAAATTTCGTGCAAATCTGGTAAATATTTTTGGAAAAAACTTCATTTTTTATCGAAAATCACAGATTTTGAGAATTGGATTTTGTGAACACTAAAACTCAAAGGCTTTTAACAATACAGCTCTGAAGTTTCATACACATTCCATGGATCATGCCTTAGTGGTTATAATCATAGTAAATATAATTTTGAAAACACTTAGATTTTTTGCCGCGGGGCCCTTTCTGACTTTGTCAGTAATCTAGTATTTATATTTTTCACAGGCATAAACATGATGATGATGTTATTGTTGAGAAAACCAGCTTACCTGATAAACTGATAAAGAAATGTGAAGGGAACACAGTCTTCAAGGAATCATACCCAAGAGTAGGCCTTTTATTATGTTTTCACAGACACCTATTATTGGCCCTGTAATCTAATTTTTCAAGATTGGTAAATCTGTATGGATGCAAATGAATTGATTCATAGAATACCTTAATGTAGCATGAATAACAGTTTTGGTATTGCACTACTATACTTTGATTTACTAAGACACCTTTAAAATAGGAGTAACTGAGAAATAATAATCCAACAAAGTGTTGGAGGAAAATCACAAACAAATTTCTCTTCCATTTTTAGTTGCAAACATATGATTCAGATTAATTATAATGTCACCTGTTACTTGTTGCAAAGCAACACATAGGAGTCAATTTGACATTATCTGTTGTCTTAGGCTTCCTGTGTCATCAACCTGTGATGTAACAGTTTTCTCGACAACTAAATGACCTAGTTTCTTGGCACTTGTCCTGTAGCTTCATCCTATAGAACTATATGGTGTAAAACGATTTTATGCCTAAAACTCTTCTACTTCCAGTTAACCAAATATTTTAAAATCCATGGAAGAATGCTTTTCTAGTTTAAGTTAGTTTTAATTTTTTTTATTTACAGTATATTATATATCAAGAATACATATCTTTTCTTTCATGCTGTCATTTACCTTAGATTGTTCTTATTCACATAGTATTTTTAATTTGTCCCCTACTGGCTGAAACCTACTGTTGAAAGCCGAAGGGGACTATAGGTTTGTGCTCTGTCCCTCTGTCTGTCCGTCTGTCATGCCTCAGTTTTCCACACTTTTTTCTAAACACTTATAGATAATAATATTATTTTTGGTATGTGAGTCTACCATGAAGAGTACAGATCAAGATTAAGTTTCATGCCAGTCCACAAATTTTTACATGATTTATGGCCCCTAGAACTTTGAAAATTCACTGAAATTTCGGTTTTCCACACTTTTTTTATCTAAACGCTTATAGGTAATGAACTGATATTTTGTATGTGAGTTAACCATGATGAGTTACAGATCAAGTTTGAGTTTTTGGTCGGTCTGCAAATTTTTATGGGATTATGGCCCTTTCAACTTTAAAATTTCACTGAAATTTCAGTTTTCCACACTTTTTTCTAAACAATTATAGATAATGAACTGATTTTGGTATGTGAGCTTACCCTAATTAGTTACAGATCAAGTTTAAGTTTCTTGCCTGTCTGCAAATTTTTACAGGATTTATGTCCCTTTGAACTTCACTCAAATTCAATTTTCTGTACTTTTTTCTAAACGCTTGAAGATAATGAACTGATTTTATATGAGTCTACCATGATGTGTTACAGATCATCTATATGTTTCGTTTTGATTTGCAAATTTTTGCATGAGTTATGGCCCTTTGAACTTTGAAATGTCACTGAAATTTTATTTTCTGCTTTATTATTATCCCTTGTAGATAATTAACTGATCAAGTTTAGGTTTTAATTTGTTTCACAAATTTTAACCAATGACTGAAATATGAGGCTGGTAGGGGACTATTGTTTTGCAATACTCTCAGAATGCTTGTTATAATATAGTAATCCTTTCTCTAATTAAATTTTTCCAGGTATATCCTCTTCAGAGTTTCCCAGTTCCAGAAATTAACAGCGGATCACAAAGTTTGGTGGCCAAACATCAATATTCAATGGAAAGAATACTCATGCAGGTAATGTTTATAGATGTATCAGGTACTTGGGTAGTTGTTTCTTATAAGATTGGAACATATGGAAAGATGGAAATAAATTGTTCTTTCTCAAATATATCATTCAGAAACATTTATATTTACAGAAAACCAAAACCAAAACAAACAGAACACACACACAAAAAAAACCCCAATAAAACAGCAAGCAGCCTTTACTGGTCACATTGAAGGCTGTTGGCTGTTGCAGATTTTTAGGATTGCCGTTTGTTTATATAGGTTGTGTCATGTACATTTATTCCACATCTCATTAACCTCTATCAGCAGCTGAACAAAACAGAGACAAAGGAAAATTACAACACAAACAAAGGAACAATAGTATATAAAGAATGCACATAAGCTAGTAACACTGGGGGTAAACAGACTGTATGCAAATTTTAAAGAAATGGAGTAAATATGCATGACACGAAATCACAATATAAACATTGAAATCGAATTCAGGAACTGTGTCATCAATGCTATTGTTCAGGACAATGCAAGTCTGTCAAAGTATTTCCAAATGACCATCTTGACTTATTTTATCATGAATTAAAAATCCAATGACATGTCATTTTGGGGAAACCACTAAGTCTGATATCCATGAAAATATATAAACCTGTAGTAGTAAAGTAATTATGTTCTCCATTTAAGAGGGGGCATCCACAACATCTATACTGGTTGATGCATTACTGCACATTTTTTCCCTTAGGATGACATGGTCAGCAAAAAGCTCTACGGAGCTTATGTTTATTCTGTTTGTATTAACCCGACTTTAAATAAAGTTTCTTAGTCTTAGTCTTAGACATGTCAGAATCCATATAGTTTTACTCATTTCCATCCATACAAATTTCTGTGAAGCTTTTTTCAGAAACAGTACATCAGAATTATTTGAAATTTGGTAGGATGGTTCAGCATGACAACCTGACAACATTGTAAGTGACTTTCAGATCAGTTGGACTTCTACTTCCTGTTTGGGACTGGGCCCATATGAAAATTTATGTGAAAGTGAAGTTGTACATATATCATTTGTTTTTTCTTCTTGTAGAAACACAAAGTAAAGGTGGTTCCAGTGACTGTCTGTCAGTATAAATGGAAGGATAGAGACTCTGACTTTATTGTTTATGGATTGGATAAGAAAGTCCATGCTCCTGATTATCCTCTACAATCATGCTGGGGGTGTAGTGTTCTATAGAAATCTACAATCATGTTGGGAATGTAGTGTTCTATAGAAATCTACAATCATGCTGGGGGTGTAGTGTTCTATAGAAATCTACAATCATGTTGGGAATGTAGTGTTCTATAGAAATCTACAATCATGCTGGGGGTGTAGTGTTCTATAGAAATCTACAATCATGTTGGGAATGTAGTGTTCTATAGAAATCTACAGTCATGCTGGGGGTGTAGTGTTCTATAGAAATCTACAATCGTGTTGGGGAAGTAGTGTTCTATAGAAATCTACAATCATGCTGGGGGTGTAGTGTTCTATAGAAATCTACAATCGTGTTGGGGAAGTAGTGTTCTATAGAAATCTACAATCATGTTGGGGGTGTAGTGTTCTATAGAAATCTACAATCATGCTTGGTATGTAGTGTTCTATAGAAATCTTCAATCATGCTGGGGAATGTAGTGTTCTATAGAAATCTACAATCATGTTGGGAATGTAGTGTTCTATAGAAATCTACAATCATGCTGGGGGTGTAGTGTTCTATAGAAATCTACAATCATGTTGGGAATGTAGTGTTCTATAGAAATCTACAGTCATGCTGGGGGTGTAGTGTTCTATAGAAATCTACAATCGTGTTGGGGAAGTAGTGTTCTATAGAAATCTACAATCATGCTGGGGGTGTAGTGTTCTATAGAAATCTACAATCGTGTTGGGGAAGTAGTGTTCTATAGAAATCTACAATCATGCTGGGGAATGTAGTGTTCTATAGAAATCTACAATCATGTTGGGAATGTAGTGTTCTATAGAAATCTACAATCATGTTGGGGGTGTAGTGTTCTATAGAAATCTACAATCATGTTGGGAATGTAGTGTTCTATAGAAATCTACAATCATGATGGGGGTGTAGTGTTCTATAGAAATCTACAATCATGCTGGGGATGTAGTGTTCTATAGAAATCTACAGTCATGTTTGGAATGTAGTGTTCTTTAGTAACACAACTTCTTATTGTTATGACATCCAATGAATCTCATTTTTTCCTGTTTATTTATATTTATTTCTAAAAAGTTTACTGCTGCAATTTACCTATTTTATACTTACATTTTCTATGTACAAATGTATATTTATAATTGTAATCCTTAACATTTATTTTTTAACTTAATGATATTTAATATTAATGTTGGATGTTGTCAATTATATGTCCACCTGTAGAAAAAAAAATCAGAATTTACTATGTTCCAGATTTGGGCTGCTAGATTTGAAGTAATGTTGATAAAATCATAAGATGAGACCATATTTTATGTTTTGATTAGACCACTACTTTAGATTTTCTTTTTAGCTCACCTGGACCAAAGGTCCATGTGAGCTATTACCATCACTTGGCGTCCGTCGTCGTCTGTCTTCTGTCGTCGTCGTCGTCTGTTAACAATTTTTCAAAAATCTTCTCCTCTGAAACTACCATACAGAATTTAATTAAACTTGGTATGACTGATCCTTAGGGTGTCCTGCACCAAACTTGTGTTTTGATTTTTGATCCGTTAAAAAACATGGCCGCCGTTACTAAAAATAGACTAAGGGGGTCAGACTACTGTTTTTGGCTTATAAATCAAAAAGTATAAGAGATAGAGGAAATCTGAGGCCACGTTACTGATTCAGCATCAAAAGCTCTACAAAAGTCTCCATTTGGTCAAAGTTGTCAGATGACCCCTTATAGGGGTTACGGCCCCTTAAAGGTGAAAAATAGCATTTATTCATGTTTTTGGCCTACAGAATGAAAACTATTGCAGATAGAGATTAGCTGTTGCTTGCTTAGATGTTCAGCTCATTTAACTCTACAAAAGTCTCTATAGGGTCGAAGTTGTCAGATGACCCCTTATAGGGGTAACGGCCCCTTAAAGGTGAAAAATAGCCATTTTTCATGTTTTTGGCCTACAGAATGAAAACTATTGCAGATAGAGATTAGCTGTTGCTTGCTTAAATGTTTAGCTCATTTAGCTCTACGAAAGTCTCCATAGGGTCGAAGTTGTCAGATAACCCCTTATAGGGGTTACGGCCCCTGAAAAATAGCGTTTTTTCATGTTTTTGTCCTACAGAATGAAAACTATTGCAGATAAAGATTAGCTGTTGCTCGCATAAATATCCAGCTCATTTAGCTCTACAAAAGTCTCCATAGGGTCGAAGTTGCCAGATGACTCCTTATAGGGGTTATGGCCCCTTATAGGTGAAAAATGGTGTTTTTGGCCTATAGAATGAAAACTATTGCAGGTAGAGAAAAGCTGTTGCTTGCTTAAATGTTCAGCTCATTTAGCTCTACAAAATTATAGGGTCAACATCAACCCAGGTGAGCGATTCAGGCTCCTGGGAGCCTCTTGTTAATCTTATTTTATAGAAATCTTTGGATGTGTTTATCATTTTTATGATGTATTTTTTACAAATGTTTTTACTTTAAATCCTTGTTTTGTTTTATATGTTGTGTTTTTGTTACACAAATTTGTCTCAATGAAATGAGAGTTTTAATGGTTCTCATCTTTAAGGTTAGAGTTTTTACTACTTTTTAATTGAATTGACATTGAAAAACTGTATATACACTTACTTTAATTATAATGATGAAAATGAGACATTTTTTCTTCCATTTTATGAGTTTCCAATTGTTTGCATTCTTTTAATTATAATATTACTAATGTACAACAGTTCTCACGGTGATATGGTGATTTCACAAAAATGGTTTTGGAAAAAATATGTGATTTTATATGATAATTTAAAAATAAGAAAACTTCTAGTGTGTGAAAACATTTAACTTGTTTACTCTTTTTTTACTGTTCCAATTAAATGGCTTATTAGTTCATCCCTCTTGAACTTTTCTAGCAGGTGAGTTTATCAGGTGTTGTTCTGGTCGTACAAATTGGTGTATAGCTGTTGGATCAATTACATTTGGTTTATCTCTATCTTGAAAATTTTTGGTAATTATTTAAAAGTCTGTATATGTCTTTAACCATTATGTATAATCCCTAAAACTTACAAATATCAAGCCTTAATTGTGCAATAAAAATTTGATAAAAATTACACTCGACATTTTTATTTAACTGATGGAGCCTGGGAGATAACATATGTGTTGTGGTCTCATGTTCGTTTACTCCATATCCTTTCATAAATTATTTATTACAGGAGTTTGTCTTTTATGCCATGTGGCGTTAGTAGAACAATTCCCTGTGTTTAAGATGTATGCTCTTTATATTTAGATACATTAGATTACTTATCATGTGTTCACTTTGTTTTTAACCACTATCTAATATTATATAAATTCTTAAACCTAAGGTTTACTACTATCGTAGTTTTGTCCTTTGCTATATATATATATTTGGATTTCATTTGGTTTTATGCATTTTGAACATCTTTTGAATTTTGGATTTCCTTTGTTTTGGGTGAGGAATAATTTTCTGAAATGGCCATACAGCTCATAAAAATTAATTGCAACTGGAGTTAACATATGCTTGTGGTCTCATGTTCATTTACTCCATATCCTTTCATAAATTATTTGTAGCTTAAGCTGACTCATTGTTCCTCTGCACTGATATCACAAAGACTTTAAAGTTACCAATTTTCTCAACTGTTGGCTTTTTCCATTGCATTGAAAATAGTCAATAAACCCTTTGATCTCGACAGTTTTAAAAATTGTATTTGATATATTAAAAAGTGGAAGTAACATAAGAGTCTAAATTTTGTATATGACAAATATGTTGTAGTATCTGCAGATAAAGCATCAAACATTTTTGTTTGCATAAAACATTATATTTAGTGTTTAACAGCTGAATTAAGGTTTGGTTTTACAGCAATAGCACCACAAATACAGCAACAACACTGATAATTAACAATCATAATTTATTACAGGGAAATATTTATTAACAGTATCATGTACAGCTATTTTTTATTATTATTTAGTTTAATTTTAACAACTTAGAATTCAGGATTTCAAATTGACCCTTATAGAGTTCACAGGGTAACTCCAAGTATTTAAGGGTACAGATGTGCAGGCCAAAATGTTTGTGCCCACCCCAGTCATATATAAGCATGCTTAAAAAAGACACCCTTTCTAGAAATCTACAATCATGCTGGGGATGTAGTGTTCTATAGAAAACTACAATCATGCTGGGGGGGGGGGGTAGTGTTCTATAGAAAACTACAATCATGCATGTTGGAGAAGGAGTGTTCTATAGAAATCTTGGACAATACTGTTCCAATTAAATGGCTTATTAGTTCATCCCTCTTGAAATTTTCTAGCAGGTGAGTTTATCAGGTGTGGTTCTGGTTGTACAAATTGGTGAATAGCTGTTGGATCAATTACATTTGGTTTATCTCTATCTTGAAAATTTTGGGTAATTATTTAAAAGTCTGTATATGTCTTTAACCAATATGTATAATGTGTTGTTGCTGTATTTGTGGTGCTCTTGCTGTAAAACCAAACCTGAATTCAGTTGTTAAACACTAAATATAATGTTTTATGCAAACAAAAATGTTTGATGCTTTATCTGCAGATACTACAACATATTTGTCATATACAAAATTTAGACTCTTATGTTACTTCCATGTTTTAATAAATCAAATACAATTTTCATATCATATATGCAACATCTGAAATTTCCAGCCTTTTACATATGATATGTACCTACCTTAATATTGGAAGTTAACACCCCCCTCAACCCGTGATAGAGGTAATGCCTCATTGATCACCAAAACAGTATATTTTTAATGCATTTAAAAGTACATGGAATAAGCTTAAACTTGACATATTTTATAGATGTTCTTTTTAAATCAAAGTTTGTGAATGGTAAAAGTTACCAAATGCTTGTACAGTTATGGTCGCCACAAGGAGGCAAAATGTGGATATGGAGTCACCCTTTTTCTATTGATATATGAAATACTAGTGTGTGAAAAGTACACCCTATCATATATGCAACATCTGAAATTTCCACCCTTTTACATATGATATGTACCTACCTTAATATTGGAAATTAACACCCCCCCCCCAACCCGTGATAGAGGTAATGCCTCATTGATCACCAAAACAGTATTTGGTGATGGTTTGCCCAGTGGAACTTAACATAGCTGAACAAGTTGTTGGGATTTTTTTCCTGCTAATACTCTCTTAATTTGAAGTTCTTTGAAATTCTAAGTTGATCACCTTCGAGTAGTTATCTAAGGGAGCGACCATTTAATTTTTAGGGGGGGGGAGGCTGTCGTGAAATTTGAAATAAAAATGCAGGTTGGCAGAAATAACCAGAGGCTCCCAGGACCCTGAGTCGCTCACCTAGTCTTGATGTCAACCCTATGAAGACTTTTGTATAGCTAAATGAGCTGAATGTTTAAAAACAAGAAAAAGCTTTTCTCTATCTGCAAAAGTTTTCATTCTATATAAGCAAAAAAACACTATTATTCAATTTTTAAGGGGCTGTAACTCTTATAAGGGGTTATCTGACAACTTCGACCCTATGGAGACTTTTGTAGAGCTATATTAGCTGAATATTTAAGCAAGCAACAGCTTTTCTCTATCTGAAATAGTTTTCATTCTATAGGCAAAAAACATGAAAAACGCTTTTTTCACCTTTAAAGGGCCATAACCCCTATCAAGGGTCGTTTGACAACTTCGACCCAATGGAGACTTTTGTAGAGCTTTTGATTCTAAAGAGCCTAAGATCCTTCAGATTTTTTCTATCTGTTATGGTTGCTGAGTTGTAAGCCATTTTAAGTGATTTTACCCTATGTTCTCTTGTTAGTAACAGCGGCCACGGGGACTTGCTCCCTTGTATCAATATTTTGTTAGAGTCAATGTGCGGTACGAAAAAAAACTGTTTTTTTGGTACGAAAAAAACTGTTTTTTTCGTACCGCACATTGACTAACAAAATGTTGATAAAGGGGAGCAAGTCCTTGTGCAGTGGCCATGTTTTTTATCAAATCATTTTAAAATGAGGATCGTTTGTTGGCAACATGTCACATATCATTCCTCCAAAGTTTCAGTTAAATTGGTTCAGAGGTTTCAGGAAGAAGATTTTTGAAATTGTTAACGGACGACGGACGACAGACGACGACCAAAAGACGACGATTGCATAAGCTCACATGGCCTTTGGCCAGGTGAGCTAAAAAGGCAGGACAGTGCTTTGAATTTAAAAAAAGGCAAGATGGTATTTTTGGCTGAAATGTTTATAGTAGCTTAAAAAATGAACATATTGGTGCGCTTTAGCACAAATATCCCCCCTAAAAATCAAATGGTTACTCCCTAAGCAATAAACGTAGCTAAAAGATACTTTTTTCCTACAGAATGAAAACCATAGCAATTAAGGGAAAGGTTGTTATTAGCTGAAATGTACATCTGATTTAGCCATACCAAAACTAAATGTTGGAAAGTATCAAAATGTTATAAAATTGATGGAAGATAATAAGATATGATATAAGTGTATTAAATCAGCGTCAATTAAAATATCCTAAATGGAAAAGTTACTGTTCGCCGTCTTGCACTTTGCCCTAATTAAAAAAATCAGAACCAAATCTAAAATTATCAACAAAAGCATCCCTTCTGGGCACAAGAACAAATATAAGATTTGAGAAAGGCAGGTACATCCAAAATGGATGAGTTATACTAACGCCCAGATTGCGAAGCCTTAATGTTTTATCTCTTCACAATGATTCTTCGATAAAACAAATATAATAAAATTGTCTTCAAGTTTTCTTTGGGATTAAGATACAGATCTAGAAAAACTATTTGCTAATTTGTTTTTTAAGACCTTTGGATAATATAGTCAGTTTGAAGACCAGGTGAGCGACGGTCGGGCTCCTAGGATTCTTTTCATGCTCTTGTTGATCCTTGTTAAGTTGACATTCTAAATGACAAACTAAAATTGACCTCTCCCAAATATCCTCTCTTGATATATTATTAAATACGATTGTCTTTTAATTTTGCATTTGGCCTTTTGGTTTTCATACCGTGATCTTTTGACATATTCCTTTTATAAACATTGGCTTTGGACTATATTGCATAGACAAACGATTGGACACCATTTGTCTATCCCATCCCTAACTGTTTTGACAGTTCAATCTACGTGGTTCAATCACATGTATGTCTGTGAAGTCATTTTAAAGTTTATTCTTTATCAGATTTTACACTATCTTGTAACTAGTTAAAATCACAAGTGCATAGTACATTGTAACATAATATAATAACCCCAGGATAATACCTATAAATAATCGTATCTATCTATATACGTATATGGTATTTCCACGGAAGTAATAAATATTCAAGTTTCCTCCTATGACACGAGCAGGATAGCATGTCTGAGACCGACAGATTATTGGGCCAACAACCAAGGTAAAATTCATAGAAAAATCAAAATTCTTTAAATTGGCCTTAACTTTTAAGAAAACACCATCTCTTTAAAATATATGTCAATTTCTAAATTTAAATATGGTAATCTAATATAACAGGAAGTGGGAGTACCCTGCATAATTAGTACGGAGGTAAAGACAAAATGAACAGGTAAGCACAACATTCAAGACAATATTAGTTTAAAAACAGAAAAAAAAACATGACCAAGAGAACCTAATATGATCAAACTGCTTACTTGAAAACACAAAACTGAAAGTAATATGAAGCGATTGACATCGGATAGTAGACTATACTGGTAAACATAGTGATAGATAGACGAAATAAACCTAATTAAATGGACATTGACCCTAACTTTTTCCTACTTTTACCACTGTGTATACATATATAATAACTAATTGCATATTGCAATTTATCAAAAACTAAAATTAAAAAAACTTTCAAGTCACTGTACAATTTATTTCCTTTCGTGTTTTATCATATTTAATATGCAACGGATGTTTTTGGTTTCCTGGATTAATTTACAGATAATTGATTACTATTAAGAGTATATATAGCTGGTAAGTGGAAAAACTGATAACTGAATCAGAAAAAAAATGCGACAATAAAACGTTGAACAACAGTCTAAAGTTCTTAAAATACAGTAAGTAAATAAACATATACCTAAAAGAAATATTGGACAAAGAAAGTTTTGAATATGACAACACTTGAATTTCATTACAATTAACCACAGGCGTCTGGGTTCAGGATTTTTTTTTTTTATTAATAACGTGTATATAAACATTTTCATACTCGTCTATATAGACGAGTATGAACATTTTTATATACACGTTATTAATAAAAAAAATCCTGAACCCAAACGCCTGTGCAATTAACATTTTCGTTGAAAAAAAACAAAACAACGCAACAAAAAGTTAAGATGAGGAATGTACGTATCAAATTATCTTTTTTATTTCACAGTGGATCACAAGGTTACCCACCTGCGGGTGCTTATCCCGGGGGTCAACCCGCGGGTGCCTATCCTGGAAGTCAGTCTGCGGGTGCCTATCCTGGAAGTCAACCTGCGGGGGCTTACCCGGGAGGACAGTACTCCGGTGGCCCAGGGTATCCAAACAGTCAGCCTGCAGGCGCATACCAAGGCCAACCAGCTGGTGGCTACCCAGGTCCTCAGAATCAGCAACAGCCGGGGGCTGGATATGTCGGTATGATATATTGATTCAAACATGTTTTAAAATTGAAGATTTGTTAGTAACATTAGCTTTGATTAAGAACCCTGAACAAATAACTTTATAAGTAATAAATATCAAATGATATTTTCACTTTACAACAAACATCTACGGATGAAAACAAGCACACATGTACTTGTTCGTACCTTTGAGTTCTTTATTTCGAACCTCAACCCAACAAGCAGGCGTGACCTCAGTTCTTTTATTTCGTACCATAGCCCCACCAGCAGGTATGACTGTTCCTCAGTACACGGGAGATATACCAGACAATCTCCAGCCGACAGACCAGCCATCTGCCCCAACGGCTCCACCTCTAGAGAAGATGGATAATATCCCTGGCTACCAAAACATAGGCTTTACAGAGGGTATGTATATGCAGTGCGTCTTATCTCTTAGGGACTACATGTCTATTCTATAAAGGAATTCAGACCGAATGACATAGTAATTTGAAAAGCAAGAAAATGCAGAACAACTTTTGCGAAAAGATGACCATACTTGTCTGAAATTTCAGATACATATAGTTTCACGTGACGTTTACAAACAAAAGGTAGAATGACAGAAGCACAGGCAAAAAAAATATTGTGCAGAACGGAGAACAGGGATGGGTATAACGGACTTGTATGTGGTCGTTATTTGTTTCTAATTGTTTTTGTTTTATCCTATATAGCTGTCCTTCCGCCACCACCAAGCTATGAAGAAACTGTAAAAGGCCCACCTCCTGAGAGACAGAACATTTCTAAGTAAGCAGTATTACGTTTTATATTAATCGTTTTCACTGTAAATAAAAAACACGAAAGCTTCCTTCTACAATTTCAGGGATACTAGTAATTAATGTTCTAGAAACCACTCTGAAAAGCTGTGGGCACCAATCTCTGTGATTTAAATTGTTGTGATTGTGGTGTTTACAAGTTTTTTTTATGCTTTGCTAATGGCTAATTATGAACGGTTTAAATTGCAACGCTCTTGTAAATTTTAAAGTTGCAACCGTGATGCCATGGTTAAAGATTTATTGAAAATTCAAATGCTTATATTACTTCTTGGATCATGCAAATCCAGCATCATTAAAACATGATATGTATTTTCATACAAAAGATGACGGAGTAATCACGTTTTTAGATTGTTTTGTGTGTTACAAATTTAAACCACAGCATGTTTTTGTTGCAGTGTTCCAACAATCACAGAACAAGAAGCCAGAGAGGCACTGCTGGAATTTGTAGCAGACCATTGTTGTTATGGGAAAGGAACTGCTATGGACCTGAAATTCAATGACATGCAGTCAAGCAGTGCATTTCATGTAAATTGATAAAATATTTTGGTTTCAGTTTAAATGCTAATAAAACAGATGAATGTACTTTCATTTATTTGTAAAAACAGTGAAAGAGCTTATTAGGCTCTATAGACATATAGAAATGTGGAATGGATTTCATTTTGAATTCAACAAGTCAAAGGTTTTTTGGGAAGTTTTATTTATTTTCGAGCAATTATCTTTAGGTAGAATTATTTGTTTTTTTAACATTTTTTTTTCAGTACAGTGTGGAAAGTTTTACAGAATCCAGATCAACAGAATGGGCATACCAGCCATATTCAGGTACAAATCAACAGTAGTAATTGAAAGTTAGCATTTCAATGGTATTTCCTATAAAATTCTAAATTTTCACATTAGAGGATATGGGTTACCCTTTTTAGCTCACCTGGACCAAAGGTCCATGTGAGCTATTGCCATCACTTGGCGTCCGTCGTCGTCGTCTGTCGTCGTCGTCTGTCGTCCGTTAACAATTTTTCAAAAATCTTCTCCTCTGAAACTACTGAACAGAATTTAATGAAACTTGGTATGAATGATCCTTAGGGTGTCCTGCACCAAACTTGTGTTTCGATTTTTGATCGGTCAAAAAACATGGTCACCTTTACTAAAAATAGACCAGGGGGGTCAGACTACTGTTTTTGGCTTGTAAATCAAAAAGTATAAGAGATAGATGAAATCTGATGCCACGCTACTGCTTCAGCATCAAAAGTTCTACAAAAGTCTCAATTTGGTCGAAGTTGTCAGATGATCCCTTTTAGGGGTTACAGCCCCTTACAGGCAAAAAATAGTGTTTTTTGCCTATAGAATGAAAACTATTGCAGATAGGGAAAAGCTGTTGCTTGCTTAAATGTTCAGCTCATTCAGCTCTACAAAAGTCTCCATTTGGTCGAAGTTGTCATATGATCCCTTTTAGGGGTTACAGCCCCTTACAGGCAAAAAATAGTGTTTTTTGCCTATAGAATGAAAACTATTGCAGATAGAGAAAAGCTGTTGCTTGTTTAAATGTTCAGCTCATTTAGCTCTACAAACGTCTTCTAGGGTCGAAGTTGTCAGATGACCCCTTATAGGGGTTACAGCCCCTTACAGGCAAAAAATAGTGTTTTTGGTCTATAGAATGTAAACTATTGCAGATAGGGAAAAGCTGTTAATTGCTTAAATGTTCAGCTCATTCAGCCTTACAAAAGTCTTCATAGGGTCGAAGTTGTCAGATGACCCCTTATAGGGGTTACAGACCCTTAAAGGCGAAAAAAGGTGTTTTTAGCCTATAGAATGAAAACTATAGCAGATAGAGAAAAGTTGTTGCTTGCTAAATTGTTCAGCTCATTTAGCTCTACAAAGTTTTTCATAGGGTTGACATCAAGACCAGGTGAGCGAATTAGGCTCCTGGGAGCCTCTTGTTAGTTTTTCACATATTTTTAAAAAAATTTAGATTTAAATCCTTCAGCAAGAGCATCTCCGGTGAGTATTCTTTAGACAAGACATGTGTAATAGTTTTAATATTTATTTGTCCTTATGC
The DNA here is from genome assembly GCA_963971305.1 of Arcuatula senhousia. Classification (NCBI taxonomy): domain Eukaryota; kingdom Metazoa; phylum Mollusca; class Bivalvia; order Mytilida; family Mytilidae; genus Arcuatula; species Arcuatula senhousia. The sequence continues at coordinate 11,723,593 of OZ020303.1, read as the reverse complement.
TTAAATATAATTGAGTTGTTGAACTTTATAAGAAGAAAAATTTACATGCATAAATATAAGTTGATTTTAAAAAGTAGCCAATGATTTTGTTTTTGAAGGTCAGCAAATAGATGGCCCTCACAATGGTCCAGCCCCTGGTCCCTGGGACATACAGTCCAAACCATCACAGATGTTCAAAAATGAGATAAGAAATATTGAAGTGCCACACACTGCATCAGTAAAGGTATGCAATAGACTTGCTTGAAAAACATTAAAACTCCTTAAATATTGGATATGTAGAAATTTTATCAAGCAATTGTTATTTGATATTTGTATCCTCAAAATATATCCAAATAAAATATACATTAATACTAGAAATTAATTTCTAAAATTTTAATCTTATTCAGTTTTAGCAAGAACAAAATTTAAATTCACTTTGCTTTTTGTTATTGTATATAGACATTTCAAGATTCAACATTTGTATTTTATTTGTCTCTCTATTTCAGCCATGTCACCACTGCTATGCTTCAGGCTTTGTGAGGTGTCACAGATGTCTTGGTAGAGGAAGGGTAAGTTGAAATTTATGTAAAATCTGTTGTCATTTGTTGCTAGTTTTCAGAAGTATGAACTATAATGATAGAAGAAATCTTAAACAGGTTAGCAACAACAAAAAATAAATAAAATAAAACTGATCTGTGTATATAAGGTCTCAATTTCTATTTTATTGTAGACCCATTGTACATCTTGTAATGGCTCTGGTAGGAAGTTTGGACATCACCATCACCATGACCACCATCATCACCATGGTGACCATCACCACCATCACCATCACAATGATTTTGAAGACAGGTGTATGTGGTGTCATGGCAGTGGTTATAGAGAGTAGGTATTCATTTCACCAGATGTGTAAGCTGTTTATATTTTATATCACAAACTACACATGCTTTCAAATAAGCCTTCAAATGTCTAACTAAGTTAAAGCAATCTTGCAATATAAAATGTTGAAAATCTGTATAAGAAAGATTTTCAGAGCATGAGGAAATATCACTTGGGCAATATAAACAAGATTTATAGGGATATCATCAGTTATTTCATATCTTAAAACAAATTTATGTACCAAGTTTTTGCTTTTCTACCATATCTGTATGAATACCCTTTCTTTTTTCAGTTGTACAATTTGTATGTCAAGAGGAATGGTAGTATGTCCTATGTGTAAAGGTCATAGCCAGCTGAAATGTTTTATCATGCTGAAAATAAGGTGGTCAGTATAAATTGTATATCATGCTGAAAATAAGGTGGTCAGTATAAATTGTATATCATGCTGAAAATAAGGTGGTCAGTATAAATTGTATTGCTAGAATGAAATTTGCGAAGTCTTTATATTTCAATTTTGTTTGGAAAAGAAGAAACAACAATTTAAGATTTTTAACAGCTACAAATGTACAAAGTATAAGATTTTCATTTTACAACAATTTTCAATCTATGCCTATTTTTTTTAAGGGAGAATAAAGAAGATCATCATGTTGTAGAGAGAACAGCCCTTCCTGATCACTTGATCCAAAATGCACAAGGACAAGTTGCATTTGAAGAAACTATGCCACGAGTAAGACTTTTAGTTCATGTCTTTGGGTTATATTTTGTAACTTTAATGGTCTTCATTTTCCTTTCTTTCACTCTCTAGACACAATATCAAAGAAAAAATAATACTTGTTTTATATTTAATTGTATAACATTGTGGTTTCATTATAAAATTTTATGGGGTTCAATGTTTTTTCCCAAAGACATTTCTTTGAGTTTTTACTTTCTGAGTTTGTACATCTAACAAAGAGTCAATTCTTTCAGTTTTTTTTAATAGGTTGTTTGTTATGCACTCAAAACACAATGATGCCCCACAAAAAACAAGGCAACCCTAAGATAAATGAAGTTCATTATATTTCATGTTCAAATATACCAATGTTATATAACTATCATTTACTGTAGGTTTATCCCATCACACAGTTTCAAGAGAGTGAAATTAACCAGGCATCCGCCAGACTGGTATCTCAACACCATTTTCCTAATAAGGCAATTATTATGCAAGTAAGTGTAATGTCCAGTTTACAAGGCTTTTTGATTATAATCATGAAAAAATCAAATTGTTTTGTTTAATAGTTTTATACTGACATCTTGCAATAAAATTAACTGGAATGTCTTCCATGAAAAGAATTTCAGACTATGACTATCAATATTCAATAAACAGGATTAAGTGAGTTATGACCATAAACTTGCTATACACGATATAGTAATACATGTATAGTGAAAAGCTACAGGCTGTGGTAGCAACAATAAATGTAGTTGCTAAGAAATATGTGATGAAAGTTTGTGATGCTGCTAGATGACAGACAGTGCCAAAATCACTCCTATATCATGTATATGTCACATTGAAATAAGATGCATAAAAAATATGGATTCCAACAAAATATAAATTTCCAAAAGTTGAACTATTTTTGTTGAGTTTGAGAGATTGTTTGATTGGTATTTTCCAGAGACAGAGAGTCAGAATAGTACCAGTCACAGTATGTTTGTATAACTGGAAGGATACCAATAGTGATTTCATTGTATATGGCTTTGAAAGGAAAGTGTACGCTCCAAATTATCCACAGAAGTGCTGCTGTGGATGTACTATCATATAATTTTTAAAAACCATGACTTTTGACAACAATCAAATATTTTTCTTGTGAATATGTATTTGGAAGTTTTATATTATTAAGTTTCTGTATACCATAATAATTTATGCATTGTAACAAATGATTGTTGCTTAATAAAAGCTTGTTATATTTTAAATTTGAGACCAAATTAATTTGATGGCTAGGCTCATTGTTATGTCAGCTGCAACTTGTTGCAAAATGACGTTTAGGAGATGGACAAAGTGGAATCAATTTTCTCTAATTTTCATCAGATTTATCAACTACTCAACCAAAAAAATTTCTATCCCCTAGAGAAAATTTTTTCAAAGCATAATTGCATGTGCAATTGATGATTAACTTCTTGTAATTTTTTACCTGTAGACATTACAGAAGAACCTTCTACAACTAAATTCTCTATGATTATGAAATTTCTAACATCTTGGGGAAAAAAAAAAGATATTTTTATCGCTTTGCAAGCCTCAACATTAAAATAATCAAATATATTTCCCTTGATGTTAGAAATTCTATTATCTACTTGATCGCGTTGTAGAAGCAATAGTTAACAATTAACATAAAATAAAAAATAGGGAAAAGTGCTCTGATGAGACTGAAGCTAACAAAACCAAAAGAACAAACTTAAAAAATGCTGCAATGACAAAACTTACATGTATACATATATGACACACTAAACATTGAAAAGTTACTACCTATAAAGAGACGTCAATCATCCACAAGGTACAAAACAACTAAATGATACAACATGCGGCATTGCTTTCTATTTCTATTGGTTGTTCCATGCCCATTAAGTTGTAGTTTTTCTGCAACAAAGCAGTAGTCACTGATTTACATTAAATGCTGCCGAATTTTCATTGCAGATGCTAAACTGCCATAGTAATGTATGATGTATCATGTAAATTTATTCCATACCTCACCTCACCATACCCTCTAATTACTAGACACATTTTCCTAGTAAAACAGTTAAATGATGTTTTCACTTTTTTAATTCAATTTTAAAATTGTATCAAACAAGAAATATATTTATCACTGGTCAGGACAGGACGTCCGTTTATAGCACTAATGTCCTAGTACCAAGTCTTTATTACAAAGCTGAGGCACCAGAAATAATTTCAATCAGTTCTCTAGTAATTACAGCCTGTCTAGTTCTGTTGAAGGTCAAGGTCAGCTTGTCAATCATTTCACCTGAAAGATAGGTTAATAAAAGTTGTGTTTAAAAGGCTTACAAAATATCAAAATCTATATATATTTCTTGTTACTTTGGTGTATGATAAGAACTATGTACTAATGTATTTCTTCACAAAAAAACCAAAATCTGTCAAAGTAAAAAATGGCCAGATTTTGCTAAGGTAGGTGAGCGACTGACCTAAAATAGAATCCCTATCAAAGGACCCATGCTAAAGCTGTATACCAAATATCAAGAGGCTGTGATAAGTAATTGCTGAGAAAACTGTTGCGGAAATGTTTTTTCCACCTTTCATTTTATAACCAGATTTTTTAGTCCATAAAAAATTATACCAGACATTTATATCTACAGGCTACTCAGACAAATTGTAGCCACATAATTAAAAGATTCAACTTAAACTATGATTTGGAGAAAGCTCAATCTTAACGTTTTACAATAAGAATTTTTACTCATATACAGTGTTCTAGTATATCTCTTTTAACCAGCAATATCAAAAATGCAAATATCCCATTTGTTCATTTTAAAATTTGACTTAAAAATACTTCTCAGTCATAACAGTGAGTGAGTGAGCGAGTTGGTGTTTCATATCCTAGCAACAAAATATACATGTAGGATATATCAGGGTGAGGAAAATGAAATAACAGAAATGTAACCTAGCAGTATAACCATAACACAATATTATTGATAATACATACCAGCATTCTTACTGGCACCCTCCATAGCTGTCATTCTGGAACTCTGTTCACTAGTGGCAGACTCCTTCAGAGCAAAGAAAACTAAACTAGCTAACTGGAACTCGTTGTACATTGCTAAAACTTCCTCATCAACACTGTCGTAAAGGGAGATCTTCTCACCCTTCTGTATGGTTTCATTTGTGAAAAGGGGCTGTGCTGTTGTTTTGTATGACACTACAGTCCTAGAAATAAAATCATTAAGTTAAACATTCCATCAAACTAAACAATTCTATTGGATTCAAAGATTCACGATTATTTTTGTGAACACTTTTTCATTTACAATTAAGACGAGTACATAAAGTTAGGTATGTCACCGTATCAAACTTGATTCACTATCATAAGAAACTGAAAAGGGCGAATATGACAGACAAAAAGAAGGAAAAGACAAATGGTAAGAATGAAAAATTTAGAGATCTGTACAGCAGCTATTAGGTAACTTCTCTCATCACCCTAAAAATGTAACCTTATGGGTTGTGTGCTTGGTATTCAGAAAATACATTTGCTAACTATTTTTCTTGGGTCAGTTTTAAGCAGAATTCACATATACATTCCAAGTCAATTTCAATGAAATAATTGTATATTTACACATTTTAAAATGTTATTTTCCATCCAATTGCCCCATTGAGCTGATTACAATGATGTTTGTCCGACAGCTTGCTTGAAATTCGTCCATTGAACATTTGTGCTGGTATGTCTGTTTTTTTTTATTCTCATACCTTAAGTCTACTTGGACATAAATGAACAACTTACTTAAATACATTGTAAAACATCTTGGCATTATCAAATTGGTATCCTGAATCTAGAAGCATCTGTGTTACTTTTGAGGCATCTCCAAAGGAGGGTGGCTTCTTTCCTATATCATTAAAGCTCAACAGGATATTTTTACCATACAACCTGGACAGAAAAAAAGTACAAATATCAGACCTTTAAAAATACGGAATCTATCATTATTATTGAAATATGCCTATAAAATTTAATTCATGTAAAATTTTTACATTACATATGATTTTAGGTTGTAATATTAAAGAAAATTGCATCTTTTTGTATTAACTGTTCAACTTACACCGTGCTGGCACAGCCTTAGTTCAACTAACCCCGTTCTTAGCATTGTTAGAGTTCAATTTTGAAATAGTTAGTAGTAGTTTTACACAAAATGGTGCAAATTTTGTTAATTACCAAATATTGGCAAATAATTTTTATCAGGACATTCAAATACATGTATTGCAAATAAAATGAGATTCCCATATTTTATAAAGGTCTGTTAAATGTACATCATGGCAATTATAACTGTATTTTGTGAGTTTAAATACACAGTGCATTTTGTAGATAGCTGTATTAACATACAATGAAACCTGGCAGTAATTTTTAGCTAGATAAGAAGCATTCACTGAGGCATCATATCCACATACAGATTTTGCCATATTCCTTTCATTTCAAATATTTTACGTAATCAAAGGGATTGGACAACAAGTAAAGCCTTTAAATACACACTGGTACTTTTATACCCATGCTCCACAATAATCAGTCAGATAAATTATAAGATAGAAGTTGTATATCTCTTTTTTTTGTCACAAAGATAAAGTGAAAGTTTCATGAAATTTCATTGAGTGGTTTAGAAGTAGTTGCTGACAAGTAATGGTTAAATTGAGTACATTTGTAATAGTATACCTTTGAAGCATGGTTTTAGATTTGTCACCAATAAGAACCAGTTTGACATCATCAGCATTGGTCTTAGCTGCCATTTCAGCCTTGATAGCTTTACATACACTAGAGTGGACACCACCACAGAGACCTCTGTCAGATGTAACTGCCATCAGAATTTGGTTGCCAGCGTTCTCATCTGCTTTAACCTCAGCTTGTTCATAGAAGGCTAAACACAGAAAAGTTGATTGTTATCCAATTGTACCAAAATATTAAAGCTTGCAATCTAAAAACTTGAACATTTATTAAATGTATATGCAGTCATGGAAATAAGCGCAGGACCGTGGCCCACAGCCTGTAAAAAATTGTTCGGTCCTGTAGATTTTAGCAATTTATGTAACACAATCTTAATGAAATATTTCAAAAATCATTGATTCCATCCTGTAAATCCCATGACTGTATATGACCTGTAAAATGGTGTAGTGTCAATTCTTGACAATGTTATTTTATATTTAAGCGCCCGTGGTTTATTGGAGATTTCAACATGGGTTGTCATTGTTTCTTTATTATTTTACCCTGACTGGAGCGCAGCGGAGCGAGGGGTAAAATAAACAAAAACAATGGATACCCATGTTAAAATCGACAATAAACCACGGGCAGCCATGGATTATTTCTATTCTAATATGCAATTTTTGTGTGTTCCGTTGACCTATAGTGCAAGACAAAATGTTAGCCATTTTGTTGTTTTTGTGCACATAATATATATTATGACGTCATTGATTTTAGCGTTAAAGTAAATGTGACGTCGACCCGGTGTTTATTGGAATTTTACACACAGCTTGTCGTCATGGTTTCCTTTGACCATGGGCGTGGTCCATTTGAGAATGTACTTTAAAGTGAGTCTGACATTATCTTTAAGTATGAATATGGTCTGAATTTTTTAATCGAGTAGCAATCAAATTGTGAGTATTTCTTGAAATTGACCAATATGCTAGACAAGAGATTTTAGTTTAGTTTACAAAAATAAGTAGAGGAAGTATCATTATTAATTTCAATATTTTGCGCCAAATAAAGTTATAATTATTACCCACATGTATTATCTATATGACAGTTACCTTTGGCTCCTAATCCATATGGTCGAGCATTTTTCAGGTCTTTTTCTGCTCTTGCATACTTTGCTGCCGACACCATCTTCATGGATTTTGTTATCTTCTGGATGTTTGTTACAGATTTAAGTCTCACCCGAACTAAACAATGGAGAAATAAACATTTTAAATCAAAGTTTGTGTTGCCTGCAAAAACAATATCTCTCCCCATTTCCCTCAGAGGTTTTTAAGTTCAAAGGTCCATAAATCCCACAAAAATTTGAGGATCAAAATTTCCTAGTAATATGTACAGCCAAATATAGTGTCCTTCAGACATACGAAGTTTTGTTGAATTCTGTTCAGTAGTTTCAGAGGAGTTGCGCTGACAAGGTGATAAGAGAATTTTCAGCAAATTTCTAAGATCAAAGGACCATAACTCCCACAAAAATTTGAGGATCAAACTTTCCTGGTAACATGCACAACTACAATATGGTGTCCTTCCTCCATACGAAGTTTCATTGCATTAGGACTAGACATTTCAGCAGTGCTCTTCCAGGGAAATTTTATTAACATCCTGGTACTTTTGGTTTTCAGAATAGCATCTTTTATTTTGAAATCATAGTGTAACATTTCTTATGAAATATATAAGAGATGATTATTGCCAGGATGCTAAAAGGGCCTGGGAAGAACACTGGTTTCAGAGGAGTTGCGCTGACAAGATGATAAATGAGGATTTTCAGTGTAAAAACTTCAGTATTGGGTAGACAATTAAGTTGATGACCTTAGAGCATAAAATCAGTACATGTATACACCATATGATACTATGAGATAAAGCTGTATACAAAATATCAGACCTCTGTTTCATGCATTTGCTTAGAAAACTCTGACAGAAATTTTGCATGTATTTTATGTACAAATGTATTTATGACCTAGGATCATAAAATCGGTATTAACCATATGGTAGCATAGGAAAAAGCTGTATACAAAATATTAGACCTCTACCTCATTAGTTGCTTAGAAAACTGTAATGGAAATTTTGTTACAGATGGACGGAAGGACAAGGGTAAAATAGTATAATAATTGTCAAGTTTATAATTTCAAGAAATATACATACTTTCCTTCAAGGTTGCCATTCCACGCACTTGTGTGCTGAAAAAGAGAATTTATTATTCTATTATCTAATGTATGGATATACATGATGTAAATAAAACAAGAGACTCCCAGGAGCCTGAATCGCTCACCTGACATTGATTACTGACAGAGAGAAAATATTTTGGGGGCATCTGAAGGGGAAACTTTATTTATATAATCAAACATTTAAGCAAACAAAAGCTTTTCTTAATCTTTAATAGGTTTCATCTGCAAGACAAACGCCGAAAACTTGACAATTAGGGTTATAACATTATAAAAAAGTCATCTGCTGAGTTCAGCCTAATGCATATTTTTGAAGAACTGAATAAACTGAGGGTTTAAAAACAAGAAAAGCTTTTCCTTATCTGCTATGGTTTTCATTCAATATGTCAAAAACATGAAAAAATGCTATTTTTCACCTTCAAAGGACCATAAACCCTTTAAGAGGTCATCTGACAACTTCAACCCTATGGATACTTAAGTAGAGCTCAGTGAGCTGAAGGTTTAAGCAAGCAACAGCTTTTCTCTATCTGCAAAATTTTCATTCTATAGACCAAAAGCATGAAAAAATGCTTTTAAACACCTTTAAAGGGCCATAACCTGGATCCAATGGCGACTTTTGTAAAGCTCAATGAGCTGAACATTAAAGCAAGCAGAAGCTTTTCTCTATCTGCAATTGTTTTCATTCTGTAGGGCAAAAAGTTGAAAAAATGTTATTTTTGACCTCTTAAGGGCCATAACCCCTATTAGGGGTCATCTGACAACTTCGACCCAATGCAGACTTTTGTAGAGCTTTTGAATCTGAAGAAGGTTAGTTGCTTCAGTCAGATATTCTCTATCTCTATCTATTAAACTGTTTGATTTATAAGCCAAAAACTAGGGTCTAACCCCCCTGTTTTATTTTAAGCAACAGTGGCCATGTTTCAGGGTTGGCCAGGAAATACCAGTGGCGGTAATTCCCATTGGTAATCACCAGGAATTCCCGTCCTGGGAAATACTCCCATTTTTGAAAAGTGGGAAATATACAAATTTATAGTCGTTTTTCAAGGAAAGATAAACATCATGAACCATGTGAACATGATAAAGATTAGACACTTTTATCATCTTTTTCTTTCTTTAAATATTGGCCATATATATGATAACTTTTTCAAATGTCATAAACAAATTTTCAAAATTGTGTTAAGTTATTAAAGATGGTCCTAAAGAATTTTTAGTAAAATGGTGATTGTCCTAAACACATGGAGTTGAATCTGAACCACTGTCAGAGTATAAATCAACTACATCTACATCCATTAATTAGGAATGTGTTATAATTAGTAGTGTTTTTTTTTAAATTTAATTGACTATTTTATTAGGTTTTAAATAAGTCAATTAGACACCCAAGCTTAGACCATTGGGATGTTGTTTTAGCAATTAACACTTTGACAGTTGACACTAAGATCTAGTGTTTAATGAAGCCATAAATGACTAAAGATAGGTGGACTATTACATTAAGATTCTTCAAAAGAGTATTTTAAGAGGACTGTTGAAGAAATTTCTTAAAAGAAATAACATTTTCTCTATTTTATACAATACTAATTTTTTTCTCCTAACAATACAAGTCACGAACTTTCATAGATAATAATGCTTCATAGTAATAGTTAGTATTAAGTTATATAGAAATTTTAAAATCAATCTATATTTCCCAGTAAAGGACGGGAATTACCAATATTTCCCTGGAATTCCCGCCGTCCTGGAATTATGAGTATTTCCCGCCTTTTTGCCAACCCTGGCATGTTTTTCGGTTGGCAGTCACCATTTGTGCAATTTTGGTAGAGGACATCTCACAGATGAAATGTGCAAAGTTTCACAGCAATCCCTTCAGAAGTTTCAAAGGAGAAGCTTTTCAAAGAAAAGTGAACGATGACGAAGACGGACACCAAGTGATGGCAATAGCTCACATAAAAGTGGGCAAAATGGCAAGAACTGCTTTCAGGAAAAAAGAGACAAAATCTACTCTCTGACCAGTTTACTCCCTTCTCATTATATCGTGGTAATTACGTTCATTTCAACCAAATATCAAACTGTGACGTCATCGTCTACGTAGCATACTGGTTACAGAGTAGTTCTCACCATTTTTTTCTTAAAAGCAGTTATCACCATTTTGCCTATTTTGTTATTATTTTTTCCACTAAAAATGTCATGTTGTGGCTCATTTAAAATTAAAAGTAATGTTATCGCCTACAAGGACCAAGTTGCAGATCCAATATGACTATCAAAACAACTTCACAATACACATTTGAAATGGGGAGGTGAGAATTACTTGCTGGTGAGATCTACTCTCTGACCAGTACCAGTATACTTTTCGTTGCAACATTTTGACCCTCACGATTTACATGATTTTACAAGAATTACACATTTGGTAACAAATAGCTCAAAAACCATAATAGCTACGGACCCACAGCTTACAATTAAGAGCCAACTTCAAAAGATTCATCACTACTGTGTTAAAGAGCAATTCCCGCGAACATGAAGACCTCGAATGTCAACATTCAATTTTGAAAGGTCAAAGCGCCGGCGAAGATTTGTTGTCATTGTCTTCAGACAACAATATAGAATAGCATAATATTTGAATGTCTGGATGTAGGCCCTTTTCTGTATTTGATTTAATAGTGTTTTTCTTTTTGCAACTGACCATTGTGGAACGAATTGAGTTGTTCGGGAGAACATGTTGATGGTTTGTGTCTGTTGACTCCCAAAGCGAGGCAAAAGCGGAAGTAATGAAAGGGAGACAAACTTTATCTCTCTGAAAAAAAAAGAGGCCCACAGTGGATTCACATTTTTTTTTTATGGTTTTTTTTTTATATAAATTTTCATTCTGAGACGAAAACACGATTTTGAAAAAAAATTAAGTGCATAACCAATAAAAGTGGTAATCTAACCTCTTGAACAAACCTCTATTCGGTTAAAAGCTCAATAGAGCTTATGTTTACTGTTACAAATGTACCGAATTCAAATAAAGTTTTCGTATTCGTATATTCGTATAACAGTTTTCCATTTTCGTTTCTAATATGGGACAGGTTTGACCTAGCTCTGATGCCCCAAACGTGTCTTTCCATAATTTACAAGTAAAAATAAATTTATACAAATCTTTATAATGCGACAAATTAAAACAATTTATATTGAACATTAAAAACAAAATAGCTTTTCACTTGTGTGTTTAATGACGTCTGAAATTTTCAAACAAAAAAAAAAACAAAAAAAGATGCTGAAAGTTTATAGGGAAAAACAAGAGTGCTAAATGGACTTGGAAGGAAAATTCAGCACATAATACTACAAAAATATTGACATCTCTAACATAAATTCCTTCTGGATAGTATGAAACATCTTAGAAGGGGTTGGTGATGGGTTATTTTCATGCAACATTTTCAATGGTTTTTTTTTCATGTTTCGATCATGATTATAATATTTTGCGTTTTCATGTTGACATGGTAGTATATGCTCTATTTTCCGGCCTATATTTCAGCCCTGTGTTTTGTATTGGTTAAAACAATTCTCATATGGGATTGTCTTTTTTGCTTTAAAATCTGAAACAAGTTAATTTATATTCTTGAAAGAATTCGATTTAATTCCACAAGTAATCAATTTCATTTTCATGATTGGCCATATTTATAAACATGATTCAATTCAGCATTTTTTAGCACGTGTTGCAAAGCCCTTATATCTTATAGTTTTGAGAATGTACTCTAAAATACTCAGGTGTTTCAAGTATTGATTTTTTTTATCATATACTGTGTAGACCATTATACCTAACACATATTTGTACCTTGTAGAGGAAGAAGCTGTACGTCCATTTAATCAAAAAATGGTTTGATTTCTGTGTGGTAAACTCTGTTATAACTAGACATTCAGGGCTATATTGAAACTTATGTTTCATTGTTTTCTGACAACCTTCTTAAATTTTTTTTACTGACTGATGTCATGATAATCAGAAAGTTACAATGATAGAGAAGCTAGATTGTAGAGGCAAATTTTGGATATGTTTTAAACCTGGTATTACTCATGTTACTGTAAAAGGAAAACATACATGTTGCATAGAAATGTTTATTTAATAAAATAAGAGTTCAACAAACATATAATTGTGATATCCAGATACTACGGAGCCCGGCAAGGGACACGGGAAATTTTTTTTAATTATATCGTTATTTCGATAAAATATATTATATCGTTATTTCCATATATTATATTGTTATTTCAATTTAATTATATCGTTATTTCGATATATTATATCGTAAAATCCATATATTAAATCGTTATTTCAATATCATATATCGTTATTACAATATAATATATCATTATAACGATATAGAATTATTATTATTATTTCCATATATTTTATCATTATTTCAATATAAATATATCGTTATTTCCATGTATTATATCGTTATTTCCATATATAATATCGTTATTTCCATATATTTTATCATTATTTCGATATAATTTTATTGAAATAACGATATAATTTTATCGAAATAACGACAAAATATAACGTGAAAACAAAAATTATATTGAAATAACGATATGATTATATCAAAATAACGATAAAATATATGGAAATAACGATATAATATATGGAAATAACGATATCATTATAATGAAATATCAACATAATTCTATATCGTTATAACGATATATTATATTGTAATAACAATAAATTATATTGAAATAACGATATAATATATCGAAATAACGATATAATTAAATTTTTTGAAATAACAATATAATATATGGAAATAACGATATAATATATTTTATCGAAATAACGATATAATCATATATTTTTTTCCGGTGTCCCTTGCCGGGCTCCGTAAGATACAGTACATATGATTGTTTTCCTGTGTTAATACTTGTTCATTGGAATAGAACATTCCAATTCCATAGAAGTTCTCTTGCATTAAAACAATTATGAAGGAAAAATTGTCAATGTTCCAATAAAAAAGATACTTTTAACATTCAAAAATGAAAGATATCTAAATGTAAATAAAAAGCTACGCCGAGCGCAGCATGATACGACCTAAACATGTTGTACCCTGTACCATGATGGCCCAATATGGATAGTCTATTGCTTTGGTCACATGCAGCCCATGGTGGACTTATAAAACTTTTTGACACATGCACCCTGTGGTGGACTTTAATATTTGACACATATATAATTACATCAACATCTAATAGAAAAAGTCTTATATAAATTGACATATTTGGTTCTTTTCAACAAGGTAAAAAAATCTGAAAATCTGGTTGAACAAGATTGCTACGTGTAGCCATGTGTCCCCCGCCGCCGCATACAAGTTGTGTGGTATGTCAATTTAAGCAATATGTTCTCAAAGAAACGGTAGAAATAGGTTGTCAAAATATGGGATGATCACCTATCAACAGTACCCTATCAGTGTGTATAGTTTCAGCAACATCCGTTCAGTAGTATCCAAGGAGTTGCACCCACAAAAATGATTTTCGGACTGAAAAATCACAAATTCGTAAATAACTCAAAAACTGTAAATATGGCTTCAAAATTTTTTCCGTATTATTATAGAGTACCTTTTACTCTTTTAGCCTACAAAATTTCAGAACCCTGTGCACCTAGGTAACCGAGATATTGGATGTCCTATATTTTGACCTTTCTATCCTGTTTCCATGGAAACGGCGGCCATTTTGAAAATTTCAAATATGGGATGATCATCTACTAACAGTACCCTATCAGTGTGTAAAGTTTCAGCAACATCGGTTCATTAGTGTCCGAGGAGTTGCACCCACAAAAACGTTTGACAAAGTCCCATTTTTCGGACTGAAAAATCACAAATTCGTAAATAACTCAAAAACCGTAAATATCGCTTCAAATTTTTTTTTCGTATTATTATAGAGTACCTTTTGCTCTATCAGCCTACAAAATTTCAGAACCCTGTGCACCTAGGTAACCGAGATATTGGATGTCCTATATTTCGACCTTTCTTCATGTTTCCATGGAAACAGCAGCCATTTTGAAACTTTCAAATATGGGATGATCATCTACTAATTGTACCCTATCAGTGTGTAAAGTTTCAGCAACATCCGTTCAGTAGTGTCCGAGGAGTTGCACCCACAAAAAACGTGACGGACGGAGACCATTACTAAGTCCCTCCGACGCGTTGCGGCGGGGGACAAAAATTTGGGTAGGGATTTTCACATGGATTCCAATGAAAAAATGATTTTGAAAATCGGACCAAAAACAAAAAGTTGATATTATAGGCGTGTCATGTCTTTAGCCCCCTGCAGCAATGTAAAGGTGCAAGATATTTTCAAACCATGGACACATTTAGGTGACAGAATTCAATGAGCAAATCAACAAAAAAAAAAGAATTTTCAAAATCGAATGAATATCAAACATTCTACAACAGTTTTGTCAATGCACCCTTTTGGCCCTTTTTTCTAAAATAGTAGGAACCACAAACCCCAAATACAGTACCAACCTTCCTTGAGTGGATATAACCATCATATTAAAACTTCATAACAATTGGCTGGCCCACTACAGCTAAATCTATTTACCTGGACAAAATTTAAATAAACATAGCGTTTTTTGCCCCTTCGACCCCTTATTTGTCGAAAATGGTAAGAGATATTGCAAATCTGTTTGAGATACGCTGGCAGGGATTTTCACAAGGATTCTAATGAAAAAAAGATTTGCAAAATCGGACCACAAATAAAAAAGTTGATTTTTGTGGGGTGTCCCCTTTTTGACCTCCTGTAGCAATGTAATGGTGCAATATATATTATACCCATTGAAACATTGACAGAATTTAATGAGGAATTTAATAAAAAAAGAATTTTCAAAATCAAATGAATAATAAACATTTTACAACAGTTTTGTCAATACATCCGTTTAAGCCCCTTTTGGCCCTTTTTCTAAAACTGTAGGGGGCCACAAACCCCAAATACAATACCAACCCTCCTTTAGTGGTAACAAACATCATATGGAAATTTCATAACAATCAGTCAATATTTACTCAAGTAATCGCATGGAAACCAAATGTCTACAGACGACCACAACGACGAGGACGACATCGCCATAACATTAAATGATCGCAAAAATTTTGCGGTCGTGTAAAAATTGGTAGCTTAACAACTGAATGCTAAAAACTTAATGACATACTAGTAGTCACCTGACATTTTGATAAACTTATCTTCCATTGTATCTAATCATCAAATACTATCTACAATTATAACAAAATGTGTCAATATAAATTATAAACATAAATTCGCTGACCAAAGAGACAAATATGGAAGACTATAACATGTATAAACAATTTTAATCACTTCAATTATAATTATACAAGAGACCAACACTTAAATAAACAAATCACTGCCAACTTGCATAAAAAATCAAATATTTTATATATCTGGATGATTGATGCATGAACAAATACAAATAGAAAGAATTGTTAAAGAGATATCATTTTGTTCAAATAAATGTGTATAGAAACATATACCACATACGCATGTTTTCTTGTTTTAAAAATTCATTTAAAATGTCATTACATTAGGGATTTTTCCTTTACATGTGTCATTTATAATGATATCTAATTAACTATTGTATCTGGTCATGGAATAATAATAAGTAAAAAAAGTCCCCACTCCAAAACTGTAAAAGAAAACCTCTTTAAAACAATATCAACAAAAAATCCCCAAATAAAGGATCCCACGCATACAGGTCACATTCAACCACAGCTGTTCTACAATCTCATTCTTAATTCTTAAAAATAAATAAATTATGACAAGATATATTTATCAACAATTACTAGACAAAGTATTAAACTTAGAACACATAGTAAAATTTTCAGTAATGTCTTTTAAGTTTTTATGAAACAACATCAGTCTTCACTGAATGTTGTTTAAAGTGTAAAAAGTGTAACAAATACCATATAACAATTACATAGATAATAATTAATTCATTTGTACAGTAATACATGTAATTATTATCTGTATGGCATTACCAAGTTTAGGAATGGAAGGGGCCTGGGACAATGGAAAATATTTGAACATCATGACAAGTCTGACAAAGAGTCTGACAAAGAAATCAGTATCCAAGCATACATGAACAGTTTATACTCAATTAAAGAAAGTAAACAACTGACAATGGAAATAATTCTTTGGATTGACAAAAAACCCTACTTTATAAACACAGGTAATCTATTGATTACAAAGCTCATCTTGTTACGCATTATTGAAGATAAGCAGGAATTGACTTCAACTTTTTAAAATTTTAAGTGGTCATCAATGCAGAATAAACTGTTAACACAGAGACATGTCTCGCCTGTCGCAACTGGACACAGTATAAAATGAAGTAAAAATCCTCCTTAAACTGATCTTAACTGATGCTTAAGCAGCTGCATACCAAATATAAATGGTGAACCATAACTGCTTTATATAAAACACTCATGACATAAGTAAAAAGTTAAAAAGTGTAAAATCTCAAAGTCAGTAGACTGTGACTGCAGGATCATACAGATAAAATACTTTTTAAATTGATTTGTACTGATGCTAATCCAAGTGCATACCCAATATCAATGATGTACCATAACTGCTTCATGTTAAACAGACGTAAGAAAAAAGGTTAACCTCGGCCAAATCGGTGTAAAATTTCAAAGTCAGTAGACTGTGACTGCAGAAGCATACAGATAAAATGCTTTTGAAATTGATCTGTACTAATGCTTATGCAAGTGCATACCCAATATCAATGGTGAACCATAACTGCTTCATGTTAAACAGACTTAAGAAAAAAGGTTAACCTCGGCCAAATCAGTGTAAAATTTCAAAGTCAGTAGACCGTGACTGCAGGAGCATACAGGTGAAATCCTTTTAAAACTGATCTGTACCGATGCTGATGCAACTACATACCAAATATCAATGGTGTAACATAACTGCTTCATGTTAAACAGACTTAAGAAAAAAGGTTAACCTCTGCCAAATCAGTGTAAAATTTCAAAGTCAGTAGACCGTGACTGCAGGAGCATACAGGTGAAATCCTTTTAAAACTGATCTGTACTGATGCTGATGCAACTGCATACCAAATATCAATGATGTAACATAACTAGTTCACACAAAACAGACTTAAGCAAAAACTTTAACCAATTGTGGACGCCGCCGCCGCCGCCGCTGCCGCCGCCGCCGTCGCCGCCGTCGCCGGAAACACCATACCTAAGTCTCGCCTTTTGCGACATTCGTCGCAGGCGAGACAAAAAGGTCACAGCCATCATCTGAATCATTCATCTTTCTTAGCATCCCTAGGTGCACCTACACTACCAATATGGTTGATGTGGCACTTGTCAGTAAGCAAGAATGGAAAACACAGAGAATGCTTGACTTACATTTACTCTTAGGAAGACTATGATTACTGGTAGATTGTCTATTGTTTTCCTTTTATTCAAGAGACTTCAAATCTTTTTTTGTAAAAAATATTTACATTAATTTAAATTTGAATTGGATTTCCTAAGATCTTAACTGATACACAAAGTGTGGTAATAAAAAATAACTAAGCTTACACATTCAATATTACTACTCTACTTTATGGCTGATGGATTACTATGAGGTAGCAGAATAACCTATAAGTTTCCTTTCATCAGAGATAGGATCTTGTATGTACATGTACACCATGTTAAATAAGAGATATTCAATTCTTAAGTTTTGGGGAGCAGTTCAAAAGTTTATATATATTCATGTACCCATTTAGGATGTACAAATTTGTTGTTTTAAAAAATTGTGAAGTTCTTTTTTATATTTGAATTTAAAATAATACACCATTGGGAAATATCAACAACAAGTTATAAAATCCAAAAAGAATTATCTTATAAATACATCGTATTGCTTTGTACAACACTTTTAACATTGTCACTCATACAGGAAAACAAATAAATAGGAGTTATAATAACATGATATGAATAAATATATATCTTGAATACCATTGTAAAAATACTAATTTTCTGTTTTGAAATCATTTTAGCTTAATACCCTAAAAAAATCACACACAACTAAATTGGATTAATACAACACTATTATAGCCAATAAAAAGATTAATTACCCCAAGCTGAACAGGGACCCATCAAGGTACTTTGGAGTACCCGTACTTAATCCTCCTATTGAATGTGTTACACTGGAAGTTAATCTCTCTGATCAGTTTAAACTCATATCTATAGAGAGGAGATTATCTTGTTGTATGAAGGAAAAAATTTCCTAGTATAAAAGATTTACCTGTTGAAAATTTCACATTGAAAAAATAGCTCAAAAAGGGTATTTATATATAAGAAAATGTGAAAGTAAATGTCAAAGAGTTGTTTAAGTCATTAAATTCATAAAAAAAATATTATTTTGTTACAAAAATCATAGATATAAGCAATTATATTTCGGAGATAGGAGTTTTTTTCCTTCAGGTAAAAATCATCTACCTATGAGTAGTTTTAATTTTCAATGAATGTGCGAGTTTAACTGATCAAAAAGATTAGCTTCTATTATTACAACATTCTATAGATAGATTAAGCACCAGTACTCCAAAGTACCTTGATGAACTCCTGTTCAGCTTGGGGGAATGGAACATTTGATTAGCTATAACATAACAGAATTAGTATTTTTACAACTTAAAAAGAAATAAAATAAAATAATAAAGCACTAATATCAGTAAAGCATAAGTATGTCATTGCTAAAGCATTTGTATCAATTAAGAGGCTCTAACTTTATGTTTTGGTTTTAGAAACTTTTATTATGCTCTTTATTTAGTGTCTGAAAATTTATAACATAAAAATATTTCAAATGCACTCAAACAAAATTACAGAGTAATAAACTAACCTATTTCTTGAAAATTCAGACTTATAAACATAACATTTTACTATATAGGTTAGTATAAACCTAAAATTTTCTTTCAGCCTTTAGTCAAAATGTTTTTTTTAAACCTAAATATTGGCACTAAGTCTTTACACCTATAAAAAATACCTCTAAGCATCAAAATGAAAGACTGAATTCATACTCATAGCATATATTCTGAAAGACAAGTTTTGTTTGAAATATTTCAATGTTTACATTTTTTATTGCACAAATATTAATAAAACCCAAATTACATTGTCTTTTTTTTTGTTTTACAACAGGCAATAAACATAATACTAACCAAATGTTGAAACAGGATACAGAAACAATAAGGTTGGATAAATATTGAACTGAATTCATGGTTAAAGATTTTTGTGCAATATAATCAATTTATAATTCATAGTATTTGCCCTAAATACATATCATCATAACTGTTTTGTTCACTACTTTGATTTTCGTTAAAATTAACTTTTTACAATTCTATTTTTTTTTACATTATGTCATATAATATGGATCTGGTTGAGCATCACACAAGCTAGTCTAGTCATTGTTATGGATATCTTCTCCCAATGGAATGGATTTACATGAACTTTGTGAGCCAATAACCATGAGATCTGGGAATGTTGAGAATTCTTGTCCTGAGTCCACTTTATGAAAGAAGCATATCCTAAAATAAAAAAAACAAAATAACATGTTATGTTTATAAATTTCTTATTGAAAATTCTATCTTTTCAATTATTTTCAAAAATAGACAATATAGACAGATAATGAGATGAAGAATCAATGTACACAACAAAACCAACATGAATATCAGCAACTTAACGATGAGAAACAGCAATTAGCCTTCAATGTGAGTAGTCTACTAGTGTCTTGCAATTGTTTCAATATAAAGACTAGCCTCCCCTTCTTTAAATATCATTGATTCCCAACATGTTTTACCTTGAATATAGACTTTCTCAAAGAAATTGGTCAAAGTTGTACTTGCAGTATCCCAGATATGGAACTTATCCAAAGCCATTCATGCATAAATATAGGTCACAGACTCACAGTGACCTAATTTCTTGTAGCAATACCAAAGACATAACTACTGTTGAAATACAATAGACCAACAACATTTAGTATCCAAGATGTGGACCTTAACCAAGAACTTAACCAGTCATTCATGTTGAAAAATATTAGTTGCAGTGACCAAATTTCTAATTGCTGGTGTCCTGCTACCAAGGCACATCTAGTGATGAAATATCATTGACCCTCTACATGTAGTATCAAAGATATGGCATTCATGCATAAAATTTAGGTCACAGTGACCTTATTTCTAGTGGGTGGTGTAGCACAACCCAATACACATCTAGTAGTGAAAAAATATCATTGTATCCCAATATCTTGTATCTGAGTTATGGACCTTAAACAAGAACTAAACCAAGGATAAGAGTAAAACTACTATGTCCAATCCAAATGAAAGAACCCTAGTGAGCACGCTCACATACCCTACGCGTTCTGCTATTGGACTATCAATGTTATCCTTGAGGAATTAGTATTTAGCTACAGGAATCAATAAAATTGAATGATTGTAAAAGTGAATTCGAATGTGCAAGCATTTGAAAATCAAAACAAAGTAATTGCAAATTTCTAAGTCCAAAGGGCCATAACTCCAACAAAAAATTGTGGATAAAAAATTCCTGGTAATATGCACAACAACATATGGTGTACTTCTTGCATACCAAGTTTGGTTAAATTTGTTAAATAGTTTAAGAGTCTGTTCAATAGTTTAAGAGGAGTTGTGTTCACAAACTGTAATCATGATTTTCTGCAAATTTCTAAGTCCAAAGGGCCATAACTCCCACAAAAAATTGCAGATAAAAAATTCCTGGTAATATGCACAACTTCATATGGTGTACTTCTTGCATACCAAGTTTGGTTAAATTCTGTTCAGTAGTTTAAGCAGAGTTGCGTTCACAAACTGTAATCATGATTTTCTGCAAATTTCTAAGTCCAAAGGGCCATAACTCCCACAAAAAATTGCAGATAAAAAATTCCTGGTAATATGCAGAACTATATATGGTGTACTTCTTGCATACCAAGTTTGGTTAAATTCTGTTCAGTAGTTTAAGAGGAGTTGCGTTCACAAACTGTAATCATGATTTTCTGCAAATTTCTAAGTCAAAGGGCCATAACTCCCATAAAAATTTGCAGATCAAAAATTCCTGGTAACATGCACAACTAAATATGGTGTACTTTTTGCATACCAAGTTTGGTTAAATTCTGTCCAGTAGTTTAAGAGGAGTTGCGTTCACAAACTGTAATCATGATTTTCTGCAAATTTCTAAGTCTAAAGGGCCATAACTCCCACAAAAAATTGTGGATAAAAAATTCCTGGTAATATGCACAACTACATATGATGTACTTCTTGCATACCAAGTTTGGTTAAATTCTGTTCAGTAGTTTAAGAGGAGTTACAATCACAAACTTTGATCACAGACGGAGGGACGGACGGATGGACAGATGTACAGACCAGTCAAAAACATTATACCCTTCGTAACTTCGTTGCGTGGGGTATTATAATTGGTCAGGTCATAAATACTAGAATGGCAATATGGAACAGAAATTTATATAACAATACATGTTTTGTATGTAAGAAAAGTTTTTATTAAAAACAACAAAATGTCTCTTCTGAGAAGTATAACTGTTTGACACATGTTTGACACACAATTGGAATTGCAAAATTCCATTGTAATGTGTAGTCCTTGTTATTATTTATAGTGTACAAAATTCAATAAAGATCCAACTTAAGCTTTTTGAAAAATCAGCTTAGACCCAAAGGTACCTTAACGCAGAAAGGCAAATGAATGCAAGACTTTATCTAAAATGCATGAAATACGCAGGTTACTATTTTTTGGGGTACAACTATTTATAGTACCTTTCAAATAAAATCATTTTGTAATGAAGTGACTTCATAGGACTGAAAAACTATGTTTTGCAACTTTCATTGGCAGCTCATAATTGGGAATTCTTTCAAAGTTAACTGTTATATGCAACAGAGACCATCTTTAGCTTGAAATTCCACCATGCTAAAGATAATCTGACTTTGATATTTGACCTTTTAACTCCAAATTATTGTTTGTATCTCATTCACTTCAATTTGCTGTTCTACTGCATGATTCGTGTTTCAGAAAAACTGTTATGAAATGACATGTGGTGTTTTGATTTTAAATTCAACTTGCAAGAAAACCTCAATAAGTTGCTTACATCATCAGAAACATCATGGTATGACTTGACATCATTCTTTAATTGACTTGTCCTCGATGATTTTACACGTCCATTACTGGAGCCTGCTGCGCCATTTTCTTTCTTTACTGCTGGAGAGTTTAGCTCCTAAAATAAAGAAAGCAAAGGATTGCACTAGGTCATGCTAATATACCTCTATATATAGGAAGTATTAAAATAAGAAAGAGTTGGCATGATAAAAATAATTGTATACTAAATTTGAAATCAATGACAATTCATTTAATTAGTAGCAAAGAAAAATTGGTGTGCTAAAATTTTTTGTTTTTGACCCTAAATCTAAGTCCACTCGAAAAACAAAAAGTTAATTAACATTAGTCCCTAACATCATTATCATAATACAGGACAGCCTTTGTTCACTGGTTTTTTATTGTTTATTAACTTTTGTCTATCAAGTATACAAACATCATCATCAGAATCAATGAGACCCTAATGTTGATTGTTCCCATATTATCAAAAACGAAAGAATATGGAATAGGGTATGGCCAGAAAGACACAATCCACATATTGATATTATTTTTATATAACAAAACAAAACAAAATATTCAATGCGTGTGAAGCGCATTTAGACTATTCATTTAGTTTCGCGGGGCTCCGCAGGGTAAAAAATGACCTTCGACATAAAGGCTTTAAGATGCGACTTTTGATCTACATTTGGTTAAGAACAACCTACGTAAAATATTTATAGAAAATGACCTGCGACCTCATCAAAAATATGCCATAAGGTCAACCCTAAGACATCTTGAAAGGTGATCTAAGGAGTGTTCTTTTCAAGAGCTCTTTATCTCCTATTCATTTTATGTGTAGCATACAAACCTCATCAGAATCGTCATGATATAACCCTGCCTTTGTTAACTGATTCTCTAATTCATCTTCATAGTTTACTGGATCATTCTGATGCAAGAGAGAGTATCTGTAGGCCACATTGCTGGAAATAAAAGACATAAACTGATAACTATATATAGTATACAGCTTTATGATAAAAATATTTACATGTGGTTGGAAAGTTGAAAGTCCAATGTAATAAATTTTATTTCAAGAATCCAGGTTATAAAACAAGAGCTAACACTAAAGTATGTCTCATCATCGAAATACATTGTTATTCCTCAAAAACTATCAAAAGACAGTCAACTGGAAAATCAAGATCAAGATCAAAAGTTGGGGATGAAACTGTGCTAAGCTACTAATGGGGCATATACATACCAAGTTTCATTAACCAAGGAATTATAGTTCTTGAGATATGGAGGTGCACATTAAACCTTAAAATAAAAGTTGATGCCATCACTGTTGCTGCCAGTAGAGTAACACCTATGCTTCGCTTCGATTTTCAGGTGAGACAATGATGGGAAAAGACAGAAATCGCTAGATTTGTTTATAAAACAGGAAGTAGGTAAGTGACAGACCTGAAATCATATCCTACTTTATGGGAGCCCATGGTGATGCTGTATACCAATTATCAAGAGGCTGTAATCAGTATTTGCTGAGGAAAATTTTTTTGCCTCCCAAATGCCTGACATTCACCATTTCATAACCCAGATTTTTCACTTTGTGAAATCTGGCAAAAATTAAAATTTTCATCTATAAATTCAAATTTTGAGGTGTAAATTAACAGCTGCACAGTATTGGGGCATACTATATCAAGGTTGATAGACACTGTTAAAGGTACAAATGACCAAAATTAACTTGATTAAAGAAAGTAGAAGAATATTAATCGAGAAAAAATAACTTACTGTCTTCTTAGAATGATGTACTTATAACCCAAGAATACTGCTGCTACAATGAATATCAACACCACAATCACAATAACTGCTACTATAGCACTGGCGTTGTGTGCAGGCTGAAAGAAAAATGAATTCAATAGTTGATAAAAAGTTAAAAATAAATACTGCACCTCTTGATTTGTATCACAACAAAACCTATAGTCACAAAAATAAACTATTATTGATTGTTTATATACACCCCAATGCAAAGGTACATGTTGCACAAGACTTAAATAGTTTTTAGATATTACATGTACAACTTTCTAATTTTCTTTCATAACAATTCTATAGAAAAAGCTTAAAAAATATGCTCAATTCAAACAATTGAAAGTTAGTGTAGCTCTTTAAAAGTTTTCAAAATTTCATATTAAAAAGGATATGTCAAGCAGAAGAGCAAGACATTTACTTCTTAGGGCATACATTTTCTTTATAACATAAACATTTTTCTTTATCGAATTTATGAATGTCAGTGCATGATTAAAGTAAAACTGTCAAACTATAAAAATACTGCTGTTCAAAGATAAACATCTTTGGAACAGCAAATTGCAGTTGCCATTCCTAATATCAATCTACATATGTCCATACTCAAATAATGCTACTGTCTGATGTTAATATAAAATACCATAAATTATTATTTTTGCATACCATTTTCAAAATTAGCATAGCCAATAAACAGTCAGCAAGGAGCGATGACCAAACAAGATAAAACATTCAATATACAATCTATATGTGAGTATCTATAACACCAATACACTGCAAAATATGTCTTCAATAACAACTAAGGTAGATCTGGTGAATATAGGAATATACAAAGACTAGATATATTTGTAGTCAAATATCCATTAGCAATGTAGATGGCAACCATATATAAAATGATTTAGTTGTTGCTAGAGAGTAAAAACTTCAAGTAAGATGTGAAGTGAATGTGCATAAATACTAGTAGTATATTTCAAAAAGGAACTCAAATGTGTAGAAAAGACAGTTGATATGTCAGATTGTATAGTAATTTAACATCAACAGAAAGAATGTTCCTATACTAAACGTGTTGTACTATATATCAAACTAATAACTTGTATGTCTATGAGATATGGAAGGCCAGTACTGCACATGATCACAAAACTCTAGTATTCATTCAAGCAGAAAATCATTTGTCAGTTAATGTCAACTACAAAATGTATCTAATGTATCTATCTAACCCAGGACCAGTTCACATGTGAAATATCAATGTTATATATAGTGCCCGAAATGTAAACCTTAACAAAGAACCTTAATTAATCAAAGTGTGAATGAAGGTCAGATAAGGGTAACTCAAATGTCCTGTTCGTATTTCTGGAGTATTGGGCTATAAATACATCAAAATTTACAACAGGAAATGGGTATGCAACATCCCTCACAGCTGAAAATAAAAGGGACATTGTATTGTTTTCATACCAAATAGAAATTCACTGTAATGATCAGTTTGTTGCAAAGAAAAATGTTAAGAAAATGTTTTGGATATTACAGAATGAAGGGAAACACCAACTTATAGACAGGGCTAAGAATACATTGATAAGTGGGTCCTTGTTTAAAAACCTCAATACTTGCATGAACCTAGTAAATAAGCATTTCGTTAAATTAAAAAATCTTAAACTTTGGAATATTTTTACCCCTACAGAGACATATCATCCAATAAATAGAAAATAATGCGATGTGTTGTTCACTATGATTTCATTTTTCTACAAACTTGATACATGTTTACATGCAATGCATACAATTGAATTTTGCACTTCACTATCAGTAGTTCAGAAAAGTTTTTTGAACTAGGAATGGATTACATAAAGATGGCAAACTTGATCAAACAAAAACACAACAAATCATTCGTCTGACCAATTCTCAAACAAAAGCATAACAAAGAACTAGAAAGCTGAATGCATCAGGTTCCAAACCTTCCTTTTTCTGTGTCCAGCCAACAATTCCCTAATTAATGGTGTTATTTTAACAGATATGGTTGAAGATGACCCCTCTTCAGTTGATACTATTTCAGTTGGCACCTCTGTGCTTTGGATTAAGTCAGTAGCTGTTGTAATCTTTTCAGATGGGTTGGTAGATTGATTCTCTCCTAATGCCGTCAAACTTGGCTGGGTAGTGGCAAACTTGGAGGTAACAGGGGACGATTTCTTGTAACACATATATAATCTATATTTTCATAATATCTGTATACTAATGATTCTATAGTCAAATCCAAACTTAGACTTATCAAATTGTAAGTTATCATAAATGTAAGAAGAAAGCCAACCTCAGCTTATATTGCCATGTGTTCAACATCATTTTTCTAAAAATACCTGACAGACCTTATTATGTTTGGTCAACCAATAAAACATTGTATGACATAAATAGTCTACCGACTATGGTATAAAACTGTGTTTACCTCAGGTACATTTATCCATTGTACTGCTTCCTTTCCCTCTTCCTGTGAACTGCATTTCTTATGTAAATCTATCAAATTTCCTTTTGGTTTAAAACCCCCAACACACTCATCATTTGGCAATTTTCTATATCTAAAAATATATGATAAATCACAATGATTTTTTTCCCTCAAAGCTTACAGCAATGCTGCCACATTTCTTAACAGTAATGTGTTAAATTTACATATGATATACTAAGTAGGGTCACTCTCTAAACTAGAAAGATAAATGTTTGTTTGAATAACCTATGTTTTTTATTATTGATTGATAAGTTTAGAATGTTGGTCTGATTGATTGATTGGTTGGTGACTGTTTTTGTCCAGTTGACATGTTTAGCTGGAGTGGAAACTAAGACCCTGTTTACACCATGAACAAAAATACATCGATCTTTTTTTAATCGATCTTAAAAAGACTGGTTTGCATTTACACACATTTATGAGATAACCCGAATAATACCGTCGTTGTACTTCATTCCCTGCAGTCTCTACATTACACTACAAGAAAGATCGATTCAAAAAAGATCGATCTTTTTAAGTCTAGATCTTAAGCAGGACTTTTTAAGTCCGGTTCTTTTTGAATCGATTCAAATAAAGATCGATCTTTCCCGTTTACACTGACATAAAGATCGATCTATTTTGCATCGATTCAAATAAGATCGATCTTTTCGTCTAGTGTAAACGGGGTCTAAACTCCTGAACAATAATTTCCTGTTTGGCAATTATCTGAAAAAATCATCCCGTGCTACACTATTGTGTAGTGCATTGATATGCCATTTTGGACTATGTTCAAATTTAGAAAAAAATATTATTTTTTAAGAAATCAACCAGTAATTCAGATTGTTACAAGCATACAATATTTACCTGTTTATTTAGGTATTTTCCTTACATAATGTTTTAGGCCTTCTTTGCCATCAGTATAGTAAATTAAACTAGAAAAGATGGGTCAAAGACAGAAATGGCCAGATTTCGTATAAAAGGAAGTATATGAGCCACAGACCTGAAATCACATCCCACCTTATGGGAGCCCATGCTGATGCTTCATACCAAATATCAAGAAGCTGAGATAAGTAGTTGCTAAGAAAACTGTTACGAAAATTTTCTATAATTGGACATTTATGTCAAAAATTAACCAAGTCGGTAAACAGAAAGTAGGTGAGTGACAGACCTGAAATCAAATCCCACCTTATAGGAGCCCATACTGATGCTGCATACCAAATATCAAGAGGCTGATATTGGTAGTTGCTGAGAAAACTGTGACGAAAATTTTTTATAATTGGACATTTATGTCAAAAATTAATTAAGTCGGTAAACAGGAAGTAGGTGAGTGACAGATCAGAAATCGGATCCCACCTAAAGGGAGCCCATACTGATGCTGCATACCAAATATCAAGAGGCTGTGATTAGTAGTAGTTGCTGAGAAAACTGTTACGAAAGTATTTTCCCCGCCCGCCACCCGCCCGACATTCACCATTTTATAACCCGGATTTTCACTAGTGAAATCCGGCCAAAAATGTAAGCAGCAGCTCACAAATGAATACCTCTGCCCCAAAAATCATAAGAAGAAATTCTTAAATAGAAGGTGTACATTTACATTATGTAACGAAGATTGTGTAATTGTGTGAAAGTTTTTTGAAAATCCATCAAGGGGTTTGGGAGGAGTTGCAGATAAGAAATGGGTACCCTATGGTGTAACTGAAGAAAGGAAGTCAACAGACGGATGAACACCCCTATCACTATATACCCCCTATAGAGGGTATAATATAAATAGCTACCCTCTATTTAACATCAGCATTTGAATTGAAAATCCTACAATATTTACCCTTCTGTTATAACTGATTCCTCATGTCCTTGTTCACATATATCTACTTGTGGTAATTTGAAGTTTGGTTGTACAACACAGAAATCTGATCCTTGTGGTCTATAATAACCATAGTCACTGGAAATAGACAAAAGTTATTTTCAATCATATTGCAAATGTCCTAGAATAATTCTAATTGAATGCCAGTTAACAACAAGAATGGAATTCCAGGGTCCCCCGCCGGTGAAGCAAAAATTATCAAACACAGCTGATTTTTTAACGTGACCAAGGTATTAGTAATATAAACATTTGGTATAAATTTCATGGAAATCTGTCAACATCTGTAGGGATGAGAGTGCTTACAAGGTCTGTTTTGCAAAAAAACAGAGTCGTATTTATGGTCAAAGTCCCATAACTCCTACAAATATTATTGAAAAATGCTGATTTTAAAACTTGTCAAAGGTATTAGTGATATAAACATTTGGTATAAATTTCATGAAAAGCTGTCAACATCTGTAGGGATGAAAGCGCTTACAAGGTCTGTTTTGCAAAAAACAAAGTCGTTCTTTGGTCAAAGTCCCATAACTCCTACAAAAATTATCAAATAATGCTGATTTTCGAACTTGACCAAGGAACTAGTGATATAAACATTTGGTATAAATTTCATGAAAATCTGTCAACATCTGTTGGGATGAGAGCGCTTACAAGGTCTGTTTTGCAAAACAAACAGATTCGTTTTTATGGTCAAAGTCCACTAACTCCTACAAAAATTATTGAAAAATGCTGATTTTCGAACTTGTCCAAGGTATTTGTGATATAAACATTTGGTATAAATTTCATGAAAAGCTGTCAACATCTGTAGGGATGAGAGTGCTTACAAGGTCTGTTTTGGAAAAAACAGAATCGTTTTTATGGTAAAAGTCCCATAACTCCTACAAAAATTATCGAAAAATGCTGATTTTCGATCTTGTCCAAGGTTTTAGTGATATAAACAATTGGTATAAATTTCATGAAAATCCTACAAAATTTGTAGCCTTGAGAGCACTTACAAAAAGTGTGACGGACGGATGGAAAGACAGACGGACGGACGGAAGATTGGACGGACGGACGCCCGGCATTTCTATGTCCCTGCTCCGCGTTGCGGCGGGGGACAAAAATTCCTAACCCAATGACATAGTCTAACATAGACATAGTACTTATCACTGAACCAGAATATTGTTTGGCAAAATCTTTAAAGGAATTTTGTTTTTCCTTGCACAAATGGACTTTAACCTTTAAAAGTTTACTTTGGTCATCCATGCAGAAAATAAAAGGTCACAACCAGCATTTGAAGCATGCATTGTGCTAAGCATCACAAGGTGCACCTACCATACCAATATGGTTGATGTGGCACTTGAACTGTAAGCAGGAATGGACTTTAACCATTCTTGTGTAAGTGGTCAGCAGTACGAAGAATTTGGGTTACAGCCAGTAATCAAAGAATGCATTGTGCTAAGCATTACAAGGTGCACCTATCATACCAATATGGTTAATGTTGCACTTGACTGTAGGCCAGAATGGTCTTAATCTATTCTTCTATAAGTGGTCTTCCCTGCAGAAAATAACAGTAACAACCACCTTTCCAATCATACATTGAGCTTAGGATCACTAGGTATACCTACTGTACAGAATGAACCTTTACCAATTTGTCTGTAAGTGGATATGCAGGCATGGATGCCTTGGGAAATCACATTAGCCCTCCTCACTTTGTGAGGTGAGCTATAAATCTTTTTAAAAAGTTCTATAGCCGTCATTACTTATCAGATGAGAAAGAGCTTTTAGTAAGTGACAGGGGAATAATCAAAGGGTATGATGACAACATTCTTAGATTTGTCATTGTTTGACACACGGGGCCATGATCAGTAGACACACCTTTTCAAAATTTTATTTTATTTCCTCCGAATCACATCCAGAAGTTTCTTTGAGGATTTTTTATTCATAGCATTGGATTGAGATTTGGATCTATATGGAAAGCCAAAAGGGTCAAAATTCATCTTTCTTACTTTCTAATTTTACATTTGAGATTTTAATATTCTTATTCCATATTTCTTATTTCTCATCTCAATATCAAAATTATCCATCTATTATTTGGGTTTTTTATTTCTTTCTTCTAATTTCACAATTATAAATTCCTGATTGTATTTTCCGTTTTTTTATTTCTAAGCTTACCATTCTTATTTTCTTACTCAGATTTTCTAATTCTAGATCTTTATATCAAAATTTTACTTTTTGCATCACAAATTCTTAAAATTTTACTTTTTGCATCACAAATTCTTTAATTCGTCATTCTGACTTTTACCATTTTCATTTAAAAATTTCTATTGCTTGATTATACTTTTTGTCATGAATGTAAAATCTAAAATATACAATGAAGAATTAACATTTCACCAGAATACAAACGAAGCAAAATACTCTTAGTCGGTAAGACGTTTTATTCGCGGAAGCGCTTGTATCGTTCCTGAAATAGACTATAATGTTTTACTTTAAATACTGTTTATAATCTGAGTCTGAGAGTTAGAGTTAGAGTTACGACTTGGGTTCGAGTAAGGGACCGACCATTTAACTTAAAGGGGAGGCGCTTTGTTTTCTCCAAAGAAAAACATATTTTGAAAATGATTGATGAAAAACTATTTTGGCATCAGAGAGTATAAAATAATCTTGATAATGAACAAATTATTCTGTGGCGTCGCCTTAAAAAAATACCGGGCAAAACAAAAAAGCAAGGCCCCCTTTTCAAGTTAAATGGTCCGTCCCGTAGAGTTTGGCTTATTTTTCGAGTTCTTCCCCAACTGTATGTGATAAGGTTTGTCAGTTACCTGCCAAAGGTCGGTGGTTTCCTCTGGGTACTCCTGTTTCCTCCGCCATTAAAACTGACCGCCATACATGGCCCAGGTGCGTCGATAAAGGGCGTTTCGAGTTCAAGTTGAAATTTGAAGTATTAAACTCAAAACAGTTATTTTCATGGCAATAATCGAGTTCAAATTAGAGAGTTTGAGTTACAAAAAGAGTTGCAAAGTTATTTTTATAGCATGTTTTGTAATTATTAATAATGCGGTTACAGAAAAAATAAAAAGCTTCGCCGAGCGCAGCATGATACGACCACAACATGTTGAACCCTGTACATTTTAGGCCCAATATGGATAGTCTATTGCTCTGGACACATGCAGCCCATGGTGGACTGACAAAGATTTTTGACACATGCTTCTCTGATGGACTTTCGACCCAGGGGGTAAAAATATAAATTTTCAATTTTGTATTCTACTCTTGAAAAGAATAATGTTTGGGGAAACAATGAAAAATTGAAGCAGAAATTTTTTTAAATTATGATTACGGCCCCTTTGGTAATGAGCAAAAAAAAGGTAGGGGTCACAAAAATTTATTCTTAAATTTAGAATTGCTACTTGGCAAGGATGAAATTGTAATAAAAATTTTTAAAATCAGACCAGAAATAAAAAAGTTACAATTTTGGTCCCTTTTGGTGCCTAATAACATAACAGTAACAAGAATTTTTAAAAAATCAATTTCGGCCCCTTTTGGCCCCTTATTATGTAACAGGTGAAAGAGGGGTGGGGTTGCAAAAATAATTTCTCAAATTTGAATTCACTACTTGACAAAAAGAAACTTGCATAAAAAAATTTCAAAAACAAACCAGAAATTAAAAAAGTTTTGATTACGGCCCCTTTTGGCCCCTAATTACATAACAAGTGAAAAAGGGGATGGTCAAAAAAATTAATTCTCAAATTTGGATTCGCTACCTGACAAGAATAAACTTGCAAAAAAAATTTTCAAAATCGGACCACAAATAAAAAAAGTTTCGATTTTGGCCCCATTTGGCCCCTAATTACCTAATAGGGGAAAAAGGGGGGGTCGCAAAAATTAATTCTTAATTGTGTAAATGAGCTTAACATTTAAGCAAGCAACAGCTTCGCTCTACCTGCTATAGTTTTCATTTCATAGGCCAAAAACATGAAAAAACATTATTTTAAGGGCTGTAGCCCCTATAAGGGGTCATCTGACAATTTTGACCCTATGGAGTTTTTTGTAGAGCTAAATGAGCTGAACAATTAAGCAAGCAACAGCTTTTTGCTATCTGCAATAATTTTCATACTATAGGGCAAAAACATGAAAAAATGCTATTTTCACCTTTAAGGGGCCGTAACCCCTATAAGGGGTCTTCTGACAACTTCGACCAAATGGAGACTTTTGTAGAACTTTTGATCCTGAAGCAGTAAGGTGGCATCAGATTTCATCTATCTCTTATACTTTTTGAATTACAAGCCAAAAACAGTAGTCTGACCCCCATGGTCTATTTTTAGCTACGGCGGCCATGTTTTTTGACGAATCAGAAATCGAAACATTACTATAGTGCAGGACACCCTAATGATCAATCATACCAAGTTTCATTAAATTCTGTTTAGTAGTTTCAGAGGAGAAGAATTGAAAAAGTTATTGTAAGAACAAACAAAAAAGTTGCAATTTTGGCCCCTTTTGGCCCTTAATTTCTAAACGAAAAAAGGGGGGACTCCCAAAATCAATCCCATCCATCCTTTAATGGTAAGAAATATCATTGTCAAATTTCATTGCATTTGGATAACTAGAACTAAAGTTATCGTGTATACACTAAAGTTAACGGACGACGACGACGACGACAACGACAACGACAACGACGACGACAGCATCATACCATTATACGTCCGCAAATTTTTTGCGGTCGTATAAAAATGACTGGACAATGTTAATATATATTTACATCGGCCGGGTATTCATTTTTTCTACTCAAATTAATCCATACATCTATTAAAATTACCAATGGATTCTGACAAAAATATTCTAATTACACGTAACACAGGGTATTATGTTACTCTTCGATGGCTGTTCAAGAAACGTAATACCCAGGTAGATAGGGCTCTCCGAAAGCAAGTATATCTGCGAGCTTTTGCTCACTAGTGATGGCCCCGCTTCCAAAGTTATGCCGCCCTGCGTAAACCCTAAGTATTACGTAAACAGGAAGCATTCGACCTAGGATCATTTAATTGCTATACACCATATGGTTCTGTAGTTGACAAGAAAAACTATGACGGAATTTTTGCATGAATGTCCACTATGTATTAAAACATATATGTATTCAACCATTTGATTTT
Source organism: Arcuatula senhousia (assembly GCA_963971305.1). Classification (NCBI taxonomy): domain Eukaryota; kingdom Metazoa; phylum Mollusca; class Bivalvia; order Mytilida; family Mytilidae; genus Arcuatula; species Arcuatula senhousia. The sequence continues at coordinate 11,689,830 of OZ020303.1, read as the reverse complement.
TATGGAGGGGTGCTATGGTGAATTTCTCCGTCCTGCTTTTTTATTTTAGGAAAAAGCTGAGCTTGGAATTTTTTTAGCGCTAGCGCGCGCAATTTATTTCCTAACTACTATAAATTTTTCAGCCAAAAACACCATCCTGCCTTTTTTTTTTATTCAAAACACTGTCTTGCCTTTTTATTTCTGGGTTTTTGCCAACCTGCCTTTTTATTTTAGATTTTACTATGGCCCCCCATAAAAATCAAATGGTTTCTCCCTAAGAATAACAGGAGGTAGATGACATAGGAGCATAATTCGCTATCCACCATATGGTATACTATTTGAAAAAAGCCATATAAAGATTATCAGACCTCTACGTCATGTAGTTGCTTAGAAAATTACGGAAGGACGGACGAATGAACGGACAATAGAACGGACGGGTGAACAAGGGTTAAAAGAATACACCCTCTTCTTTTAAGCGGAGGTATCAATGTGTGATTGCTATCTCTCAAATGAGTACCGATGTTGGTTTGTGATAGTTTTTTTTTCTCTTTTATGGCCCTGTCATACTATAACGCATAGTATCAGTGTTCGGCGACATGTTAGAAACGTTAGCGAATCTTGGCATACGTTGTTGCAACTGATCGTCAAATTATGAACATGCTCGTAACACGTTGCTTGAAGTGTAGCTGGACCATTATTTATCTATTTATATTCATTTGTTTTGCTTAATTGCCGTTTTATCAAACTGTATTCAGATAACTACAGATTGTTTATAGTCGCCTGCCTTTCACAGAAGCGACATATATACACACATATATATTTATCTTTCTTCTCGCAGTTTCGTCGCCCCCCCCCCCCCCAGGGGCGGATCCAGAAATTTTCGAAAGGGGGGGGTTCACATACTGGGTTCTGTGGGCCAAAGGGGGGGTTCCGGACCAATTTTGCTGAAGATCTACACAAAAATTTTAAAATTTCGGAGGCAAGGGGGGAGTTCCGACCCCCGGAACCCCCCCCTCTGAATCCGCCACTGACCCCCACGTTTTCAAAAGAAAATATGTTGCCAAAAGTCAACAGCCAAAGATGGAAAATGTGATTCAGTGCTACAAGTATAATTGCCTGCAGCTAAGTTTCATCGACCTGAGACCTAGGTTTCGAGATATGAAGGTACACACCAAACTTTTGATACAAATATACATATTATAGATGTCTATTTTGAAAACTGTCAGATATTCAAAGTCAAGGTCAAAAGACAGGGATGCTGTTGTATAGGTCCAGTACCGAGGTATACATGTTTGTATACCAAGATTTATTATACCCCTTCTTTGGGTAGTATTGTGTCTGTTCGTCCGTTCGTTCGTTTACCTCAGATAATTATCACTTATCCACAACTCCTCTTAACCCCTCTATGGATTTTCATGAATCTTTCTCACAAGATGCGCATATCCAAATTTTATAATAGAATAATTGGATTAGATTTTTCGGGGTTTCTCATGGCAAAGCATGACCGAAGCCATTAGACAACCAGGGGTATCCATCTCTTATTTGCAATTCCTTCTGAGCCCCTAAATAGATTTTAATGAAACCTGGATTAACAAAATTCGATTTCTCCCATCGGTAAACATTTAATATTTTCTTGCAATAATCTTTATGACATTATCTAGATATGTACATTTATTGGTTTTGTATCATACCTATTTATATACGAGTTTATTGCAAGTCCACAATCTAAAGAACAGTTGCACGTAATGTTAGACAACATTCATGTAATTGCACTAAAAAATAATTCCACCTCGTTTTTGTAACCCGAACTCTTACTCGACTCTAACTCTAACTCGAGTCGTAACTCGATTGTTGCCATGAAAATCACTGTTTTGAGCCGGGTTGTGAGTTAGTTCAAATTTCGACTCGAATTCGAGTCGTAACTCCAACCTTAGCTTGAACTTGATGATTACCTACTCCCCTAAAGACTTTAAGTACATGTACAATCATTTTCAAAATATGTTTTTAGGGGAAAAAAAACCAAGTCCCTACCCTTTCATGCCTTTAAGTAAAATGGTCGGTCTCTATTTACTCGAACTCAAGTCGTAACTCGAACTCTAAACTCTGACTCAAACTCGATCTCTATGATTATCTACAACCCTAAACAGTATTTTAAGTACAACATTTATAGTCTATTTCAGGAACGATACAAGCGCTTCCGCGAATAAAACGTCTTACCGACTAAGAGTATTTTGCTTCGTTTGTATTCTGGTGAAATGTTAATTCTTCATTGTATATTCAAGATTTTACATTCATGATAAAAGTATAATCAAGCAATACAGATGTTTAAATGGTTATGGTAAAAGTCAGAATGACGAATTAAAGAATTTGTGATGCAAAAAGTAAAGTTTTGATATAAAGATCTAGAATTAGAAAATCTGAATAAGAAAATAAGAATGGTAAGCTTAGAAATAAAAAAACGGAAAATAAAATCAGGAATTTATAATTGTGAAATTAGAAGAAAGAAATAAAAAAACAAAATAATAGATGGATAATTATGATATTGAAATGTGGAATAAGAAATATGGAATAAGAATATTTAAAACTAAAATGTAAAATAAGAAAGTAAGAAAGATGAATTTTGACCCTTTTGGCTTTCCATAGATCTATTGGTAGCCATGTCTATGATTCTTTTCAATTTACTATTTTTTCTTCAAGGGTATACAGAATTATCACAGTATGAAGTAGTACAGTATTTGCAAAATTGTTCTGAGCCAGTGTGTTTAAATTGTTTAAATTTGAAAATAGGCAAATCTACATGTTCACATTAACAAGAGTTGACACTACAGTATGTCTCGACTGTCTGCACCATCACAGAACTCATTGAAGGTCAGAAAAGTAAAGGTCAAGGGCATGTGACAGATGACAGAATTCCATTTAACCATCACAAAGACTCAATGGAATGTCTTAATTGTTCTAGATACAACAGTTATTGAGAAACATGAAAAAAGACTGACATTCACTAAGACACTAAACCGTGAAAATGGGGTCAGCATCACACAACATGATGTCAGTTGTGTAGACCAAAACCCAAATTGTCTACTAAATATCAGATGATAAATAAATGGATGGTGAAGCCATATTTAAAAGGTAAAAAATAAATAAGAAATATAAATAAATAAAATCTTTAAAACAACTAAAACAAGAATGCCCCAAAAACATCAGATGCCTACCTATTATCCTTTTCACTTAATTAATTTTACACAAAAGTTTTAATTGTCCCAAAAATCATGTAAGTCAACAGAGTCACCAAACCATGAAAATTGTGTCAAGTCACAGGACATGGTGTCAGTTGCATAGGCCATAGCTCCATGCGTCCATATACTAGATATTAGATGCCTATCTTTTATACTTTTCACTTAATTCATTTTCCACCAAAGTCTTATAAAGAAGTTTTTTTACCACAAAAATCATCTAAGTTCACAGAGTTGCTGAACCATGAAAATGGGGTCAAGGTCAAACGGCATGGTGTCAGTAGCTTAGACCATAACCCGATGTATTTGTATACCAGATATCAGATGACTAGCTTTATTACTATTCACTTAATTCATTTTCCACTAAAGTCTTACAAAGAAGTTTTTTGGCCCCAAAAATCATCTAAGTTCACAGAGTTGCTGAACCATGAAAATAGGGTCAGGGTCAAACGCCATGGTGCCAGTTGCTTAGATACTAACCCCAACTGTCTGTATATCAAATATCAGATGCCTATCTATTATACTTTTCTTGTTACTCATTTTCCACAAAAGTTTATGTTTGTTTAAACATATTTATTTATCCTGGATTGGGAAACAAGCTTAATGCTTATGTGGATCCCTCTCCAGCTAGCAGTTTGTGAGTGTGGCCTTTGCAGCAGCCCCCATTGAGCCTACTCTTATTGAACTCTACAAAGGGGTCTTTAACGTGCATGGGGTATTGCTCTCCACATACACAGGACAACCTTTTTTCGTCACAAAAGTTTATGCTGCCGTCGCCGCCACCACCACCAGAAAGTAATATCTATGTCTCGCCTTCAGCAACTAAAGTTGCAGGCGAAACAAAAATTGTTTTTCTAAGGATGGCAATCAAATAAAATTGAGGAATGACATACTTAACATAGTCATCCTAAAAATATGTTCATGGTTTTCCACTTGTTTACTTTAAAAACAGCATGGATAGAGTGGAAATCAGAAAAGAAAAAAAAAATTTAAGATGATTCAAGTTACGTTTGCAAATGAAAATGAGAAACAACTTACCATTCAAAGTCATCTCTAACGCAACTACATGGTTTGCCATCTGTTGGTGAACTATATTCAATACCATTATAACACCTTTAAAAGATACATACAAATAATTAAGATAATACCAAAGCACAAAACACTCTCTCAAGATAGAACAATAGTCATATATGAATAGGAAACATTTATTATAAACCAGAAATTAGAGTAATCCATTAATATCTTTTATCCAACTACAAAAAAAAAATTGCCTATAAAAACTTTTTCCAACTTCTCAATAAGACCAAAAAAAAAAATCAATATCTATTGTCTTAAACTATAACATCTATACCTGTTAATAATTGAATGGGTTTATAGATTCTAATATCTAATATACTATCATCTTAAAGTATTCATTTTCTTATCAAATAAGTCAAGTTTATATAAAACCAACCATGAGTCTTGTTTAACTTTGGAAAATGTTTCTCTCTTCCCTAACAGACATCCATGGATGTTGCCTTTCTCATTATTGGTTTCATGTGGAACCCAGTTTTCATAGTCTGTATTTAAATCTAAAATATATATATCTATATATTTCACATAATTCTAAAGACTAATAATTCATACAATTTTCAATTAACCTGACTATAATTAAATACTTATCTAGGAAAAGGTGTGGAATGAAATTCAAACTAATGTTCTAATCTTTCATTTATTTGTTCAGTTTTTTTTGTGTGTGTGATTATTTTTTTTTGGAAAGGGGGCTAGTGGTCTGAGATGTTGGTTTAAATAACATGTTATTGGTCACTGCTAAATTACTAAGTATGCTGGTGTTAATGCTTGTAATATGTGGAAATGGCTTCAGCTCCTGTATGTTATTAGGTTTGTGAGCTACCTGCCCAAGTCGATGATTTCCTCCAGCTACTCTGGTTTCCTTACCATTAAAACTGACCACCCTATATGGCCTCAAAAGGGGCCTTAAACCCCAAACACACACTCATTTACACTGTTGTTTGTAAAAAAGCAAAGCTTCCTCTCTAATTAAAGCTCTATAAATATTCCTGCAAAAATTAAGTCGTCCCTTCTTCCCCAAATATTCAGTTCAAAGGTCTGTAACTCCCATGTGTGTGTGTGTGTTGGTGTTTTATGCCCTTTACCAACGCACCTGGGCCATGTAGGTCAGTCAGTGTTTAATGGGAGGAAACCGGAGTACCCGGAGGAAACCACCGACCTTGGGCAGGTAACTGACAAACCTAATCACATACAGTTGGGAAAATCCCTTTTTTGTTAAATACAAACGGGACTTGAACACCAGAGGTGATGGACTAGTGATCAATAGTGTGGTATTTAAACAAGCACCTTAAACCACTCAGCCACCCAGGCCCCCTGTAACTCCCATAAACTTTGAGGATCAAAATTCCCTAATTCAAGCATGAACATCTACAAATGGTGCACCAGTACTAGCTACATGCTAGGTTTAATAGTACTTGGTTGCATAGTTTCATGGGAGTTAAACAGAATCAAATGACTTATGAGGATTTTTGTTGTTGAAAAATTCAAAGTTCAAAGAGCTATAACCCCCATAAACATTTCAGGATCATAATTCACTGTCATATGCACAACCACAAATCGTCTACAAGATAAATACCAAGTTTAAAAAAAACCTGTCAAAGTCAAAAACAGACTTTCCACCATAAGGAGGAAACATAATTTGTTGGTTTAATACTTAAAACTAATATTCTCACATGTGCTGCACTTAGTTTTTATAAAATTGTGTAACTTACTGCACTGAGATTTAAGGACTTGGTGGAAGTCTATAATAAATGCAGTCCACTTTTTAGTATCAGGTTTGTAGCCCCATACACTGACTGTCAAGGACTTTGTGCCTGGTTCCAACACTAGCCCTGTATACATGACAGTTTCGTTACTGCTCTCTGGGATAAAGTTATAGGTATGCCAGCACCTGCCTTCGTCTGTAGAGAATTTAATGACTTTAGGAGTATTTGTATCTGCTGGTACTGCTACCAATAAACTCCCACTATCAGCAATGGCATAATGATGTGGGCCATCTAATGCCTGAAGTTAAAGAATAAAACACCAATAACAATTACATTTACAAAATTTTGACAAAGACATTGATTGTGGAAGACATTGATTTTGTCATATCAGGCAAAAAAAGTATGTGTGTTTCTGGTTTAATACTTGAAAAAAAATAGGGCAGGTAGGTAGGCAGGCATTTTTTATTACTTTGAGTAAATGGGGAGTATATAAATCTAAGTAACAATTTTAACAGCGCTTTAGCAAAAATGGCCAGAAAAAGGCTAGGATCAGCATGAAAATCTAGGGTAGGTAGAGAAACCAGAATCAGAAATAACTTTTTTATTTGGCTAAAATATTTACACTTATAAAGATTTAAATGATAGATAATCTGCTACATATTTATGAGGGTCGGTAGGACCTTTTGCGGGACAGCGGGAAAGCCCATTTATTTCAACGGGAATTCGGGAAAACCCTTAATAGGAACGGGATTTAGCCATTTTCATTTTTCGGGATGCGGGAATCACACATTTATTTTCGCGGGAATCCGGGATTTCTTGTTTTATTTGCCAGGACTTCGGGATCATACCCCCTCCTAACCCCCCCCCCCCCATTTATTCATGGTAATAGGCAACAATGTAAGCTTTAATGTTTTATTCACTTCTAAAAAAATTGGCATTGATTTACTTACACAACTTATCAATGAAGGATGTTTTATAAAGAGAGCAGCTGGTCATGATTAGTGTATCATTTTAGATTTTAAAATTTCACATTTCTGTATGTTGAGTAAAGCATGTGAAGTATTACTGTCTAAAGACAACAACAAAAGACACAATATAGAAAAAATTAAATCTTGCCGTTGGACACCCTGCTTTTATTTTGGGCGTTTACCTTTCTCCATTCATATCCCCCATCAGTTGTAATAAATACATCAGGATTGGTGATTTGTAAAGCATCTGCCACATGACCTAAAACAAAATATTAAATATCTTTTGTAGCTGATTATGACCATTTCCAAAGATCAAATTGGATAAGCCTTAAAAAAAAGTATTGTTTTAATGGTTTAAAGTCATTTGGGAAATTTGTTTTTAGATTTTTAAAGCAAAGGTATTGTTTCTTGAAGCATTTTCCTTGTAAATAAAGAGAACCGTGGTTGCATTACTTTCATATATTATATGATATATGACATTTTCAATAGAGGAAATTCAGACCATGTCCATTACTGACATTGATAGGTCATTTCTATGTCATTTTTACTGGTTCTATGGGCAACTGAATCCCCATTATTTTACACTACAGAAGAAGGAAATGAAATTAAAAGGAAACTGTCTTATTAATGTGCTTAAAAGTACAGAATCATTTTGTCTATTGCAGAAAATAGTGACCCTACCTGAAATGTTACTATTTTATTTGATCAATGTTGCAAATGAATCGTAAGAACAGAACTATCCCTTATTCACTGTTGAACATTATACAATTATGGCAGCTCATCGCATGCAATATCATGTTTTATGGAACACTTAAGTGATATCACACGAGGCCTTTGGCCGAGTGTCGATATCAGATTCAAGTGTTCCATAAAACATGATATTGCATGCAGGGAGCTGCCATAACTGTTTTATTACATTTCAATATAAAAAGCATTTTTGTAAAAAAGTATTAACATAACTTTAGATATCTTAGATTTGGTCGTTCTTTTTAGATGATGTTGTATGTTTTATTATTCACTTTACAACGGATTTGTCTTTTTATCTTTCTTAATAAACGAACCGCTTGATTCAACCGTGGCTGCGTGATCTGAATTTTTTTTTTTTATATGTTGTCATTTTTATCTGAAATTTTTTTTTTCTATGTTGTCATTTTTAAAACGTCTATTTTTATTCTTCAACGTCAACCAACTTGTTTACAAACAATTATGACGTCACAATGGACGGACTTTTAATTCAATTGGCTAAGAATACAAGACAATAGAAATGGGAATTTCCCTGTTACTAAAAATAGCCAGCGTGCAATATCACTTTTTATGGCACTCGTAAGCGTGCAATATCACAAAATATGCAACAACAACAAATACACTAGGTAAATGGAGAAAAAATATACGAAATGTAATAATTGTTGTTTCAGCCCCAGTTTCTTGAGGTGAGGTCATTTTTAATGATGTAATTTTCGATCCTCCGCCAGTCAGAACATTTTGCAGACTTAATATGAATCTTGCATATTAGTAAATCTTTTTTTTTTAATTGTTTCAGAAACTAGAAAACTGACAACAAAGTCAACAAAGGCCAAACAGCATAAAAATCAATGTTTAAACAATCATTTGTCAGATATAAAAATTAGGATACCAAATCCTTGATGCAAAGTCCTAGTAAAGATACAAACCATGAACAAGAATAACACCAGGTGCACCAGGAACACTTATAGGTAATTCTGATATGATTCCTTGGTTTCTACTGTAAGATCCATGAATTTGTAAAGCACATTCCTGAAAAGTAATACAACTTAGTTTTTACATCTTTAAGTACTATGCAAGATGTATAACTTAACGGATATTTAAAAAAATATATAATTAGAGTCAATGAAAATGATTTTTTATTTTACAAATAAAGATTTGCACTATTATACAAAAAGTCAAACATATCAAAAAGAGCTTGTCTGTTGGTTGCCATCACTGAATTTTATTATTGATTATGAAAATGTTCCTATAAAAATTTCTGATTGTGTACCAAGTAATTGTTTTGCTTTTTTTTTATATATAATAATCCTGACTACCACATTTTTACTTCAAGCCTTCCTGTCTAAATGTCTGGTAAGATTTGAGCATACTCCAAATGTCTGAAATGGTTAATCTATTAAAAAAGCATAAAAAGCTGATTTTTTTTAGTATTTCTTGAAATGTAATTATGCATTCCTCTGCTTTTCTCCAAACAGTTCTGACCTTGTTTTCATCTTTACATGGAGCATTGATAGGTTTGGGTACAGGATGCCAAGTTCCTCCCAGGTTATATGATATAACAGTGTGTATACTCTTATCATCCTTCATCTGACTGGCAAGATAAACTCCTCGCATTGATAAAACACGATAAAAATCTGTCGTGTCACCATAGTTGGGGTATAAATGTTGGGTGAGTGATTCGGAATACACCATTCCTTTACCAGATGATGTGTAAAGTGTCCCATGACCAGTGTCTGAAAGGTATGACAAATATTTAGAACAATAAATATTTAACTTAAATACAATTCTAACAAACTAAGCTGGTATATTTAAAGATCTTACAGGGACATTAATGTTACCTGCTTTCCAATTTGGATAACAGGAGGTAGAATAAAACAAGAATGTGGAAAAAGTGTGCTAATCACACTATGCTATTCTAAAAGCTTCCATGAAAATGTGTCTTATGTATATACTGATGTTATAAAGCAAAATCTGGTATAAAGAAACCCCAGTCTATCTATCACAACTTTGAAACTGAAGTCATTTTGTGTATTGTGAACAAAAATAAATTCTTTATAAATACTGTAATCTTGATTTGTGAATATATTACATAAGTCATAAACTAACAGATGTATGTTTGATAAAAAAAAAAGGATTCGGCATAAAGGCATCATACACATAAATCAAATCCGTAAGGAGGTAAACACAATATTTAAAATAGATGGATAGACAAAAACAAAGAATTGATTAAAATAAGAGAAAATCCTACCTCCAGGATTATCCACATGCATAAAAACTAATCCTTCATTCATATCCAGTACAGAGAAAAACTACAAAATAAAGAGATCAGGTTTTATTAACAAATACTTAAAATGGACTTTTTTAAAATCTCATTCATATAAAATGGAAATAATATACAATGTATATAGTACAACTGATTACAATTATGTATGTAATGTCTCACCCTTTCTCCATTCATGGTGGGTAAATAGGTTTTATCCCAGGTCTGTCCACCATTAGAAGATACCATCATTTTTCTGTTCTCACTCTGAAAAATCAAATTAAATAGACTTTCTAAATCAGCTAGGTATACCTTTTTTTCTTTTTTGAAACTTTTTACATAAAAAAGAACAGAGGGTTAGGTTTCTTATCCTTTAATTAAATCCTTTGTGTGTCTTTGACTTAAGACTTGCTTATAAATGGACTTAGAACACTGTGTTTGATATAAAAAACGCATACATCAGTGGTTGTAAAAGCAAAGAAACAAACAGTAAGTCAATGGTTCATGAACTATAGTTTGTGTAATGTTAGAAAGATTTTTAAAACTTCATGTATATCATAACTATCAATTAGTTATATTACCCCTGGTGATTCTGGAATTGCTATATATATAAACTTGTCCTGATGTCCAAAGGCAACCACATCTTTTTTTAAAGTTGTCCAACTCTTTCCGAGGTCTGTTGTCTTCCTCAAATTATACTTTATTTCCATAACTGTAAAATAGTTCAATCTAGATGAAAAATGCATTCATAGGATTTTTAAAGCAGTCCATGCTAGGAATGACATTGAAACAAGAAAACTTGTTTTGAATACTCAGATTTCCTGCACATGTGTCTAAAAGTTTGTAACAAGTCATTCAATCCTGCATCAATAAATCAAGTTTTTATTCCTTTTCTCTTTAACAAGATGAATGTATAAACGTTTGACTAAATTAATCTAGAATTATAGTCTTTCACAAATAGGAAATGGTGATGACATTTTATAAATGTACAGAGTATTCTACTAGGGTATCTATCTATAAACTCACATGCAGCAATAAATGGGTGAGTATTAGCTTCATCAACAGCGGCATATATAGTTTGATCTGTATCAATATTTTTATTTAAACCCCTGAAAATTAAAACAATACTTAAAAGGTTTTTACTACCAATTAGAAATACTGTCAGCAAGATCACAAAAGCTCCCCACTATATATTGAATTTGTTTAACGGGGAAAAGGTCCAGTTTTCTTCTCTGAATGGTATCCAAGACCAACGAAATTTTTAAATGCACATATGATGTACTTCCTATATTCAAAGTTTCATAAAAATAAGCTTTAGGACAGATGTACAGACAAATAGGGTGATTCCTATAATCTCTTCTATGCAACTTCAAATATTGTATGTACAATATGCTAACAAGTAATATTTCTAGATCTATAACTGTAAGCTTCATAACATGTGCATATGATGAGTGGCAATGAGACCCATTTTTGCCCAAGAATTACCATGAAACTAAAACGAAGCAAAAAGACTTTTTTAAAATTTGCTGAAACATTGAACAAATATTAGGCATAAAGATAGTTATGAGCTTTTTCCATATCAGTTTTGTTGTCATGCCAATCAGTTAACCAAAACACTTTCAGAAAATTGTCCTAATTTCATTGATTTTTGCTGTTTTCCACACTCTACTGTTTCGAAAAATGTGGGGGCATTTGAATAGCAAATTGATATTTGGTATAAATTTGGTATAAAATAATGAGATATATCATTTCTGAAAGTTTGAAGTTGTTTTCATGTGCCATGAGTTTACAGTAAAAATATGTACTGAATACATTCAAAATTTCATAATTGTTTCATCTTTTCAAAAAAGACTGCACACTGTGATGTCATTATGACATCATAATAAGAGAATTTTGTCTTTGTAGCCACATATAAGTTTATATTTTTTATAAATATGATTTTAAGCAAATTCATTTTCTTTGGCCAAATATGGGTCTTATTGCCCCATCATCTCAAAAACATTACTTATTGAGATTAGATTAAATGGGGTATTTGGTGCATGTTCATACTACATGTATTAGCAAAGCCAAGCAAGTTATAGATCATTAACAGGTTTGAAATGATTGATTTGAAAGTAACTCAGAAATGAGGGGGGGACTAGTGATTGGATAGCATTACCACTTACCATTTATATACATTAACACTGTCTTGTATTCTGTTCCAGTTTCTACCATTGTCTCGACTAACATAAAGTGTCTGTAAAATATTCATACAAATTGAATTATTTGGCAATGATAAATATGTTTGGATATTATCAGTAAGGTTCCATTTTAGGTCCAGAATAAGAATAAGAGAAATATTTTCAATATCAGAATGAAGTAAGTGAACAAGTGTGGCCACTAAAAGTATGTCTCGCCTGCCGGCACCATCACTAAAATCAACTACCTAAGCTTTCATTTCTTGATATAAACACAAAAAGTGTATGTATACCTAATAACAGATGCCTAGTTATTATACTATTCAAGCAATCCATTGTCCACACATGAATTACAAAAAGTTTTCTGTCTGAAAAAAAGACCTAAGTTCACAGAGTCATTGGAGCGTAAAAATGGGGTCATGGTCACATGGCATGGTGACAGTTGCATTGTCCATAACCGCAACTGTCTGTTTACCCAATATCAGATGCCTAGCTGTTATAACTTTCCAGCAATTCATCATCCACAAAAATCTTACAAAAAAGTTTTTCAGCCTGAAAAAGACCTAAGTTCACAGAGTCACTAGAGCAAGAAAATGGGGTCAGGGTCACGCAGCATGGTAACAGTTGCGGAGACCATAACCTAAACTGTCTGTATACCTAATATCAGATGCCTAGCTAATATACTTTTCCAGCAATTCATCGTCCACAAAAGTCTTACAAAAAAGTTTAAGGCCTGAAAAAAGACCTAAGTTCACAAAGTCACTGGAGCAAGAAAATGGGGTCAGGGTCACATGGCATGGTGACAGTTGCGTAGACCATAACCTGAACTGTCTGTATACCAAATATCAGATGCCTAGCTAATATACTTTTTCAGCAATTCATCGTCCACAAAAGTCTTACAAAAAAGTTTACGGCCTGAAAAAAGACCTAAGTTCACAGAGTCACTGGAGCGTGAAAATGGGGTCAGGGTCACATGGCATGGTGACAGTTGCGTAGACCATAACCTGAACTGTCTGTATACCAAATATCAGATGCCTAGCTAATATACTTTTCCAGCAATTCATCGTCCACAAAAGTCTTACAAAAAAGTTTACAGCCTGAAAAAAGACCTAAGTTCACAGAGTCACTGGAGCGTGAAAATGGGGTCAGGGTCACACGGCATGGTGACAGTTGCGTAGACCATAACCTGAACTGTCTGTATACCAAATATCAGATGCCTAGCTATTATACTTTTCAAGCAATTCATTGTCCACAAAAGTCTTACAAAAAAGTTTACGCCGCCGCCGTCGCCGTCGCCGCCGCCGGAAAGTAATACCTATGTCTCGCCTTCCGCGACTATTCGTCGCAGGCGAGACAAAAATTAATATGAATGACATTTTCAAGAGTGTGAAATTATGAAACCAAGTAAGCAAATATGTCCTTCTCATCACTCATCTGACAAAACTCATCCGATTTTTCATCAGGGTAGGGCTATGTGGACTTTTAACGGTTCACCTTTACATATTTCCAAATTGGACCAAATGCAATGATTTATTCTACCAATGGTAGTTTAGGCATATGACATGCACACAAAAGTCTCTTTCTTTTAGGTAATCATATTATTATATCTCTCTCCTAATTGAAACATCAAAAATCTGACATGCAGTGCTGTACACATGACAAACATGCTTCTTGGCAGATATAAACTGATTGCTAGCTCTATGGGTTGGTGCTTATTTTGGAGAACGCAAGTGCAGGATATCTTACAAAATGTATTTACCCGAGTTATTTTCAATATCATGAATATCTAACATCTTCTATGTCATGTATGTACTACACTGACATTTTCAAAAGTTTAAATACAACAATGTAACAATATACAAAATAATTTGACCAACAACAGGCAGGGTGCAACATTTTACAACATTCTAGCATACACATGTAACATTAGCATTTGAACAACACGTAAATAATAATTAGCATGGTGCAATACTTTACCTGATGTTTATGTTGTTTTGTTGGTGTCTACAGATGAATCATACTAAGTATTATACATGTACACATTGTTTAATTCAAGTATTTTACTAAGAATATCAATGACACAAACAACAAAGATAAATGATGATAGAGTGCATAAGACATAATCGTCTTAAATTCAAATACATTGTAACATTCTATCAATGGCCGATTTTATCCATAACACAATTAAGACTTTCAATAAAGCTCAATGACAATTGTGATGATATCAACTTTCCCTTCTTGTGTAGCAACATTCTATCTGCTCAGCTCCTGTTTATAAATTGAGTTAACATATCACAACTGGACATCATCCAAGAGCTTGTGGTGCTCGGCACAAAAATTACTAATACAGGGTTTTGATGTTCCTTGGTTATTGTGTTCACTGAAGAAATTTCATGGAGAACATCATGGACTCATAGACAAATATGGGGTTTCTATCTCTCAGCTGAGTGCAGTTGTTAGTTAGTCATAGGGCTTTGTTTGTCCTCCTTTAACAGATTTCACATGATGGAAGTGCTATAGCAAGCCAGAACTGATTACTCTTTCGAAGCACTTGAGTTCACTCTCTGTATGACCTGAGTTTTTGTTGTTGAATAAGTTGTTTTTGTGTCACCTGTTTCTTTGTGCTGTTCTTGTTCGTGTTTACTGGTTTTGTCTTTGCCTTTTCAGATTTTTGACATAAGGATGCCTCATTGGTACCTCTTTCCTTCTTTCAAAAAAAAGTTTCATGGTAGTAACATTTTTAATGGGCTTCACAACAGACGATTTTCATGTTACATCATGAAGCTTTGCAGAGTTCTGTGCAGGGCAACATATCTATCTTTATAATTCATATCGACAAGTAGCTAAATTATTGAGAATTTGTATTCACAGCAACCTCCTTTTAAGATATCAATTTCTTACTCTAAGGTTTAATTGGTTTACCTTGACTGTGAGAACACTGGAGGATGCCAGGAGGTAGTTCTTGTTCTTTGGGCTAAACTCTATAGCACTATCTATCTGAAAATCTAATTGACTGGTTTCAAATGTTTCCCCTGAATCTTCTGTAAGGTATAAGGTGGTCCCTTTTGATGTCACTGATACTAAATACACCTGAAAAGACACAGATATCAACATTATGATCTGGCAACAATAAATAATGTTGTATTTTTCAGACTTTCTTTATTTTTTAAAATAACTCTGCATTTAATTTTATATTGAACTGCTTTTCTAATGTTTAGTAAAAGTAAGACCCTAAAAACTTGATAAAATATACATGTATAGATAACATTTAACAAGATTTGAAATTCTCAAAAATCCTATATTATACATACAATAGCTTACACAAGAAAGATACAATATTCAGAACATAGCACCATGCAGTAATACATAAAGATACCATCCTATTAAAGTATGTTTTTTATACTTAATGTAACACTACCTTTCACATAAAGTTACTTACTCTGTTGGGATCGTCTGGATGTCTAAAAATCCCTGCATGTTTTCTGATATAGATTGGCTTATCTGGAGATAACTTGTGGTTTATATTTTCAAAATTCAGCCCATAATCTTTACTGCAAAAAAGAGAGTTAAAACACAATTCAAACAATTATATTTACCAAAGCCATGGTTAGACATCAATAGGACTAACAAGTTAATCTGTAATTCAGTGATCACTAGTGATACATGTACCCCTGTAATCATAAAATATGCCTTAAGTAAATGCAAAAGTAATCGGTAAACAGGAAGTAGATGAAACAAAAAAACTATATAAATTTCTTTTTAGAGCATGCTCATGTGAAGATTATTACAAAAAAAAGCACCAACATCCTCTGTGCAATTGTAGCTGAGTTTTGAAGGCAAGTGTAGTGTGACAGAACTATGGATGGTCACAGGTAAACCCTATTACCCCTTCTTTGAAACCGGGTATAATCAATAATTGACCTTTAAAGCAGGCTATGTTAAAGAGCACACATGTATATACATGTATTGTATACAAACAGCCTAATGCATTTTTTTTATCAGAATATATATCATTATTTATCATCTGATAAAGTGAACTGTAATGATTTAAGTGTTGTCTTTCTTACGTTCTGTACACATTAGAAGATGCAGTAGCTTGACCAAAAGCCTCTTGACTGGTGACAAATATCATGGTCTGAAAATAAAGAAAAACTTGAAGTCTAATGTCATTCATTTAAAAGCCATTAAATTTCACAAACAATTTAGTTCTATGCAGAGGTCTGTATTGGTAAATATGTCTTTGAACCTACAGTATACATATATCAATCTATAGATCAATTCATACTACTGGTATTTTGTTTTCTTACAAGACTACTCAATGGCATAGTCAAAAATAGGGCATGTAATGGGACATTAAATGATACCCTGCCACAATATTCATCAATAGTTAAATATATTTGTATACTATTATACTGTATATACTATACATCTATAAAGAGACAGAAAAGAAATAAGTTATCTTTCTAAGACCAGAAAATTTCATCATTTTCAAATTTGGAAAATTTACAACATGTACAAAGTGGCAAATCTTCAATAATGTTTTTTCAGATCATCCTGAAAATTCAACTTGACCTGTATTTTATTGTACTCAACAGCTGTGCAAAATATCATTCAAATCCTTCGACGCTTTTTGAAGTTATCATTCGGAAACCTTTTGGGGACGAACAGAGGGACGACCAGACACCGAAAGAAACTGAGGGTATAACATAATACCTCACCACTTCGTGTGGCGGGGTTAACATAATACCGTGCCACTTTGTGTGGCGGGGTATTAAAAGGATCCTAACAACAAAATCTAAATCTTTTCAAAAATAAATGATGTGCTTTTCCATTTAATTTTAACATGCTCGTCCTCAAATGGGACTAAATAACTGTGTACAAATTTTAGATCTGTAACTCTGTATAGGTTTTAAATATTAGCATTCACCACAAAAAATGGTGGACAGACAGATGGACAAAGTGAAAACTACAGTTCTCTCACATCTCATTCATGTCATTGCCAGGGTATAGTAGTCATAATTGTTATTAGGTTTTCTTTACATCAGTAGTGAGTGATTTTTTTATGTACATAACACGTACACTAGACATACATGTATTAGATCCTTTTTTACACTTGAAAATGAACTTCAAAAAAGTAAAGAAGACATTTGCAAACTATCAGAGGAGCAATGTGTCAAATATTTCATTTTCTAATATTTATAATTTAAAAATAAATAAACAAAACAAGACAAGACACAACAACATTTAGGAAATGTTAAACCATCTATAGGAAATACCTCCTTTATACATGTTTATCCTATTTATAAAAAGAGGAAACATGTTGGAAAATGATTAAATATTGTCATATTGATGTAATCTTGTTTTATTGAACTTATATAAAAAGTTCTTTCTAAATATTCTTGGTATAAATGTAAATACAACATACTAACCCCATGTGTACCTGCCCATGCTAAAGCCATTCCTGTATTATTATCTTTATCAAAAACTCTCTGAAAAATATAAAAATGTAATGTACATTTGTAGCCAAGTCTGAAAAAGATATGTTTATTGGTATTAAATATATAGCTCTCCAACTCAAACAATTCAAGAAATATTTTTTTCATTAGAAAATCTACAGAAGGTTGAAAAAGAAGAGCAGCTTTTAATATGTGAAATTTGTAGACCAGGAATTATGGTGTGCATGTAGCTTAGCTCTTTAATTTCCTGCTAGAATATTCAATACCAGTATCAACATTTAGTTGAGTATTTTTTAAGCTGCAAGCATTATTTATGCATGTTTTTTTTTCAAACCACTTTCACTTAAAAGGTTAATGCTTAATAAAGATCATTCAAAATCTTAAATCTGATTAAAACAGGTTTATATGTTTATGGTTGTAGCCTTTTCATGGATCACTGAACTGTTTTATAACAGTAATTTAACAAGAGGAACAAATACATGTATATGAAATAGATGTTTAAAAATTCTTAAAATACACATTTGTGTATTTTGAGAGTTTGCTTCAGATAAATTTAAATCATGTTATTGTACAAATGTACATGTACAGATATATTTTATTACTGATTCAGTGGCAGATCAAGGAAACAAGAAACTTCATTTTATACAAGTCCATGTATATTTGTATTTAAATTCAGTTTCAAGCAAAACTTTTCACATTTGTTCATGTTGTTACTGTATCTTCTTAAATTTGTGTTCGCTATTCCATGCCTATTAAAGCAAAGAAGGCAGATCTTTACTCTCCTTGCCTGAAGTGGTTCCCAGTTGAGTGCTGTTATCATCTTCGTTATCATGCTACCCCATTGTGTCTGGATAAATCTTTGTCATGAACTGGCTGCACGACGCTGAATCTTCTCTAGCTGGTTGATGTGCCCAGTGGTTTGGAGTTCCCAGATAGATGTGGCATATTCCAGGGTTGGTCGTACTATCCCAACGAAAGCTCTAGTCTGTGCCAGGGTTTAACGACCTCTCAAATTTCATTGGAGGAAACCTAGGGTTCTGTTTGCTCGTGCAGCAATGTTGTTGATATGACCATTCCACTTCAGGTTTTTACTGATGGTCATCCCCAAGTACTTACTGCTATCCAGTTGATGGTCATGTAGCTAGGGTGTATGTAGCTGGCGTTGATGGTGTTACGCTTGGAGGTGATCTAGATGACAACACATTTCTCAAGATGGTTTGCCATTTGCCATTGTCTTTCCCAGTTCCCACTCTTCTAGTGCCTTCAGGGTGCCGTTTCATAAAGCAATCGTTACCCCAACGTGTTGTTAACCCATTAAACTTGTATGGGATAATGAATACATGTAGGTTAATTTAGACTGTCGCTTTATGAAACGGCACCCTGATCTTTCTGCAGTTCTTCAGAGTCACTGCTACTGTAGATTGGTCTAAAAAGTAGGCAGTCATCTGCAAAAAGGTAACTTCGGGTAAGTCATTGATAAAGGTAAGAAAGAGGAGGGGTCCTAGTTCTATACACAAAACCTCCCATTTCTTGTTAACCTTTTCTCATTTTCATCAAATATTAATATTTTTTGTTAATAGTGAAATGTGCATTTAAAATATTAATATCCGATGAAAAATTAAAAAAGGTTAACAAGAAATGGGAGGTTTTGTGTATAGAAGTTAGAACTAGAGGGGTCCTATCTTGACAGCCCTGGGATCCCCATCAACATGATGAAGGAGGCAATTATATGTGGCAGAAGAAGTGGATCATTTCCTCTGGCTACGAAAGGATATAGAATTATATAAACAATCTTTGTATGGTGTTTACCTTTTCTTCGATTCGTTTCTTGTCTTGGTAAATCTCATTGAGAAACTGTTGTTCTTGTGCTTGACACTTGCTGTCGATGTCTCGTTTTACTCTTGATAGCATTGAAGTCTCTGCGTTTAATCTGCCAGCCATGTCATTGTCGAAATGCTGAAAATGATGGACATAATCATTCCTGCCACGACATTCAATTACAGCTAATAAAAACACATTGAAACATAACTTCCACATTATTTCTCTTTTCAGTGCTGATTTCGACGTTTCCGTTTCACGTGAAAACACAGAGAGCGACACCTATGATAATATTGGATTTACTTCCCTTTAATGGCTTAATTTTCCTATTTTGACATTTTTAACAAAAAATGTGATCGAAATATAAAATATGAAACACAAATATGACTATGTTACTTGATTCATTCATTTTGAAAAAAAAGTCTTATAATTTGGATATACGTAGTTGGTTTTTGTCTCGCCTGCGAAGCAGAGCGGGACATAGGTCCCAGCTAACACAAAAACATTATAAAAATGTTTTTAAAACATTTTCTTAAAAGGACTGAAAACATTTTTTAGAAATGTTTTAAAAACATAAATTTGTGGAGTGCCAGAAATGTTTTTATAACGTTTGTGAAAACTGTTTCATAAAATGTTTTTAAAATGTTTTTCTAAAACATTTTTAATAAATATAAAAATAACATTATTTTAAATCATTACGGAAATGTTTGTACTAAATGTTTTTTACTTGTTTTTTCGAAACATTTTATAAACATATTTTGTACTGTTTTTAAACTGTTATTAAGGTTTATTTTTATCCTTTTTAACCATATTATCCTTAATGGATTTGGAATACTGACTTGACAAAAGAACATAAAACCCAAGAAAGTCCACAAAGGAATGAGGGACAAACATTAAAGCAAAAGATGCTGAAGTGTATATGCATAATAAAGCGAATTCCAATTAGAGGCATTCCCGAAAAATCTGACTGGTCGAACCTTCTGCTTGTCACATCACCATATCAACACAAACTTCCAAATTCTTTATAGAACAATGAGAAAACTACACGACAAGCAACTTGAAAAAGAAATAAAACACAAATTTTATGTCCACAAGAATATGATAATCTGTCAAGTCTTGTGGTGTTCTTTATAGTTGTTTTCATTTGTCTGAAAAATAAATAAATGCCGATTTATATACAAAAAGTACAAGTATCTTTTTAAATGTACAATATAATAGATGTAGTGAACATAGAGTTAACCATTAGCATGATACTGGATTAAAGTCTGATCTCGAACTAAACCTTGATCGTTAGTTGAAGATTAATTATGTGCAAATTTAAAATTATAAAAATTAACATCATTCTATCTATTATAAAACAAATTATTCTACTTACATTTTGTTAGAGCTGTGTATCAAGATGTGTTTCCTCTCTCTTAAAGATCAAATTAATACTGATAAAGACTCCAACACACAGCATGTGGAACACCACTAAACTTACAAATATCTGGTTACCATGGTGATCCTACTGATAACGATGCAAGATTATTTGCTTATCAAACATCTTGAGAAAATTAGTCACAGTATCGCTCGTGTTATACAACTAACATGCCATCTAAGATAATGGAAAGAGATGTGTGTGTTTCAATATTTACCATCATTCTTTATCTTTAAAAACACATTAAATGCTAATAAGAAGGGAAAAAACCAACAACAAAACAATAAGAATAAATGTAAATCGGTAAAAGTAATAAAAAAACATTACTTAAAACAATAAAAAAAAGGACTTTAAAAAAAGATAAAAACTTAGTATTTGTGTTTGTTATTTCAGTACATTTATCATTGTAATCTGTTAATCTCATTAATAATTGCATAGTATTCATAACGTTATAACTTGTCTTTTTTTAGAGGTAAATTGTGACAAAAAACATATCAAAAACATGCTTCTAAAAAGGTTTAAAATTGTTATTTAAAAACATTTTTATGCCATTCAAAGCAATGTTTTAAAATTGTTATGAAAAGATGTAAACTTTTAATGTTTTAAAAATATTTTTATAACATTCCCAAAATATGTTTTTAAATCGTTATGTTAAGATAATATGGAAATGTTTTCTAAATGTTATTATAACATTTCAAAATAATGTTTTAAAATTGTTATAAAAAGATGTAAAATAAAATGTAATAAAATCATTTTTGAAACATTTTAAAAAACAGTTCAGAAAACTATTTTCAAACTGTTTTAAAGAAACGTTATTTAACCGTTTTTAAATCATTCTTAAAAAATCAAAACATTTTAAAAATGTTTTAAAGATGTTTTTTAAAAACGTTTTCTTTGGACCTCAGAAATAACCAAATAAAAATGTTTTAAAAAGGGTTCGTGCTACATGGGGTGTTACTTTACCGGCGGCGGCGGCGGCGGCGGCGACGACGGCGGCGACGGCGGCGTTAACTTTTTGGAAAAGTTTTATGAGCACCTCCATATCTCAAGAACTATAGGTCCTGGGTTGATGAAACTTGGTATGCATATGCCCCAGTAGTAGCTTAGCACAGTTGCATCCCCATCTTTTGACCTTGACCTTGATTTTCCGGTTGAATGACTTTGACAATTTTCAATACATATAATAGCAATGAAAAAGTTTTGCGAGCACCTCCATATCTCAAGAACTATAGGTCCTAGGTTGATGAAACTTGGTATGCATATGCCCCAGTAGTAGCTTAGCTCAGTTGCATCCCCATCTTTTGACATTGACCTTGATTTTCCGGTTGAGTGACTTTGACAATTTTCAATACATATAATAGCAATGGAAAAGTTTTGCGAGCACCTCCATATCTCAAGAACTATAGATCCTAGGTTGATGAAACTTGGTATGCATATGCCCCAGTAGTAGCTTACCACAGTTGCATCCCCATCTTTTGACCTTGACCTTGATTTTTTGGTTGAGTGACTTTGACAATTTTCAATACATATAATAGCAATTGAAAAGTTTTGCGAGCACATCCATATCTCAAGAACTATAGGTCCTAGGTTGATAAAACTTGGTATACATATGCCCCAGTAGTAGCTTAGCACAGTTGCATCCCCATCTTTTGACCTTGACCTTGATTTTCCGGTTGAGTGACTTTGATTATTTTTATTGCGTATATTTGCAATGTTTAAGTTCTATAAACATCTTTTGATCTCAGGAACTGAAAATCCATGTAAATTCAAAATATAGTAGAAGTAAGAAAGAATAATTGTTTCTGATGGTGCCGGCAGGCGAGACATACTTTAGTGTTAACTCTTGTTTTTTACAGTTTTACTTTTTTTGTCTTATAGTTATCTCCCATTTCCCGGCTTTTTTAGATCATAGATCTATAAAGCAAATTTGTGAAATATGATAATAACTTGTGTTCGTTCATAAATGAGATTATTTAACACAAGAATATATTTCCGAAAGACATAATGCCCTATCTTGCAACATTTGGGACGGACGGACGAACCGAGACCCGAACAATACTGATGCCCCCTACTTTCGTAGATGGGGCATACTAAACATTAAACGGGAGTTAACACTAAAATATGTCTCGCTTGCTGGCACCATCGGAATATCTATTTATTCAACTATCCATTCATTAATTCTCGACATTTTCCTGTGGACCTGAGAAAATCATATCGAATTTAATTATTGTCTCGGTGTGGACTAACTAACCATAGTACAAAAATGTAATTGAGAAACAGACTTAACATACTTGAAAGACTAAACAAAACAAAAAAACAATATAAACTTCATTAAGTGTAGAAATAAGGTCAACGCAATACCAAAATTTAATTCGATATCCTAAATATCAGATGCCTTGATATGATACTTTTCAAGAAATTCATTTTCCACAAAAAAGTCTTACAAATTTAGACCCTAGTTCACAAAGTTACTGAAGCGTAAAAATTCATAGTTGTGTAGACCATAACTTCAACTGTCTGAATATCAAATATCAAATGCTTAGATATTATACTTTTCAAGTTATTCATTTTCCACAAAACTCTTACAAAGACGTAAAATAAAGACCTTAGTTCACAAAGTCACTGGAGCGTGAATATGGGATCAAGGTCACATGGCATGGTAACAGCTGTGTAGACCATAAAATCAGCTGTCTGAATACCAAATATCAGATGCCAAGCTAGTATACTTTTTAAGAAATTCATTTTCCACAAAAGTCTTACAAAGAAGTTTTCGGCCTGAGAAAAAACATAAGTTCACAGAGTCACTAGAGCATGAAAATAGGGTCAGGGTCACAAGGCATGGTAACAAATGCGTAGACCATAACCTTACCTGTCTGTATGGCCAAATATCAGAAGCCTAGCTATTATATTTTTCAAGTAATTTTAATAGCTTTGCAACTTTTATAGATCCAGTCTGCTTCTCGACGGTTTTAATAGTAAGAGTCAGTTTCTGGTTTCTAATATTTTAATATACAGGTCTATGATTTTCATAAGCATAAAATTTAAATGTCGTGTCAGTCATGATAAAAAAAAGACTTACACGCATTTTAATCTATGACTGATTTGACGAAGCCTATTGATTTTGATTCAATGATCAATGTCACAAGTTTTACCATCGAATCTTTCCTTGAGACTATGATCGCAGCTGGTGTCAAAAGAGAGAGTCGAAAATTTGGACCACGAAATTTTCAGACTTGGTACAGGCATTTGAAAAGAACTGATAGGTTAAACCAGGTTTTATGGCACTAAACTTCGCTCTTTCATTGTGATCTTAGGGCACGGTAGTAACATAAAACACAAACATGGATAGTGAGGTGGTAATCGATCAATACCAAATCAAAGACAAATATTAATTTTTAAAAATAATTATATATTTTTAAAGAAACGTGGCTGATATTGAGAGAAAAAAAGTTTTAAAGAGACCGTATAAGACGTATTTTCTTAACCTTGGTCTAAAAGACGGCCCGGAGACAACGGCGTCGGGTAAAAGTGTGGCCACTTAAAGAATGTCTCGCCTGTCGGCACTTTCACTTAAATCAACTACTTAAGCTTTTATTTGATATAAACACAAAAAGTGCCTGTATACCAAATATCAGATGCCTAGCTATCATACTTTTCAAGCAATTCATTGTCTACAAAAGTCTTTAAAAAGTTTTCTGCCTGAAAAAAAGACCTAAGTTCACAGAGTTACTGGAGCATGAAAATGGGGTCAGGGTCACATCACACGGCACTGTGACAGTTGAGTAGACCATAATCTAGACTGTCTGTATACCCAATATCAGATGCCTAGCTATTATACTTTTCAAGCAATTAATCGTCCACACAAGTCTAACAAAAAAAGATTAAAGCTTTGAAATTGTCATATATTTTTGTACTGCAATGACCACAAGATTCAAATTATCGTACGAGTAAAAAGCACATGTCGGCGAGAGAAGGCATTGTTTGTACCCATCTGAATACCATCATCTCTAAATGTACAAATATGTTGTCAATAAGGAAATCAAGCATATTGCAAAGATGGTCCATGAGTATCAAACTTCATTTTAAAAGGAAGTAAATATCCGACAGACCTAATTTCGGTATTCGCAATAAATGATCTCATACTGAATTTATATACCAAATCAGAAGTCACTGTGACATGTAATTGATGAGAAAAAATGTTAGGAAATTTTCAACAATTGACTAGTAATGTTGATAATTGACTCAGTCGGTAAACAGGAAAGACATATCCTACAGACCTAATTACGGTACTCGCAATAAAGGATCTCGCACTTCTTCTTCTTCGGGATCAGGTACCAAACATATAAATATGTTATACTCGTACACTGAACTCATATACCAAATTTCAAGTCACTGTGATATGTACTTGCTGAGAAAACTTTTACAAAAGTTATATTGCGGACGGACGGACAGAGGTGAACCAGTATTACCCCCTCTTCTTCGAAGCGGGGATATAATTAAGTTAACAAATAAATTGTACATGTGAAAACTTGTACACGTCATATACATATATTTTTTATAGTTGTTCAAAATTCTTAGTGTTATACATATGTTACACGGGAAAAGTCTTCAGTAAAATACATTGGAGATGTTTTAGTAATATACACAGAGGTTGGAATTCTGGTCATTTATATCGACTAAAAAACCGATCTCCTTCTTGAATTCTGGTCATTTATATCGACTAAAAAAATCAATCCCCTACTCTATAATACAATTTACGTCCTTTTTATACTCCACCTTCGAAAGTAGATGGGCTGATAGCGTTTGGGTCTGTTTGATAAAGTAAGCATGTATGATATCAACACAAAAGTGAGGTTTTAGAGTCAGTGAAATTCCAACCACAATCTTTAGAGGGGGGGGCTAATCTATTACCAAGATGGTTTTCGGTCTGCTTCTATTTTCCATATATATGAAAGTTGATGTGATACGCAATTTAGTCTGAACATCTGTGCAACAAAATACGACCAATTATTCAGTCTAATATCAGATTAGTGAATGTAAAGTTGGACATCTGGCGCATAGATATTGAGGTAACAGTACTAGAGAGAGAAAAAACTTGAAGTTATTCTAATAATTCAAATTTTCAGGACAATACACATTTATGTGCCCCTCCCCTAATCGGTCAATTGGAGCTTGGGATGCTTTCATGGGATCTTTTACGGTCGCATGTATGAAACTTATTATATATGTCAATTTAGAAGTACTACAGTCAGCCTCATTATGGGTTTTCTGACAGTTTTGTATTTTGGAGGACTGTACATTCACCGTAAATGAGGAAAAAATTACAATACTAAAACAATACAACAAAGTGCCAAGCGTCCGAAGTGCGTACCTTCATGACTTCAATAAACCAAATGCTGGAGTCTATTATTCGGAACAGTGGAACAAAGTCAACAAACAAGGGAGTGAAAAATCTTAGAGCTTAAACAATTTAATTTTAGAGTATTTCGTGAAAGTACGAACTTCGATTCGGCATGTTACATCTTAAAACTAGTATTTCCTTGATAACAAAGGTTTATTTTGCTTTGTGTAACTTTTAAACACTTTATTTTCCAACATGTGTCACAAATTCTTATGGTATTTGGATTTGATTCAAAAGCACATGACAAATATTAAATGATCAATAGGATAATGTAACATGAACTCATTATATATGCATGATTATTTGTTTATAATACCCTGGTCAAAGTTAAAATGAACGCGGTACATATCCGACTTTTAAAGCTGTATAGGGGGAAAATGACCATCTTAGGGACCATACATGAGTAACATGACATAGCTCTTCTGACAACTTTAAACATATTTAAACTGATTATAGAATTGCTTCTTACATCTCCTATGAAATTCCCTTTCAGAATCAATGGTCTTGAAATTTAGAGAAATACCAAGGACCAAACCTCCATAATAAGGGATCACCTAACAACTTCGATCAAATGAGATTTCGTAGTTTAACTGAGCAACATTGTCATCAAAAGGCAGAATTTGTTTAGCCTTTTCCCATATAACGGTTTTATTATAGGCACTGATAACAGTAGACTCGCAAGAACATAGATAGCTGTTTTTGCATGTAAAACTTTCTTGAAATTATGGATAAACCTACGAGGAGTTTGGCTCAGCTAGCTGAATATTTTAACAAATCAATGGCTTCCATTTTTGCTATTATTTTCAAGATGAAATGCAACACAATTGATCTGATAAAGACTTTTGTATAGCTTAACGAGTTGAAGATTAAAGCAAGGCTTTTCTCGGTCTGTAGTACTTAGTTTTCATTCTTGAAGGCAAAAAAAAAACAAACAAGAGGCTCCCAGGAGCCTGAATCGCTCACCTGGTCTTGATGTCAACCCTATGAAGACTTTTGTATAGCTAAATGAGCTGAATGTTTAAGCATGAAAAAGCTTTTCTCTATCTGCAATAGTTTTCATTCTAAATAATAAAAAAATCACTATTATTAAACTTTTAAGGGGCTGTAACCCCTATAAGGGGTTATCAGACAACTTCAACCCCATGGAGACTTTTTAGAGCTAAATGAGCTGAACAGCTTTTCTCTATTTGCAATAGTTTTCATTCTTTAGGCCAAAAACACTATTTTTCGCCTTTAAGGGGCTTTAACCCCTATAAGGGGTCATCTCACAACTTTGACCCCTGGATACTTTTGTAGAGCTAAATGAGCTGAACATTTAAGCAAGCAACCGCTAATCTCTATCTGCAATAGTTTTCATTCTGTAGGCCAAAACCATGAAAAATCGCTTTTTTCAGGGGCCGTAACCCCTGTAAGGGATCATCTGACAACTTCGACCCTATGGAGAATTTTGTAGAGCTAAATGAACTGAACATTTAAGCAAGCAACAGCTAATCTCTATCTGCAATAGTTTTCATTCTGTAGGCCAAAAACATGAAAAATCGCTATTTTTCAGGGGCCGTAACCCCTATTAGGGGTTATCTGACAACTTCGACCCTATGGAGACTTTCGTAGAGCTAAATGAGCTAAACATTTAAGCAAGCAACAGCTAATCTCTATCTGCAATAGTTTTCATTCTGTAGGCCAAAAACATGAAAAAGGGCTATTTTTCACCTTTAAGGGGCCGTTACCCCATCTGACAACTTCGACCCTATAGAGACTTTTGTAGAGTTAAATGAGCTGAACATTTAAGCAAGCAACAGCTAATCTCTATCTGCAATAATTTTCATACTGTAGGCCAAAAACATGAAAAAAATGCTATTTTTCACCTTTAAGGGGCCGTAACCCCTATCAGGGGTCATCTGACAAATTTGACCAAATAAAGACTTTTGTAGAGCTTTTGATGCTGAATCAGCAGCGTGCCCTCAGATTTCCTCTATCTCTTATACTTTTTTATTTATAAGCCAAAAACAGAAGTCTGACCCCCCTAGTCTATTTTTAGTAACGGCGGCCATGTTTTTTAACGGATCAAAAATCAAAACACAAGTTTGGTGCAGGACACCCTAAGGATCATTCATACCAAGTTTCATTAAATTCTGTTTGGTAGTTTCAGAGGAGAAGATTTTTGAAAAATTGTTAACAGACGACGACGACGACGACGACAGACGACGAGGGACGCCAAGTGATGGTAATAGCTCACCTGGACCGAACAGGTGAGCTAAAAAGAAAGAAAAAATCTCTAATTTTTACCTTCAAAGGGCCATTACCCTTGTAAGGGGTCATCTGACAGCTTTGATCCATTGGAGACTTTGAAGATCTTTGGATGCTGAAGAAGGTAGATTGCATCAGATTTACTCTTCCTCTTACAAGCCAAATAAAAAGCTACGCCGAGCGCAGCATGATACGACCGCAACATGTTGAACCCTGTACGTTTGCAGCCCAATATGGATTGTCAAATGCTTTGGACACATGCAGCCAATGGTGGACTCACAAAGCTTTTTGATACATGCATTCTTGGGGGGACTTTCAATGCATATTTGATTTTTTTTATACATTTATACTTGGACCCAAAAAAAAAGATGATTTTTTGGGCGTGGCCTGTCTTGGCTCCCTTTAGCAATGTCACGGTACAAAATATATCAAAACCATTGACACATTTAGTTGACAGATTTTAATGAGGAATTCAATAAAACAAGAATTTTCAAAATCGAATGGATAATAAACATTTTACAAATGTTTTGTGAAAACACCTGTTTTAGCCCCTTTTGACCCTTTTTTCTTAAGCAGTAGGGGCCACCAACCCCAAATGCAATAAGAAACTTCCATTAGTGGATATAATTATCATATTAAAACTTCATAACAATTGGCTGGCCCACTACAATCAAATTTCTTGTGGAAAACCATTTGCCTTGACTGACTTTTAAAATAGAGTTTTTTGCCCCTTAGACCCCTAATTTTTCAAAAATGCATTAAGAAGCTTCATTTAGTGGATATAATAATCATATTAAAACTGCAAAACAATTGGTTGGCCAACTACAACTAAATTTTTTGTGTAAAACTATTTTCCTAAACTAACTATAAAAATGGCGTTTTTGGCCCCTTTGACCCCTATTACCTCAAAAACGGCAAAAGAAATAGCAAATCTGATTGAAAAATGAAGGCAGGGATTTTCACAAGGATTCTAATGAAAACAAGAGGCTCCCAGGAGCCTGAATCGCTCACCTGACATATGTGCCTGAAGTAAAGGCTATTAGGCAAAATCTATTTGACATTGAAAGGGTTATAAGTTTAATAAGGGGGTCATCTGACAATATGCAAGATCTTAAGGTGCTGATCACTTTTATCTCAATTATAATTCAAAAATCTGTCACCCTTTTTGAGTTATTAGCAAAAAAATTCAGTTTAACCCAAGGTTCTATTTTTAGCAACAGCGGCCATGTTTTACAATCAATCAAAAATCCCCACATCAGTTCTATACACATAATGCTAATAAACAACAATACCAAGTTTGGTTCCAATTTGACTTTAAGTGTCAGAGAAGTTAAAACATTTTCAATGTAATGAGGAAATGCTTTTTAAAAGCTCAATTTTGACGTTCTAAGGGCAATAACTCCTAAAAGAAAAGGTCCTACAACGTTGACCCTATTACATATTTTGTAGATCTTGATGTGCTCAACAATATGCAATTAAAATTTCTCAAATATCTTGTATAGTTTTCAAGATATTGAGCTAAACAGGTGCAAAATTTGCCAAAATCCACAAAAAGGGCAATAACTCCTACATGGGTCGTTGGATTTTCTTCACAATTTCAGAGCTGGTAGATCTTTAGGTGCTGATCACTTTTGTTCCCTATCAAAATTTTAAAATCTGTCACCGTTTTTGAGTTATTTGCAAAAAACTGCCATTTACCCCTATGTTCTATTTTTAGCCACAGCAGGCATGTTTTACGACCAATCAAAAATCCCCACATCAGTTCTATACACCTAATGCTAATAAACAACTATACCAAGTTTGGTTCCAATTGGACTTGAAGTGTCAGAGAAGTTAACGTTTAAATGTAATGAGGAAATGCTGTTAAAATGCTCAATTTTGACGTTCTAAGGGCAATAACTCCTAAAAGGAAAGGTTCTACAACGTTGACCCTATTACATATTTTGTAGATCTTGATGTGCTTAACAATATGCAATTTAAATTTCTCAAATATCTTGTATAGTTTTCAAGATATTGAGCTAAACAGGTGCAAAATTTACCAAAAATCCACAAAAAGGGCAATAACTCCTACATTGGTCGTTGGATTTTCTTCACAATTTCAGAGCTGGTAGATCTTCAGGTGCTGATCACTTTTGTTTCCAATCAAAATTTTAAAATCTGTCACCGTTTTGGAGTTATTTGCAAAAAACTGCCATTTACCCCTATGTTCTATTTTTAGCCACAGCGGCAATGTTTTACAACCAATCAAAAATCCCCACATCAGTTCTATACACCTAATGCTAATAAACAACTATACCAAGTTTGGTTCCAATTGGACTTGAAGTGTCAGAGGAGTTAACGTTTTCAATGTATTGAGGAAATGCTGTTAAAATGCTCAATTTTGACGTTCTAAGGGCAATAACTCCTAAAAGGAAAGGTTCTACAACGTTGACCCTATTACATATTTGGTAGATCTTGATGTGCTTAACAATATGCAATTTAAATTTCTCAAATATCTTGTATAGTTTTCAAGATATTGAGCTAAACAGGTGCAAAATTTACCAAAAATCCACAAAAAGGGCAATAACTCCTACATTGGTCGTTGGATTTTCTTCAAAATTTCAGAGCTGGTAGATCTTCAGGTGCTGATCACTTTTGTTTCCAATCAAAATTTTAGAATCTGTCACCGTTTTGGAGTTATTTGCAAAAAACTGCCATTTACCCCTATGTTCTATTTTTAGCCACAGCGGCCATGTTTTACAACCAATCAAAAATCCCCACATCAGTTCTATACACCTAATGCTAATAAACAACAATACCAAGTTTGGTTCCAATTTGACTTTAAGTGTCAGAGAAGTTAAAACATTTTCAATGTAATGAGGAAATGCTTTTTAAAAGCTCAATTTTGACGTTCTAAGGGCAATAACTCCTAAAAGAAAAGGTCCTACAACGTTGACCCTATTACATATTTTGTAGATCTTGATGTGCTCAACAATATGCAATTAAAATTTCTCAAATATCTTGTATAGTTTTCAAGATATTGAGCTAAACAGGTGCAAAATTTGCCAAAATCCACAAAAAGGGCAATAACTCCTACATGGGTTGTTGGATTTTCTTCACAATTTCAGAGCTGGTAGATCTTCAGGTGCTGATCACTTTTGTTCCCTATCAAAATTTTAAAATCTGTCACCGTTTTTGAGTTATTTGCAAAAAACTGCCATTTACCCCTATGTTCTATTTTTAGCCACAGCAGGCATGTTTTACGACCAATCAAAAATCCCCACATCAGTTCTATACACCTAATGCTAATAAACAACAATACCAAGTTTGGTTCCAATTTGACTTTAAGTGTCAGAGAAGTTAAAACATTTTCAATGTAATGAGGAAATGCTTTTTAAAAGCTCAATTTTGACGTTCTAAGGGCAATAACTCCTAAAAGAAAAGGTCCTACAACGTTGACCCTATTACATATTTGGTAGATCTTGATGTGCTTAACAATATGCAATTTAAATTTCTCAAATATCTTGTATAGTTTTCAAGATATTGAGCTAAACAGGTGCAAAATTTACCAAAAATCCACAAAAAGGGCAATAACTCCTACATTGGTCGTTGGATTTTCTTCACAATTTCAGAGCTGGTAGATCTTCAGGTGCTGATCACTTTTGTTTCCAATCAAAATTTTAAAATCTGTCACCGTTTTGGAGTTATTTGCAAAAAACTGCCATTTACCCCTATGTTCTATTTTTAGCCACAGCGGCAATGTTTTACAACCAATCAAAAATCCCCACATCAGTTCTATACACCTAATGCTAATAAACAACTATACCAAGTTTGGTTCCAATTGGACTTGAAGTGTCAGAGGAGTTAACGTTTTCAATGTATTGAGGAAATGCTGTTAAAATGCTCAATTTTGACGTTCTAAGGGCAATAACTCCTAAAAGGAAAGGTTCTACAACGTTGACCCTATTACATATTTGGTAGATCTTGATGTGCTTAACAATATGCAATTTAAATTTCTCAAATATCTTGTATAGTTTTCAAGATATTGAGCTAAACAGGTGCAAAATTTACCAAAAATCCACAAAAAGGGCAATAACTCCTACATTGGTCGTTGGATTTTCTTCAAAATTTCAGAGCTGGTAGATCTTCAGGTGCTGATCACTTTTGTTTCCAATCAAAATTTTAAAATCTGTCACCGTTTTGGAGTTATTTGCAAAAAACTGCCATTTACCCCTATGTTCTATTTTTAGCCACAGCGGCCATGTTTTACAACCAATCAAAAATCCCCACATCAGTTCTATACACCTAATGCTAATAAACAACAATACCAAGTTTGGTTCCAATTTGACTTTAAGTGTCAGAGAAGTTAAAACATTTTCAATGTAATGAGGAAATGCTTTTTAAAAGCTCAATTTTGACGTTCTAAGGGCAATAACTCCTAAAAGAAAAGGTCCTACAACGTTGACCCTATTACATATTTTGTAGATCTTGATGTGCTCAACAATATGCAATTAAAATTTCTCAAATATCTTGTATAGTTTTCAAGATATTGAGCTAAACAGGTGCAAAATTTGCCAAAATCCACAAAAAGGGCAATAACTCCTACATGGGTTGTTGGATTTTCTTCACAATTTCAGAGCTGGTAGATCTTCAGGTGCTGATCACTTTTGTTCCCTATCAAAATTTTAAAATCTGTCACCGTTTTTGAGTTATTTGCAAAAAACTGCCATTTACCCCTATGTTCTATTTTTAGCCACAGCAGGCATGTTTTACGACCAATCAAAAATCCCCACATCAGTTCTATACACCTAATGCTAATAAACAACTATACCAAGTTTGGTTCCAATTGGACTTGAAGTGTCAGAGAAGTTAACGTTTCAATGTAATGAGGAAATGCTGTTAAAATGCTCAATTTTGACGTTCTAAGGGCAATAACTCCTAAAAGGAAAGGTCCTACAACGTTGACCCTATTACATATTTGGTAGATCTTGATGTGCTTAACAATATGCAATTTAAATTTCTCAAATATCTTGTATAGTTTTCAAGATATTGAGCTAAACAGGTGCAAAATTTACCAAAAATCCACAAAAAGGGCAATAACTCCTACATTGGTCGTTGGATTTTCTTCACAATTTCAGAGCTGGTAGATCTTCAGGTGCTGATCACTTTTGTTTCCAATCAAAATTTTAAAATCTGTCACCGTTTTGGAGTTATTTGCAAAAAACTGCCATTTACCCCTATGTTCTATTTTTAGCCACAGCGGCAATGTTTTACAACCAATCAAAAATCCCCACATCAGTTCTATACACCTAATGCTAATAAACAACTATACCAAGTTTGGTTCCAATTGGACTTGAAGTGTCAGAGGAGTTAACGTTTTCAATGTATTGAGGAAATGCTGTTAAAATGCTCAATTTTGACGTTCTAAGGGCAATAACTCCTAAAAGGAAAGGTTCTACAACGTTGACCCTATTACATATTTGGTAGATCTTGATGTGCTTAACAATATGCAATTTAAATTTCTCAAATATCTTGTATAGTTTTCAAGATATTGAGCTAAACAGGTGCAAAATTTACCAAAAATCCACAAAAAGGGCAATAACTCCTACATTGGTCGTTGGATTTTCTTCAAAATTTCAGAGCTGGTAGATCTTCAGGTGCTGATCACTTTTGTTTCCAATCAAAATTTTAAAATCTGTCACCGTTTTGGAGTTATTTGCAAAAAACTGCCATTTACCCCTATGTTCTATTTTTAGCCACAGCGGCAATGTTTTACAACCAATCAAAAATCCCCACATCAGTTCTATACACCTAATGCTAATAAACAACTATACCAAGTTTGGTTCCAATTGGACTTGAAGTGTCAGAGGAGTTAACGTTTTCAATGTATTGAGGAAATGCTGTTAAAATGCTCAATTTTGACGTTCTAAGGGCAATAACTCCTAAAAGGAAAGGTTCTACAACGTTGACCCTATTACATTTTTGGTAGATCTTGATGTGCTTAACAATATGCAATTTAAATTTCTCAAATATCTTGTATAGTTTTCAAGATATTGAGCTAAACAGGTGCAAAATTTACCAAAAATCCACAAAAAGGGCAATAACTCCTACATTGGTAGTTGGATTTTCTTCAAAATTTCAGAGCTGGTAGATCTTCAGGTGCTGATCACTTTTGTTTCCAATCAAAATTTTAAAATCTGTCACCGTTTTGGAGTTATTTGCAAAAAACTGCCATTTACCCCTATGTTCTATTTTTAGCCACAGCGGCCATGTTTTACAACCAATCAAAAATCCCCACATCAGTTCTATACACCTAATGCTAATAAACAACTATACCAAGTTTGGTTCCAATTGGACTTGAAGTGTCAGAGGAGTTAACGTTTTCAATGTATTGAGGAAATGCTGTTAAAATGCTCAATTTTGACGTTCTAAGGGCAATAACTCCTAAAAGGAAAGGTTCTACAACGTTGACCCTATTACATATTTTGTAGATCTTGATGTGCTTAACAATATGCAATTTAAATTTCTCGAATATCTTGTATAGTTTTCAAGATATTGAGCTAAACAGGTGCAAAATTTGCAAAAAATCCACAAAAAGGGCAATAACTCCTACATGGGTTGTTGGATTTTCTTCAAAATTTCAGGGTAGGTAGATCTTCAGGTGCTGATCACTTTTGTTCCCTATCAAAATTTTAAAATCTGTCACCGTTTTTGAGTTATTTGCAAAAAACTGCCATTTACCCCTATGTTCTATTTTTAGCCACAGCAGGCATGTTTTACGACCAATCAAAAATCCCCACATCAGTTCTATACACCTAATGCTAATAAACAACTATACCAAGTTTGGTTCCAATTGGACTTGAAGTGTCAGAGAAGTTAACGTTTAAATGTAATGAGGAAATGCTGTTAAAATGCTCAATTTTGACGTTCTAAGGGCAATAACTCCTAAAAGGAAAGGTTCTACAACGTTGACCCTATTACATATTTTGTAGATCTTGATGTGCTTAACAATATGCAATTTAAATTTCTCAAATATCTTGTATAGTTTTCAAGATATTGAGCTAAACAGGTGCAAAATTTGCAAAAAATCCACAAAAAGGGCAATAACTCCTACATGGGTTGTTGGATTTTCTTCACAATTTCAGAGCTGGTAGATCTTCAGGTGCTGATCACTTTTGTTCCCTATCAAAATTTTAAAATCTGTCACCGTTTTTGAGTTATTTGCAAAAAACTGCCATTTACCCCTATGTTCTATTTTTAGCCACAGCAGGCATGTTTTACGACCAATCAAAAATCCCCACATCAGTTCTATACACCTAATGCTAATAAACAACTATACCAAGTTTGGTTCCAATTGGACTTGAAGTGTCAGAGAAGTTAACGTTTCAATGTAATGAGGAAATGCTGTTAAAATGCTCAATTTTGACGTTCTAAGGGCAATAACTCCTAAAAGGAAAGGTCCTACAACGTTGACCCTATTACATATTTGGTAGATCTTGATGTGCTTAACAATATGCAATTTAAATTTCTCAAATATCTTGTATAGTTTTCAAGATATTGAGCTAAACAGGTGCAAAATTTACCAAAAATCCACAAAAAGGGCAATAACTCCTACATTGGTCGTTGGATTTTCTTCACAATTTCAGAGCTGGTAGATCTTCAGGTGCTGATCACTTTTGTTTCCAATCAAAATTTTAAAATCTGTCACCGTTTTGGAGTTATTTGCAAAAAACTGCCATTTACCCCTATGTTCTATTTTTAGCCACAGCGGCAATGTTTTACAACCAATCAAAAATCCCCACATCAGTTCTATACACCTAATGCTAATAAACAACAATACCAAGTTTGGTTCCAATTTGACTTTAAGTGTCAGAGAAGTTAAAACATTTTCAATGTAATGAGGAAATGCTTTTTAAAAGCTCAATTTTGACGTTCTAAGGGCAATAACTCCTAAAAGAAAAGGTCCTACAACGTTGACCCTATTACATATTTTGTAGATCTTGATGTGCTCAACAATATGCAATTAAAATTTCTCAAATATCTTGTATAGTTTTCAAGATATTGAGCTAAACAGGTGCAAAATTTGCCAAAATCCACAAAAAGGGCAATAACTCCTACATGGGTTGTTGGATTTTCTTCACAATTTCAGAGCTGGTAGATCTTCAGGTGCTGATCACTTTTGTTCCCTATCAAAATTTTAAAATCTGTCACCGTTTTTGAGTTATTTGCAAAAAACTGCCATTTACCCCTATGTTCTATTTTTAGCCACAGCAGGCATGTTTTACGACCAATCAAAAATCCCCACATCAGTTCTATACACCTAATGCTAATAAACAACTATACCAAGTTTGGTTCCAATTGGACTTGAAGTGTCAGAGAAGTTAACGTTTCAATGTAATGAGGAAATGCTGTTAAAATGCTCAATTTTGACGTTCTAAGGGCAATAACTCCTAAAAGGAAAGGTCCTACAACGTTGACCCTATTACATATTTGGTAGATCTTGATGTGCTTAACAATATGCAATTTAAATTTCTCAAATATCTTGTATAGTTTTCAAGATATTGAGCTAAACAGGTGCAAAATTTACCAAAAATCCACAAAAAGGGCAATAACTCCTACATTGGTCTTTGGATTTTCTTCACAATTTCAGAGCTGGTAGATCTTCAGGTGCTGATCACTTTTGTTTCCAATCAAAATTTTAAAATCTGTCACCGTTTTGGAGTTATTTGCAAAAAACTGCCATTTACCCCTATGTTCTATTTTTAGCCACAGCGGCAATGTTTTACAACCAATCAAAAATCCCCACATCAGTTCTATACACCTAATGCTAATAAACAACTATACCAAGTTTGGTTCCAATTGGACTTGAAGTGTCAGAGGAGTTAACGTTTTCAATGTATTGAGGAAATGCTGTTAAAATGCTCAATTTTGACGTTCTAAGGGCAATAACTCCTAAAAGGAAAGGTTCTACAACGTTGACCCTATTACATATTTGGTAGATCTTGATGTGCTTAACAATATGCAATTTAAATTTCTCAAATATCTTGTATAGTTTTCAAGATATTGAGCTAAACAGGTGCAAAATTTACCAAAAATCCACAAAAAGGGCAATAACTCCTACATTGGTCGTTGGATTTTCTTCAAAATTTCAGAGCTGGTAGATCTTCAGGTGCTGATCACTTTTGTTTCCAATCAAAATTTTAAAATCTGTCACCGTTTTGGAGTTATTTGCAAAAAACTGCCATTTACCCCTATGTTCTATTTTTAGCCACAGCGGCAATGTTTTACAACCAATCAAAAATCCCCACATCAGTTCTATACACCTAATGCTAATAAACAACTATACCAAGTTTGGTTCCAATTGGACTTGAAGTGTCAGAGGAGTTAACGTTTTCAATGTATTGAGGAAATGCTGTTAAAATGCTCAATTTTGACGTTCTAAGGGCAATAACTCCTAAAAGGAAAGGTTCTACAACGTTGACCCTATTACATATTTGGTAGATCTTGATGTGCTTAACAATATGCAATTTAAATTTCTCAAATATCTTGTATAGTTTTCAAGATATTGAGCTAAACAGGTGCAAAATTTACCAAAAATCCACAAAAAGGGCAATAACTCCTACATTGGTAGTTGGATTTTCTTCAAAATTTCAGAGCTGGTAGATCTTCAGGTGCTGATCACTTTTGTTTCCAATCAAAATTTTAAAATCTGTCACCGTTTTGGAGTTATTTGCAAAAAACTGCCATTTACCCCTATGTTCTATTTTTAGCCACAGCGGCCATGTTTTACAACCAATCAAAAATCCCCACATCAGTTCTATACACCTAATGCTAATAAACAACTATACCAAGTTTGGTTCCAATTGGACTTGAAGTGTCAGAGGAGTTAACGTTTTCAATGTATTGAGGAAATGCTGTTAAAATGCTCAATTTTGACGTTCTAAGGGCAATAACTCCTAAAAGGAAAGGTTCTACAACGTTGACCCTATTACATATTTTGTAGATCTTGATGTGCTTAACAATATGCAATTTAAATTTCTCGAATATCTTGTATAGTTTTCAAGATATTGAGCTAAACAGGTGCAAAATTTGCAAAAAATCCACAAAAAGGGCAATAACTCCTACATGGGTTGTTGGATTTTCTTCAAAATTTCAGGGTAGGTAGATCTTCAGGTGCTGATCACTTTTGTTCCCTATCAAAATTTTAAAATCTGTCACCGTTTTTGAGTTATTTGCAAAAAACTGCCATTTACCCCTATGTTCTATTTTTAGCCACAGCAGGCATGTTTTACGACCAATCAAAAATCCCCACATCAGTTCTATACACCTAATGCTAATAAACAACTATACCAAGTTTGGTTCCAATTGGACTTGAAGTGTCAGAGAAGTTAACGTTTCAATGTAATGAGGAAATGCTGTTAAAATGCTCAATTTTGACGTTCTAAGGGCAATAACTCCTAAAAGGAAAGGTCCTACAACGTTGACCCTATTACATATTTGGTAGATCTTGATGTGCTTAACAATATGCAATTTAAATTTCTCAAATATCTTGTATAGTTTTCAAGATATTGAGCTAAACAGGTGCAAAATTTACCAAAAATCCACAAAAAGGGCAATAACTCCTACATTGGTCGTTGGATTTTCTTCACAATTTCAGAGCTGGTAGATCTTCAGGTGCTGATCACTTTTGTTTCCAATCAAAATTTTAAAATCTGTCACCGTTTTGGAGTTATTTGCAAAAAACTGCCATTTACCCCTATGTTCTATTTTTAGCCACAGCGGCAATGTTTTACAACCAATCAAAAATCCCCACATCAGTTCTATACACCTAATGCTAATAAACAACTATACCAAGTTTGGTTCCAATTGGACTTGAAGTGTCAGAGGAGTTAACGTTTTCAATGTATTGAGGAAATGCTGTTAAAATGCTCAATTTTGACGTTCTAAGGGCAATAACTCCTAAAAGGAAAGGTTCTACAACGTTGACCCTATTACATATTTGGTAGATCTTGATGTGCTTAACAATATGCAATTTAAATTTCTCAAATATCTTGTATAGTTTTCAAGATATTGAGCTAAACAGGTGCAAAATTTACCAAAAATCCACAAAAAGGGCAATAACTCCTACATTGGTCGTTGGATTTTCTTCAAAATTTCAGAGCTGGTAGATCTTCAGGTGCTGATCACTTTTGTTTCCAATCAAAATTTTAAAATCTGTCACCGTTTTGGAGTTATTTGCAAAAAACTGCCATTTACCCCTATGTTCTATTTTTAGCCACAGCGGCCATGTTTTACAACCAATCAATAATCCCCACATCAGTTCTATACACCTAATGCTAATAAACAACAATACCAAGTTTGGTTCCAATTTGACTTTAAGTGTCAGAGAAGTTAAAACATTTTCAATGTAATGAGGAAATGCTTTTTAAAAGCTCAATTTTGACGTTCTAAGGGCAATAACTCCTAAAAGAAAAGGTCCTACAACGTTGACCCTATTACATATTTTGTAGATCTTGATGTGCTCAACAATATGCAATTAAAATTTCTCAAATATCTTGTATAGTTTTCAAGATATTGAGCTAAACAGGTGCAAAATTTGCCAAAATCCACAAAAAGGGCAATAACTCCTACATGGGTTGTTGGATTTTCTTCACAATTTCAGAGCTGGTAGATCTTCAGGTGCTGATCACTTTTGTTCCCTATCAAAATTTTAAAATCTGTCACCGTTTTTGAGTTATTTGCAAAAAACTGCCATTTACCCCTATGTTCTATTTTTAGCCACAGCAGGCATGTTTTACGACCAATCAAAAATCCCCACATCAGTTCTATACACCTAATGCTAATAAACAACTATACCAAGTTTGGTTCCAATTGGACTTGAAGTGTCAGAGAAGTTAACGTTTCAATGTAATGAGGAAATGCTGTTAAAATGCTCAATTTTGACGTTCTAAGGGCAATAACTCCTAAAAGGAAAGGTCCTACAACGTTGACCCTATTACATATTTGGTAGATCTTGATGTGCTTAACAATATGCAATTTAAATTTCTCAAATATCTTGTATAGTTTTCAAGATATTGAGCTAAACAGGTGCAAAATTTACCAAAAATCCACAAAAAGGGCAATAACTCCTACATTGGTCTTTGGATTTTCTTCACAATTTCAGAGCTGGTAGATCTTCAGGTGCTGATCACTTTTGTTTCCAATCAAAATTTTAAAATCTGTCACCGTTTTGGAGTTATTTGCAAAAAACTGCCATTTACCCCTATGTTCTATTTTTAGCCACAGCGGCAATGTTTTACAACCAATCAAAAATCCCCACATCAGTTCTATACACCTAATGCTAATAAACAACTATACCAAGTTTGGTTCCAATTGGACTTGAAGTGTCAGAGGAGTTAACGTTTTCAATGTATTGAGGAAATGCTGTTAAAATGCTCAATTTTGACGTTCTAAGGGCAATAACTCCTAAAAGGAAAGGTTCTACAACGTTGACCCTATTACATATTTGGTAGATCTTGATGTGCTTAACAATATGCAATTTAAATTTCTCAAATATCTTGTATAGTTTTCAAGATATTGAGCTAAACAGGTGCAAAATTTACCAAAAATCCACAAAAAGGGCAATAACTCCTACATTGGTCGTTGGATTTTCTTCAAAATTTCAGAGCTGGTAGATCTTCAGGTGCTGATCACTTTTGTTTCCAATCAAAATTTTAAAATCTGTCACCGTTTTGGAGTTATTTGCAAAAAACTGCCATTTACCCCTATGTTCTATTTTTAGCCACAGCGGCAATGTTTTACAACCAATCAAAAATCCCCACATCAGTTCTATACACCTAATGCTA
Source organism: Arcuatula senhousia (assembly GCA_963971305.1). Taxonomy (NCBI): domain Eukaryota; kingdom Metazoa; phylum Mollusca; class Bivalvia; order Mytilida; family Mytilidae; genus Arcuatula; species Arcuatula senhousia. Next base: position 11,648,529 of record OZ020303.1, on the reverse strand, counting down.
ATAAACAACTATACCAAGTTTGGTTCCAATTGGACTTGAAGTGTCAGAGGAGTTAACGTTTTCAATGTATTGAGGAAATGCTGTTAAAATGCTCAATTTTGACGTTCTAAGGGCAATAACTCCTAAAAGGAAAGGTCCTACAACGTTGACCCTATTACATATTTGGTAGATCTTGATGTGCTTAACAATATGCAATTTAAATTTCTCAAATATCTTGTATAGTTTTCAAGATATTGAGCTAAACAGGTGCAAAATTTACCAAAAATCCACAAAAAGGGCAATAACTCCTACATTGGTCGTTGGATTTTCTTCACAATTTCAGAGCTGGTAGATCTTCAGGTGCTGATCACTTTTGTTTCCAATCAAAATTTTAAAATCTGTCACCGTTTTGGAGTTATTTGCAAAAAACTGCCATTTACCCCTATGTTCTATTTTTAGCCACAGCGGCAATGTTTTACAACCAATCAAAAATCCCCACATCAGTTCTATACACCTAATGCTAATAAACAACTATACCAAGTTTGGTTCCAATTGGACTTGAAGTGTCAGAGGAGTTAACGTTTTCAATGTATTGAGGAAATGCTGTTAAAATGCTCAATTTTGACGTTCTAAGGGCAATAACTCCTAAAAGGAAAGGTTCTACAACGTTGACCCTATTACATATTTGGTAGATCTTGATGTGCTTAACAATATGCAATTTAAATTTCTCAAATATCTTGTATAGTTTTCAAGATATTGAGCTAAACAGGTGCAAAATTTACCAAAAATCCACAAAAAGGGCAATAACTCCTACATTGGTCGTTGGATTTTCTTCAAAATTTCAGAGCTGGTAGATCTTCAGGTGCTGATCACTTTTGTTTCCAATCAAAATTTTAAAATCTGTCACCGTTTTGGAGTTATTTGCAAAAAACTGCCATTTACCCCTATGTTCTATTTTTAGCCACAGCGGCCATGTTTTACAACCAATCAATAATCCCCACATCAGTTCTATACACCTAATGCTAATAAACAACTATACCAAGTTTGGTTCCAATTGGACTTGAAGTGTCAGAGGAGTTAACGTTTTCAATGTATTGAGGAAATGCTGTTAAAATGCTCAATTTTGACGTTCTAAGGGCAATAACTCCTAAAAGGAAAGGTTCTACAACGTTGACCCTATTACATATTTTGTAGATCTTGATGTGCTTAACAATATGCAATTTAAATTTCTTGAATATCTTGTATAGTTTTCAAGATATTGAGCTAAACAGGTGCAAAATTTGCAAAAAATCCACAAAAAGGGCAATAACTCCTACATGGGTTGTTGGATTTTCTTCAAAATTTCAGGGTAGGTAGATCTTCAGGTGCTGATCACTTTTACCCTACGCCAGAATTTTGATATCTGTAGCCGTTTTTGAGTTATTTGCAAAAAACTGCAATTTACCCCTATGTTCTATTTTTAGCCACGGCGGCCATGTTTTACGACGAATCAAAAATCCCCACATCAGTTCTAAGCACCGAATGCTAATGAACAACCATACCAAGTTTGGTTTCAATTGGACTTATGGTGTCAGAGGAGTTAACGTTTTAAAAAGTTTACGGACGGACGACGGACGACAGACGACAGACGACGGACGGACGACGGACGCCAAGTGATGACAATAGCTCACATGACCCTTCGGGTCAGGTGAGCTAAAAAGATTTTGAAAATCAGACCAAAAATAAACTAGAGGCTCCCAGGAGCCTGAATCGCTCACCTTGTATTCGATGATACTTATAAGCTGGTTATTTTAACAAAGGACTGCTACTCTGTGGAATTATCAATTTTAATGTTCTAAAGGAAACAACTCCTATCAAGAAAGATCTTACAACTTTGACCCCATTACATAATTTTTAGATCTTTATTTGCTTAACCATATGCAATTTAAATTTTTCAAATATCTTGTATAGTTTTCAAGATTTTGTCTTAAAAGAGCAAAATTTGAAAAAAAAACAAGTAAAAGGGCAATAACTCCTACAACCATTGTCAGATCTTCTTCAAAACTTCAGGGCAGGTAGATCTTTATTACCCAAACAGAATTTTAATATCTGTTACCATTTTTGAGTAATTTGCAAAAAACTGCAATTTACAGTTATGTTTTATTTTTAGCCATGGCAGCCATGTTTTTTGTCGAATCGAAATTTCAAACGATAATTTTGTAGACCACATACTACAGAACAACCCTACAAAGTTTCATTTCATTTGACTAAGCGGTTTCAGAGAAGAAGATTTTTGAAAAGTTGAACAAAAAGCTGTGAAAATGGTCAATTTTTACGATCCAAGGGGTATAACTCCTAAAGGAACGATCCTACAACTTTGACTCTGTTACAACTTTTGTAGATCTTGATGTGCTTAGTCATTTGCAATTCAAATTTTTGAAATATCTTGTATAGTTTTCAAGATATAGGGCTAAATAAGTAATTTTTGTTGAAAAAATCCAGAAAAGGGCAATAACTCCTACATTGGTTGTTGGATCTTCTTGAAAATTTCTGGGCAGGTAGATCTTGAGGTGCTGATCACTTTTACCCTGCCAGAATTTTGATATCTGTTACGATTTTTGAGTAAGGATGAGTGGCAATAAGACCCATTTTTGGCCCAAGATTAACCATGAAAATAAAACTGGGCAGGTTGATGTCTTATGTTGCTGACACATTCTACAAATAAAGGACTTAAAGAAAATTATACGCTTTTCCCATACCAGATTTAAGTTATCATGCCAATAAGTTAGCTCAATAAACTATATTTTTAGAAAATTGTCCTAATTTCAGTGATTTTTGCTGTTTTCCACTCACCTTTCTGTTTAGAAAATTGTGGGCGCATCTGAACAACAACTTCATATTTGGTGAAAATGTGAAAAAAGATGCAATACATAATTCCTGAAAGTTTTAAGTTGTTGTTTTAATGCGCCCTATGTTAACTAAAGGAAAATATGCACTGAAAACATTCAAAATTGCAGATTTTCTTGTTTTTTTCTAAAAGGATAACACATTGTGATGTCATTATGACGTCAAAATGAGAGAAATCGGTCTTATTTAATATAGTTTCTTTGTTAGCCATATAAAAGTTAATATTTCCCATAAATATCATATTGTTTTAAGCAACTTCATTTTATTGGGCCAAATATGGGTCTTATTGCCACTCATCCTTTGCAAAAAACTGCAATTTACCCCTATGTTCTATTTTAAGCTATGGCGGCCATGTTTTTTGTCGAATCAAAATTTCGAACGATAATTTTGTAGAGGACATACTACAGAACAACACTGCCAAGTTTCATTACATTTGGCCAAGCTGTTTCAGAGAAGAAGATTTTTGAAAAGTTGAACGACGGACGACAGACGACGGATGCCAAGTGATGGCAAAAGCTCACATTGCCTTCGGCAAGGTGAGCTAAAAAGTTGATTATTTGGGCGTGGCCTATCTTTGGCCCCCTGTATTAATGTAACGGTGCAGTATATATTAAAATCATTGACACATTTAGTTAACAAAATTAAATGAGGAATTTAATAAAAAATGAATTTTCAAAATTGAATGAATAACAAACATTCTACAACAGTTTTGTCAATACACCTGTTTTAGCCACTTTTGGCCCTTTTTTCTAAAACGGTAGGGGCCACAAACCCAAAATGCAATAGGAACCTTTCTTTAGTGATTACAAACATCATATCAAAATTTCATAACAATCGGTCAATATTTACTCAAGTTATCGCACGGAAACCAAATGTCCCCAGACGACGACTACAACAACGACAATGACAACGAGGACGACATCGCCATACCATTATACGATCGCAAAATTTTTGCGGCCGTATAAAAAGGAAGTCTTACCCCCTGGTCTATTTGTAGCAAGGGCATCATTTTAAAGATCAAAAATCGAAACACAACTTTTGTGCAGGACATCCTAAGGATCAAACATACAAAGTTTCATTAAATTCTGTTCAGTAGTTTCAAAGAAGATTTTTTTTAAAATGTTAACAGACGCCAAATGATGGCAATAGCTTAACTGGACCTGAGCTAAAAGTAGCTTTTGGTGTGCATAGTAATATGCAATTCAAATTTCTAAACTATGGTATTTATTGTAAATTAAATAAACCAAGAATTTTGAAGAAAAAATCTGAGGAGCCCAAATCACTGAACTGACCATTCAGTGGCCAATAGAATGAAACCAGTTTTGGAGTGTGGGAAGTTCATTATACATTTACAACTTCAATCTGTGAAGGCCTTTTGGTAAAGCTAATTAAGCAGAATATTTAAGTAAGCATCTTTAATAAATTTCAATCCAAAAGGCAAAAAAATACACTTTTGAGAATAAAGGGACATAAAGCGGTCACCTGACAACTTCAAACAAATTGGTACTTTTGTACAGCTGAATGAGTTGAAAGATTCAACAACAAACAGCTTTATTCTATCTCCAATATCTTACCTTTAAGGAACCACACCCCTGACAACTTCAGCCCAATAACAAGTCAAAGTAAAAAGCTAAAAAGGGCAATTACTCCAACATGGATTGTTCATTATTTTTTTTTAAATTTAAGAGCAGATAGATCTTGATGTCATGATCACTTTTACCCTTCATCAGAAATTTGATATATGTTTTTGTTTAAAATATGGTAAGACTACTACCGTTGTAACACCACATTTCTTATTTCACTAACTTAGACTGTCAGTTGTTTGAATATACAATTAATTTTTATACTACTAGTGTTATCAAATGTTGGATATGCTGGTACAAAAATAATTATGGTAAAATTAAGGCTGTTCAGGGGTATAAAACTGAGCATCTTTTTTGGACATCTTGCAAATTTTTAGTCTGCATTTCAATTAAAATGATTTAAAATAATATAAGAGATGCAAAACTTAACCCCTTAATTTTATTACTAAAATAAATATAACATAGATATTTAAAAAGATTATAAGCTTTTTCTGAAAATTTCTAATATCAGAGGAGATAATTGGCAGGAAAATGTGTGAGATTTTATATAGAAATGTGTAGGAAAATTCATGTTTTTCAAAAGTTAGTATACATGGCTTGTCATTTGTGAAATATAAGTAAAATCTGACAGGTTTACAGCTCACAATGATACTGAATTGCTCTTTTCCTTTTATAATCACAATGCCTTGATTCTCCAGAGTGAGCCCTGCTCTTCACGGAAGATAGAAGATAGATAGATAATCTATAAATTGAAAAACAAACTTTAGGTTACCAACTTCCCAAGGTAGAAAGTTCCATGAGCCCCTAGTTTTTTTTTTGCATTTGTTTTTAATGTTCATTTATGAAAGTTTAATTCTGCCAAACTTGATAAAAAAATCTGATGGATTTTGCTTATGCCCCTGAACCACCTTAAGTGCAACTGTGTTAATATGATACAGGGCCTATGTTTAACAATTTGTACCAGATAAAAACAGCAGAGGGTCAAGGTTGTTCAAAGGTTATCACAACTACAGCATGTAACATGTATATGTTGTGTACAAGAAACAATATTGTACATGTTGCAACAAATAAAATGTACAAGTTGCAACATGTATGGTGCAATTGTACAAGTTGTAACTTGTACACCTTTTGCTGTACATGTTTGCAACAAACTTTGGAGATTTTCCAAGCAGGGGTTTAAATTTCAAGATTTTTCTCATTAAATGTGTTTGCAAGGTTTATATTTCACAAAGTATCTGATCTTCTATAAGCATTTAATATGGAAATCAGTCTTAACATTTTTGGGTGAAAATATTGATGACACAAAATTTGCCCAAAAAAAATTCACCAGGAAACTTCAAGAAATATCAAGATAGTTAATAAACCTAAAAGTGTTACAGCACATTATATTGAATTGAAACTACATGGAGTTTGCCTACCTCATAAAATGTATATCAAGTGGTGAAATTTTCTTGTAAAGGTGTATATTAAATATGATTAATATTAAATGGACATTTGATAGTGCCATTTTTTTTTTCTAATTTCTGTGCATGGATTTTTTTATCAACCTTAAATAAATATTTTGAGGAGAAATGATCGCAATCAAAGTTATTATGTATATATTTTTTTTTTTATAAAACTTGAAGCTTATATGTATTCAATTAAGTGAGTTATGTGGTTAAGATTATGAGGGAACAAATAGATGTTCCAGATTTATATTTGTTTTTTATTAACTTGGTCATCTTCTTGAATAGAACAAACTATACTATTTGTAGTAAAGGCAATATACTGCTATGATAGACTAATATTGTGGATTGCTGCATTTAAGCATAATCAATGCAAAGATTGTTGAGTAGGAAGAGAAATCACTCAAAATAAACAAGAAACTGAAATAAAAAGTTACATTTATTATGTTTCACTTTTCTTTTTGAGTTTTATGATACAAATGCTATTTTTAGCCTCTTTAATTCTCCACCACCTCCCCATTTTATGTTCTTGTCCAACTCCAGCAACCAAGAAATTACCATCCTTAGAAAACTGTAGACAATTCACAAAACCAACCTGCAAAAGTCAAATTGATTGTGAACTATAAAGTTAAACATTTATACATTCAATAAAAAATCATAAATTTTGATGCTTTCATAACACTTATTGGTAGGTATTTGTCAATAAGACAGGAGACAGCTCTTTTAAACTGTTTATCATGTATTACATACAAATAATAAGAATTCAATTACATGTTTGTACCAGAATAAAATAGTTATGTTTCAATCTTGGTTATTGTAATAAGTCATGCCAATTGTTACATTCTGTAAACTTAATATGTGCACTGAATTCTGTGAACTGATTTATTATAGTGGGCGATCAATTGTCCTTGCTTCCCCCAAAAGACATTTTGTTGACTTTTTATTTTAAGGTGTGCACATATTGCTAGAAAGAACCAACAGTAGTGATAACTTCATTAAATTCTAACTTTCAAGGTGTGCACATTTTAATCTTTTTAAATTCATAGTTGACTGACACCCACAAAGCTCATCACAATCTGTCGAAAATGGCAGGATTTCGTTCAACAAGAAGTACATTGTATGTGAGCCACAGACCTGAAATCAGATCCAACCTAATGGGACCCCACCCTGATGCTTTATACAAAATATCAAGTGGCTGTAATAAGTAGTTGCTGAGAAATCTGTTACAACAATTTCTTCCCGCTCGCACGCCCACCATTTTATAACCCAGACTTTACACTCCATGAAATCCGGCCAAAAATTGGTAACCCACAAAAGATAATGAAACCACAATAATGAAATTATTTCTATGTCCTTACCACAGGCAGATTAAAGATAGGCTTGAGTGATTTGAAGTCATCCCCACATTTCCAGAATCTAATCTGACCATCTTTAGAACCTGCTAAGATAAGATCAAATTAAGATAAAGACAATCAAAAATATCTTTTCTCTGAAAGACTTTTTGTTCAGGCAGAAAATTTTCTCATTCATGACTGTAAACAACCTACTTATGTTTGGTAGCACGATTGATACATATTCTTTCACTTTTATTAATAATACGTTTATTTAACTTACTACATGTATAAATTATAACTATACCACCAATCCAACATTAAAAGATCATAAATTGAGTTTAAAACATACAAAACAGCCAATCCTAATAAATCTAATCGTTATGCAATGCAGTTTGAATGAGATATTAAAGGTCAGTGATTGTTGAACAAAACGACACCCTGAACTTTTTTTTAAAAGTTAACACTGTTCTTAGAGGCACCATTTGTGGAAATATTTCAGCTATAAAATTATTTTGAAATGTCTTATATGTTGACAATGTGATCATTAAAATACAATGTACCAGTTACAATTTCTTATTACCCTTTTATTATATCATTCAATTGTTTATCTGATTTATCTGACCCCCCTTTTTTTATAGTTTCATCATTTACACCACTGTAAGATCCAGTTCTCTGTGTTTGTTATACCCCCCCCCCACTTTCCCATCACACACCACACCATCATTTACCTGAGGCCAGGAGATCTTTATGTTGTAAAAACACCATTGATGAGATCCAGTTCTCTGTGTTTGCTAATACCCCCCTTCCTCCTTTGCATTTTAATTCCATCATTTACCTGAAGCCAAGAGATCTGTATGCTGTAACGACACCACTGATGAAATCCAGTTCTCTGTGTTTGCTAATACCCCCCTCCATTTCATTACAATTCAATCATTTACCTGAAGCCAAGAGATCTGTATGCTGTAACGACACCACTGATGAAATCCAGTTCTCTGTGTTTGCTAATACCCCCCCTCCATTTCATTACAATTCAATCATTTACCTGAAGCCAAGAGATCTGTATGCTGTAACGACACCACTGATGAAATCCAGTTCTCTGTGTTTGCTAATACCCCCCCTCCATTTCATTACAATTCAATCATTTACCTGAAGCCAAGAGATCTGTATGCTGTAACGACACCACTGATGAAATCCAGTTCTCTGTGTTTGCTAATACCCCCCTCCATTTCATTACAATTCAATCATTTACCTGAAGCTAAGAGATCTGTATGCTGTAACGACACCACTGATGAAATCCAGTTCTCTGTGTTTGCTAATACCCCCCTCCATTTCATTACAATTCAATCATTTACCTGAAGCCAAGAGATCTGTATGCTGTAACGACACCACTGATGAAATCCAGTTCTCTGTGTTTGCTAATACCCCCCTCCATTTCATTACAATTCAATCATTTACCTGAAGCTAAGAGATCTGTATGCTGTAACGACACCACTGATGAAATCCAGTTCTCTGTGTCTGTTACCCCCCCCCCATTTTATTATAATTCCATTATTTACCTGAAGCTAAGAGATCTGTATGCTGTAATGACACCACTGCTGAGATCCAGTTCTCTGTGTTAGATATCCCCCCCCCCCTTCATTATAATTCCATCATGTACCTGAAGCCAAGAGATCTGTATGCTGTAATGACACCACTGCTGAGATCCAGTTCTCTGTGTTTGATATCCCCCCCCCCTTCATTATAATTCCATCATGTACCTGAAGCCAAGAGATCTGTATGCTGGAATGACACCACTGATGAGATCCAGTTCTCTGTGTTTGTTATCCCCCCCCCACATTTCATTATAATTCCATCATTTACCTGAAGCCAGGAGATCTGTATGCTGTAATGACACCACTGCTGAGATCCAGTTCTCTGTGTTAGATATCCCCCCCTTCATTATAATTCCATCATGTACCTGAAGCCAAGAGATCTGTATGCTGTTGTGACACCACTGCTGAGATCCAGTTCTCTGTGTTTGATATCCCCCCCCCCCCTTCATTATAATTCCATCATGTACCTGAAGCCAAGAGATCTGTATGCTGGAATGACACCACTGATGAGATCCAGTTCTCTGTGTTTGTTATCCCCCCCCCCACATTTCATTATAATTCCATCATTTACCTGAAGCCAGGAGATCTGTATGCTGTAACGACACCACTGATGAAATCCAGTTCTCTGTGTTTGCTAATACCCCCCTCCATTTCATTACAATTCAATCATTTACCTGAAGCCAAGAGATCTGTATGCTGTAACGACACCACTGATGAAATCCAGTTCTCTGTGTTTGTAATGTCCCCCCCCATTTCATTACAATTCCATCATTTACCTGAAGCCAAGATATCTGTATGCTGTAACGACACCACTGATGAGATCCAGTTCTCTGGGTTTGATATCCCCCCCCCCTTCATTATAATTCCATCATGTACCTGAAGCCAAGAGATCTGTATGCTGGAATGACACCACTGATGAGATCCAGTTCTCTGTGTTTGTTATCCCCCCCCCCCACATTTCATTATAATTCCATCATTTACCTGAAGCCAGGAGATCTGTATGCTGTAACGACACCACTGATGAAATCCAGTTCTCTGTGTTTGCTAATACCCCCCTCCATTTCATTACAATTCAATCATTTACCTGAAGCCAAGAGATCTGTATGCTGTAACGACACCACTGATGAAATCCAGTTCTCTGTGTTTGCTAATACCCCCCTCCATTTCATTACAATTCAATCATTTACCTGAAGCCAAGAGATCTGTATGCTGTAACGACACCACTGATGAAATCCAGTTCTCTGTGTTTGTAATGTCCCCCCCCATTTCATTACAATTCCATCATTTACCTGAAGCCAAGAGATCTGTATGCTGTAACGACACCACTGATGAAATCCAGTTCTCTGTGTTTGTAATGTCCCCCCCCATTTCATTACAATTCCATCATTTACCTGAAGCCAAGAGATCTGTATGCTGTAACGACACCACTGATGAAATCCAGTTCTCTGTGTTTGTAATGTCCCCCCCCATTTCATTACAATTCAATCATTTACCTGAAGCTAAGAGATCTGTATGTTGTAACGACACCACTGATGAAATCCAGTTCTCTGTGTTTGCTAATACCCCCCTCCATTTCATTACAATTCAATCATTTACCTGAAGCTAAGATATCTGTATGCTGTAACGACACCACTGATGAAATCCAGTTCTCTGTGTCTGTTACCCCCCCCCCATTTTATTATAATTCCATCATTTACCTGAAGCTAGGATATCTGTATGCTGTAACGACACCACTGATGAAATCCAGTTCTCTGTGTTTGTTACCCCCCCCTCCCTTTTCATTATAATTCCATCATGTACCTGAAGCCAAGAGATCTGTATGCTGTTATGACACCACTGATGAGATCCAGTTCTCTGGGTTTGATATCCCCCCCCTTTCATTATAATTCCATCATTTACCTGAAGCCAGGAGATCAGTATGCTGTAACGACACCACTGATGAAATCCAGTTCTCTGTGTTTGCTAATACCCCCCTCCATTTCATTACAATTCAATCATTTACCTGAAGCTAAGAGATCTGTATGCTGTAACGACACCACTGATGAAATCCAGTTCTCTGGGTTTGTAATGTCCCCCCCCATTTCATTACAATTCAATCATTTACCTGAAGCCAGGAGATCAGTATGCTGTAACGACACCACTGATGAGATCCAGTTCTCTGTGTTTGTTATCCCCCCCCCACATTTCATTATAATTCCATTATTTACCTGAAGCCAAGAGATCTGTATGCTGTAACGACACCACTGATGAAATCCAGTTCTCTGGGTTTGATATCCCCACCATTTCATTATAATTCCATCATTTACCTGAAGCCAAGAGATCTGTATGCTGTAACGACACCACTGATGAGATCCAGTTCTCTGTGTTTGTTACCCCCCCTCCCTTTTCATTACAATTCCGACATTTACCTGAAGCCAAGAGATCTGTATATTGTAACAACACCACTGATAACATCCGTTCTCTGTGTTTGTTATCCCTTCCCCCCCCCATTTCATTATAATTCCATCATTTACCTGAAGCCAAGAGATCTGTATGCTGTAATGACATCACTGATGAGATCCAGTTCTCTGTGTTTAATATCCCCCCCTTTTCATTATAATTCCGACATGTACCTGAAGCCAGGAGATCTGTATGCTGTAATGACACCACTGATGAGATCCAGTTCTCTGTGTTTGATACTATGTTATCATTGCTGTCTCCAGAATGTGCATTCCTTACTAGACACAATGGTTTCTTCTTCATGACTCCCCACAAGGCTATGGAACTACAAAATTAATGTCCAGTGTCAATTCAATGCATACTTTTTGCTAGTCTTCTTATTTTAAGTTACCGGTAATAGGATAGGTTAAGCAAGCCTACGTGTACGTGTGCATGTACCCATGGATAGATGATCATGAACATTTTATTTTTCATTAAGAATAGATAAGTGCAAACTACGGTTACATGTACTAAAATGGGTAAATAGACCTTATGGAAGTCAAGCTTGCAATTGATACATGGCTTTGAATCAATTATGTCAAGTCTGTAGTATAAATCAAAACATAGGACTATTGTACATGAATAATTGGTTGTGTAATTAAGGGCATTGGGCAAATAAATCACCCAAGTTAGCACTTACATGTAGTGACAACAATACAAGTTTTAGCTATGTGCAGAATTCACTGAAAGTAAAAAACCCATGACATAATACACCATAAAAGTAGAGGATTACCCTTATACAAGTAGCCATACATGTATGCTTGCTTAACCTCCCTATTATCTGAAAGATTCAAAAATTTTACATGCTAAACTGTTGGTGTACTGGTAGTTAAACATCAGGTTTATTAAAGCTTATTTTGAGTTGATAAAAAAATAGGGTTTATTTTGTTTGTACTTCTCTGTTTTAAAATATGTAAAATTAATGTTTGGAGTATTTTTATCTTTAAATTTGTGCTGATTCAGATTGCTGATTTACATGTCACTGGCATTTTGCTTACCCCTCTTAAGCAGAAGAGTTCACTCTTGCTTTTGTGTTGTTGTTCACTATTCAGTTGTTTTTAGTTTTTATATGTTTACATGTTTTCTGTTACATCGCATTGTTCTTGTTTGTGTTTTTTGATTTTGTCTTTGGGCTTTCAGATTCTGACATTTGAATGCTTCTTTCAAAAATATATATTTCATAGGTCTAAACAAGCAAAAGTCTCTTTTCTTGCCACAAACTATAATATTGAAGGCTTTACAAGGCAATGCTCTTCATATTTTATCCCTTGCCACAACTCTTGGCTTAAGAAAGAGATGAAGTAAATAATAACACTAAATTATGAATAACCTACTAGCTTCTAGCAATGATTACTTACTTGTCATCAGCACCAGATACAAAATTTGACTCATTTATAAGAGACACACAGTCTATTGATCCTCTGAAATAAACATAAATTCATTATTAAATACTACATAAAAATTATTAAATAAATAAAAGTTCAGAGAGTTGCTATACATGTGTAGGGTTATTGCAGGTATATAAGGAATACTATTCCATGGGGAGTTTTATATTGGAAAAAAATGGAATGGATCATAATAAAATGCAAAATTTATAGTGACTATTTTATTGTAAAGAAAAATATTTATTAGAGTGAAAATTGTCCTTCTGCATTTTTAACATGGTACTATGCAATAACATCAGTAGCAGATCTATGTCTAAACTTGTGCTTACGTATGGCCATGGAAGACTAGCTGTGACTCCTCAATTACTTTCCATATTCTAACACTTCCATCTCGTCCCCCAGAAGTTATGGCCCTTTCTCTTGTTAAACTATCAATGCAAGTTATTGTGTCTTCATGGCCATATCTAAAATATAAAAAATAAAACAATGCTGAAACTGTTTAACAACGAGGAAAATGTGGAAAGTCAAGAAAAAGATGTTGAAAACCAAATAATATTATGCCTTCAGCTGTAAAATTAGTTTAAAATTTGATGACAATATTAATCAATGCAATGTGTCAAAATGTACCCAACTCTACATTCATTCTCATATCATGTGAAATATTTCTCATTTCAAAGCTAGTCAAGGGGAGGGAATGTGAGTAGATATACATGTAGTTGCACATTAATCTTATATTCATTTAGGGCTGTTCCATTTAAATTTACGTGGGGCCGGGGGGATGCAGTTTTTTATTTTTCTGTTGGTGTGGGGTTGAAATGCATTTTTTGTGGATGTGTAATGATTTTTTTTATATTGGTCGGGGGGTCTTGAACAAAGTGTGTTGTCCCCCCTCCCCCACATCAATATAAAAGGACCAGATTAAATTAATATAATTTTTCATAAATTTTAAAAGAACAATGTTGATATTAAACATTTGCAGCATAAGCAATGCAAAAGTAAGTTTTTTTTTCTAAATTCTACAATGTATATTTTATTGTGCTATGTTATTGTTGGCAAATGTACTGTGGATTCATTTATTTTCGTGGGTACCAATTTTCATGGTTTGGTGAAAAAGTATCAGTTCGTGGATTCTTGAATTTGTGGTTCTTAAATCTGCAGCATACACACCAATGTTACATTTCATTTTTGTGGGATATCAAATTTCGTGGTTCAAGGCTACCCACGAAAACCACGAAAATTGATACCCCACAAATAATAATGAAACCACAGTATATCATCTATATTTGTACGATTCTTTTCTTTCATTAAATGCTTCTTTCCCTGACCAAGGACATTTGTTGAAAATTTTGGTCTCGCTCTAGTTCTAATATATATATTTTTTTAATGTTTTGATATGTGATTTTTGTTTTATTCTACTTTGACTTTTATTTCTATACATACAAAGTTTCTACATAGGCCATTTCATCACAGTTCCAAATCTTGACTGCTCTGTCATGTGAGGCACTAAACAGTTGATGTGTTCCTTTTCTGAAGGCTAGACCCTGAAAACAAAACATAGACTATAGATGTTTATGAATAAAAGTACATTAGAATGAAGATTTATTTTCTACAAGGACCGACTCATCTTTGGTGTGGACAAAGTGTTACACTCCCTTCGTTTGAATATTTGGAAATAGGAAGTGGATTGTCAACCGACCTGGAAAGGAGAGATGACATGGTTCATCCCATAGTGCTAAAATTGTGTACCAAAGGTAGAAGGGTTATCAGCTAGTGATCTATAGTGTGGTATTTAAACCTGCCCCTTAGACCACTTGGCCACCCAGGCCCTGGATTGATAACTGAACTGAGTTTTAAAACCACAAGAGTTTAAAGAAAGATACAAAACTCATTCAATTATTTAAGGACATACATACCTGAGGTTTTGAGATTTCAACAAGTATTTAGGGTTTCTCTTCCTTTATCTATATAAACCCATGTTATCTTATTATATCATGTACCCCTGTTTTCTTTCCGTAATTTCATAAAACATGCCACATGAATACCATAAACAAATTTTAGTCAAAGTGAGATTATTATTTCTATGTTCTTGGAAAAAAAAACAGCAATAATGGAAAAGAAAGAAAAAGGCAGAGAAATTTCATTTCGCGCCAAAACTTTAATTGCTAATATCTGAATGATGTACCTATGATTTTTTTTTTAGCTTGATATGCTTCCTTACAAATATACAAAATTTTCAGAAGATTCAGACAATTATTATAACTTTCAGGTTTGTATCTCCTTAAGAACAGGTTTGTATTACCTAAGGTTTGCAGACTTTTGAAATGCAAGTGTTATATAGGTGCTTTGTCATGTACATTTATCCATCTTGCCAATACATAGACTGTCTACCATTCAAGACATTAACTTCTTTTATATAAAACATGATATGTGTTAACTTACTGATACTGTATTTCTATGACCTGTGAAGACTTTTATTCTTTCCATTGTATCAGGATTCCGTATGTGTATTTCTTTATTGGTATCTCCTGATGCCTATCATTAGAAAAATAGAAAAAATATGACAAGAGATATAAAAGGCGACATGCTTTAATATATGATTTCCATCTTATATCTTAATAGATATTTTTTTCAATTAAAATGGCATGACAAAATCATTTAAACTAAATACATATATTGTTACTTCTTTTTTTATATAAAAAATAGGGCATCTAATGGGACATTAAAAATAAATGATACCACACCACAATATTCATCAAAAGTAAAATATGTTTGTTTACTATACTGTATATACTATACATCTATATAGAGACAGAAAAGAAATGACCAGAAAATTTCATCCTTTTCAAATTTGGAAAATTTATAAAGTGGCAAATCTTCAATAATATTTTTCGGATCATCCTGAAAATTTAATTTGACCTGTATTTTATTATTCTCAACAGCTGCGCAAAATATCATTCAAATCCTTTGACGTGTTTTCAAGTTATCACTCGAAAACCTTAAGGGGACGGACAGACACCAAAAGAAACTGAGGGTATAACATAATACTTTGCCACTTCGTGTGGCGGGGTATAAAACCTAAAGTATAAAGGACACCAAATATTGCAACCCCCCTAAACATTTTGATTTTTAAAATCCAAAAGATCAACAATGAAATATGATTTAAGACTCAAAATATTTTTTATGATTTCTTACCAAATATTTCCCATCTGATGATATTGCCAGACACATCACATGACCTGAATGACCTTGACCTTTTTTATGTTTCCCACCATGGACAGTAAAAACTTTTTGGCAGGTTTCAATATCCCCTGAAACAACAACAAAAAAGATCAATTCTTCTGTACTATTTCAGACCTGTTCTAAAGATTTAGGAGACCAAAAAAGTTATGAGCAGGTAAAAGTTTCACCTACATGTACATGATAAAATAATTTTATGATATTCTCGCTTTTATAAATTTTAAATTAAAAAATTTGACAGTTTTCATTTTACAGAAATTTGAAGTAAGTGAGCAACAGACCTGATATCCTGCATATCAATTAAACAGAGACTATGATTAGTAGCTTATTACATAAAAAATTCCCCATCCTTCTATTATCTGAATTTTCACTTGGTCAAATCCAGCTAAAAATGAAAGAACCTTAGTGAGCACGTTCACATACCCCACGTGTGCTGCTTATGGACTATCAATGTTATCCTTGAGGAATTAGTATCAAGCTACAGGAATCAATAATATTGAATGATTGTAAAAGTGAATGTGCAAGTATTTGAATATTATATAACAAAGTTATGTCAAATTTCCTAGTCCAAAGGCCATAACTCCGACAAAAATTTGAGGATAAAAGATTCCTTGTAATATGCACAACTACATATCGTGTACTTCTTGCATACTAAGTTACATTAAATTCTGTTCAGTAGTTTAAGAGGAGTTGCGATTACAAACTGTAATCATGATTATCTGCAAATTTCTAAGTCCAAAGGGCCATAACTCCCACAAAAATTTGCGAATCAAAAATTCCCGGTCATATGCACAACTACATATGGTGTTCTTCTTGCATACCAAGTTTCGTTAAATTCTGTTCAGTAGTTTAAGAGGAGTTGCGATTACAAACTGTTAAATCATGATTTTCTGCAAATTTCTAAGTCCAAAGGGCCATAACTACCACAAAAATTTGCAAATCAAAAATTCCCGGTAATATGCACAACTACATATGGTGTTCTTCTTGCATACCAAGTTTCGTTAAATTCTGTTCAGTAGTTTAAGAGGAGTTGCGATTACAAACTGTAATCATGATTTTCTGCAAATTTCTAAGTCCAAAGGACCATAACTCCCACAAAAATTTGCGAATCAAAAATTCCCGGTAACATGCACAACTACATATGGTGTTCTTCTTGCATACAAAGTTTCGTAAAATTCTGTTCAGTAGTTTAAGAGGAGTTGCGATTACAAACTGTAATCATGATTTTCTGCAAATTTCTAAGTCCAAAGGGCCATAACTCCCACAAAAATTTGCGAATCAAAAATTCCCGGTAATATGCACAACTACATATGGTGTTCTTCTTGCATACCAAGTTTCGTTAAATTCTGTTCAGTACTTTAAGAGGAGTTGCGATTACAAACTGTAATCATGATTTTCTGCAAATTTCTAAGTCCAAAGGGCCATAACTACCACAAAAATTTGCGAATCAAAAATTCCCGGTAATATGCACAACTACATATGGTGTTCTTCTTGCATACCAAGTTTCGTTAAATTCTGTTCAGTAGTTTAAGAGGAGTTGCGATTACAAACTGTAATCATGATTTTCTGCAAATTTCTAAGTCCAAAGGGCCATAACTCCCACAAAAATTTGCGAATCAAAAATTCCCGGTAACATGCACAACTACATATGGTGTTCTTCTTGCATACCAAGTTTCGTAAAATTCTGTTCAGTAGTTTAAGAGGAGTTGCGATTACAAACTGTAATCATGATTTTCTGCAAATTTCTAAGTCCAAAGGGCCATAACTCCCACAAAAATTTGCGAATCAAAAATTCCCGGTAATATGCACAACTACATATGGTGTTCTTCTTGCATACCAAGTTTCGTTAAATTCTGTTCAGTACTTTAAGAGGAGTTGCGATTACAAACTGTAATCATGATTTTCTGCAAATTTCTAAGTCCAAAGGGCCATAACTACCACAAAAATTTGCAAATCAAAAATTCCCGGTAATATGCACAACTACATATGGTGTTCTTCTTGCATACCAAGTTTCGTTAAATTCTGTTCAGTAGTTTAAGAGGAGTTGCGATTACAAACTGTAATCATGATTTTCTGCAAATTTCTAAGTCCAAAGGGCCATAACTCCCACAAAAATTTGCGAATCAAAAATTCCCGGTAACATGCACAACTACATATGGTGTTCTTCTTGCATACCAAGTTTCGTAAAATTCTGTTCAGTAGTTTAAGAGGAGTTGCGATTACAAACTGTAATCATGATTTTCTGCAAATTTCTAAGTCCAAAGGGCCATAACTCCCACAAAAATTTGCGAATCAAAAATTCCCGGTAACATGCACAACTACATATGGTGTTCTTCTTGCATACCAAGTTTCGTTAAATTCTGTTCAGTAGTTTAAGAGGAGTTGCGATTACAAACTTTGATCACAGACTGACGGACGGACGGACAGACGGAGGGGACAATGTGAGGTTGCTTATCCAATACCTTATGGGGTTTTGTCATTTTATGTAAAATAACAACATACTGAGGTCAGCATCAAGTGTACAGACAGTGGCTACCTTCTGAGGTTATTAAAGACAAAAACATAATGAGGTTAAGTTCAACCTCACAAGAGCTTGGACACAGAACCAAAAATACATGGCCACATATACATTTTCAAGTAAACACTGAGTATGTAAATGGCATCTATCAAGTGTAACTTAAATGTCAACAGATTGTGATGCATTTTCATATAAAGCTACTACATGTACCTAATTATGCATGACAAGTTTCATTGATGACTATGGACTCTTATGATAAGAAGGTTGTTTCAAAACAGACATTAATATCATATTGATAAATGCTCCGACTAATCTTGAAATCAATGCCGAGGTAAGGATAGGGCTGCAAATGTGCTTTTGTACTATGAGGTAGATGCATACCAAGTTTCATCACCCATGGACATACAATTATGGGCTTATGAAGATGCCTCTCACCCAATCAACCAGAAATGTAGTCATGGTAAAAAGATTGGATACCTAATGCTGGGGTATATGCATATCAAGTTCAATCAACCTATTTTTCTATCATTATACTTTACTAAAAGTCAAGGTTGAAAGATGAGGTGTTGACTTGGACATAAGCATACCAAGTTTCATCAAATGAGAACTGTTAGTTCTTTAAATATTGAGTTGAGTTAAAGGTACAAGTTATGAGAGCTGGTGACACTCCTAACTGAACTAGTCTGAATTGTTTTTGTGTATTAAAACTGAGTGATGTCTTTCCTTAAGTTTGACAAGAATTACCTCAGAATACTAGGCTTAATCAGCCATAGGAACTTAATACAATATTGATTTTATACACACAAATTAAACCGAACTAAATGACAGAAATATAGTACATGAATTATAATTTGACCTCACATGGTTTTGGATGCAAGACCCCAAAAGCCACAGACAAATTAACCCCACAACTTACAAACAACCTCACTAAATTAACCATCTTTCATTTGACCTAACATAAACCCATTACTAATGGACAATCTAACCCCTCAACCAAAGGACAACAAGGTCAATTAAATCAAATAATTTTCATTTGACCTCTGAATGGACTTGAATACAACACCATATAAAGCCAAGGACACCTTGAAATTTTTATTATCCTGCATCCATTTCAATGTCTTGTAAGAATTAGAGTATTATTTGATATTTATACTCTATCATTCATACTAAATACCAGATAAAGATAAAATCATTTGAAAATTTATTATAATTAAGTCAGATGTTCATTTCTAAATACAAACATTAAACAAGAGGCTCCCCGGAGCCTGAATCGCTCACCTGAATAAATTACTAAAACATTTAAACATGATTTTAATTGTAACAAATTTCCACAAAATTTTGACAACTTTTTAGGGAGAGCTTACTTTTTATGATAAAATTAAGCTTAAATAATATCTATTTAATCAATCAAAGAATAAAAGATGGTTTTTGAAAGGTTTTAAATAATACATCCTAAATCTGTTTAACAAGGGAGATAATTTATAATGCCTGAGCATCATGCAGTCATTAAATTACTCAATTAAAACAAGATTGCCATGTTTTTTGACAAATTGAACATCCAAACTATTGAACCAAAGCAAATAAGCTAATAAAGTGTGCCAACTTTAGATAGTTAGTCTTATGGTGAGAGACAAGTTTTTGAGTTATTTGCAAAAAACTACAGTTTGCCCCTAGGTTCTATTTTTAGAAACAGTGGCCATGTTTTTCAAGGTATCAATTTAAAATGAGGATCGCTTAATGGAACCATGTCAATTTACATACCTACTAAGTTTCAGTAAATTTGGTTCATCAGTTTCAGAGGAGAAGATTTAAATTGTTTACAGACGACAGACGCATAGTGATGGTATAAGCTCACATGAACCTTTGGTCCAGGTAAGCTAAAAACATTGTTTTACATGACTTGTAAAAACTTCAAATAATATAAACATAAGAATTCCCATATTTTGCCTACTTCATAGCAATGCTTTACATGTGCACTGTATAGTTTTTAAATGTCACTTCTCTTCTCTCTTTTTTTTCAACATATTGCTCAATTTCAATCAAAATTAAGAGTAATAAAAAGCTTTGCCGAGTGCAGTATGATACGACCGCAACATGTTGAACACTGTATGTTTTAGGCCCAATATGGATAGTCAATTGCTCTGGACACATGCAGCCCATGGTGGAATGACAAAGGTTTTTGACCCATGCAGCTTTTGGTGGAATTTCTGTTCACATTTCAAACATAATTTTTTCTTCAAAATGAGATGAAATAGCAATTGGCTCAACTAGGACCAAAGTTACTATGAGGACAAATAAATATTTGAATTTTTTGCCACTGTTGGGCCTCTAATTATGTAACAGGTGAAAAAGGGGAGGTTGCAAAAATTTAATCTAAATTTTGGATTCACTACTTCACAAGAACAAACTTGCTAACAAAATTTCAAAATCAGACCAAAAATAAAAAAAAATCGATTTTGACCCCTTTTGGCCCCTAATTTTCTAACGGGTGAAAAGGGGGGGGTCGTATAAAAAGGGGGAACCCCAAAATCAATCCCATCCATCCTCTTATAGTAAGGAACAACACTGCCAAGTTTGAAGTCAATCTAATAACTAGAACTTAAATTATCGTGGAAACACTAAAAAGTTAACAGACAACGACGATGACGTCGACAGCATCATACCATAATACGACCGAAAATTTTTTAGCGGTTGTATAAAAACATTGTTTTACATGACTTGTAAAAACTTCAAATAATATAAACATAAGAATTCCCATATTTTGCCTACTTCATAGCAATGCTTTACATGTGCACTGTATAGTTTTTAAAGGTCACTTCTCCTCTCTCCTTTTTTTGATCAACATATTGCTTAATTTTTTCTTTATTGTGTCACGCTTTCTCTTCCAAATAAATTGATTATTTCTTTCACTCTTTTTCATCATTTTTTCTATCTGTTTTTGACCTGGTAGAGAGTTGGTTCTAAACTCTTCTGAGAAAAGATTCATCAGCTCATTTACTTCATCGTCAGTCCATTTTTGTCTTGTGTTTGGTTTGTTAGGATTTCTTTTTTTCCTTGTCACATTTTCTTCTTCTTCCTCGCTGCTCTCTATCCCATTAAAGTCGATCATGTCATCCTCACTTTCATTGAAAGTATTATCCTTGACTACTTCTAAAATGTCTTCTGCTGAAGATTCTGATGACTTGGAAGTTTCTCCTCCCCTTACCTCTGTCACCATGTCTGCAAATAAAACCCCACAATATTACTATTCAAATAATAATCCCACTATGCATTAGAGCCAATTACTAGTAACAATTTAATAGTATCATGAAGATAACCTATTGGTTGGGGATATTTTTTCATGCCATCCATTTAAAAAAACAAATATTTTTAATTGCTGTTTTTACATGAGTAGAATTGTTTACCGTTCTATAATCTTATAATATTTTTATAATTCATTGAAACATGTCAAAAAATTTCATGTGTTCAACTTAAACAAAATGTCATAGAAGGGTGAATACTTCAAAATCGTGAAAAAATAAAATCATCTTTTAACCTTTCGCTGAAACTAGATCTGCAATTATATTCTGACACTGATTTTTTTTTCAATTTTGATAAAAAACAGGAATAGATAACTGAAAAAGTACATGTAACAATCCAACTACACACTTGACCCAAGAATATGTATGTTATAAATAAAGTATACTTCAATTGTGTTTTTAAGTAATAGTACTTAATGTTTCAAAAATGTTTTCACTCTCGTTAGCATATGATGATGTTACATCTTCATGTCAGTCGTAATTTAAGCAAATTTAGGCAAAAGAATAATGTTCTAAACATTCCCTTATACAAAGCTTTTAACTTGGATCAACAAATTTATAAACTGATGCCACAGAAGTGTCTTGTCCATCTCACATGGGCAGTTCTGCACAAAACTACAGAAAGAGTAAGTGGGCTGTGAATGCAGGGGATTAAAGAAAATATACTTTTAAAATTGATGTTGACTAATTGGCAAATGCAAATGAAGACCGATCTCAAATCTTGTTAGACACAAGAAAAAACAATGGTGGACACCGCTGCCATTGCTAACACCATATCTATGTCTGGCTTTTTTGTTGCACATAATAAGAACTAACCTTCAATCTGTATATCCTGCAGCTTTTTCCCTCTATATTTCGAAACTAAGCCGAAATCTTGTATCAAAAGGATTTTTGCCACATCAATTCTCTCCAACACATCTGAAGTCTGCCTATAATGTGTACGATGCACATTTAAGGTATGACCCAAATGGTCAAGGACCCATTGTCTCTCAGCTTCTGTGGTGTCCAAAGCCTAAAAAAAAAGAGTTAAATTTAAAATTAAAGCCTTGTTAATTCATTTTTTCAGTTTATCCATATTTTTGTAATACATTAATGCATTCACAAACATAAGTATAAGTCACAAAATAAATTTTAAAGAAATATTCTAAATATATTGCTTAATTTGCAACTTTTGCATTTTCTATGCAGATGTGAACCTATGGCCTTTAACATATGTTTGAGAGGATAAAAAGTCACCATTATGATTGATTGATTGTTGGTTGTTTAACGTCCAGTTGACAACTGAGGCCATTATCAGGACAGGATAACATCTACAATAATCATGATGCCAAAAATCCAAAAGAATATAACGGGAATGGAACACACACAAAGGTGTGAAGGCTAAAGAATTTAGACTGCCAAACAAATGTTCCCCCTGGACAATTTTGTCATGGACAGGGGGGTAATGACTACTCCTGATGAACTCTGCCATGGGATCTTTTACATGCACAGGCGTGGCATTTCCTGCACATGGAACCTCTGGTTAATGTCCCATTCGAACCAGAGAAATCTTTTAAAAATAAATTAGCATATAATAGTTTTAATGATTAAGAAAATAGAATAAAGCAATTGCCTTCTTCATTAAATACCCATTAACAATTTCAAAAACATTAATAGGTAAGTTTAACCATAATGTTTATCTACAGGTATTTCCAAATTAAGTGTTTTCTTAAGAAATTCTTTGTTAATAAATAAAAAGAAAATGCTACTCGACTAAATCAGGTTTTTTTCTTCAAAAGAATTTGTTTTATATATCTCTAATATCAAATACCTGAAGCATTGTCGCCATGTACTTTCTCATATTACTTGTTCTTACTAGATCTGGCATTTCAAGGCCTGCTTCAGGTGACTCAGCCACTTCACGTATGGCATCATATGCCCTGAAAACTCCAACACCTTAATAAAACCAAATGAGATATTTATTAAGAATGCATGTAAACTGTAGAAAAAAAATACATTAGAGTGTTTTGAAATAAGAATTCTGGTATTTACTAATGGTCAATTTAGTGCTGCATTATTTTCTCCCAAGCAGCTGAATCATGAAAATTAAATGATCTGTCTTCATTTGTCAGCCTAAATCAGCTTTGTTATGGTAGAGAAATTTGAATTTGTTAAAGAATGGAAAAAATTATATACATGTATGTATATGTATATGTCACTGAAAAGTACCAAGATATCTGTCACCACAAAAAATACTGTTGCTTTCAACAATACTTGTAGTAAAAAATCAGATTTTATACCTTTACTGCCAAACACATATTTGTTCTCCTCTGGAATTCCAGCTTTTGATCTGATATTAGCACTAGTTATGTATGTCATGGCCTCTTTAACATCGCCTGGCAATATAACAGGTACACCTTTTCCAGTCTGTAAAAACATGCAAACTTGAATTTTAGTATTATGTCTCCACTTTACTGTCAGTTATAAAAATAGACCATTCTTGATTAACCTTTCCTTTTTTAATCATTTTAGATTACCATAGAATGTGGATTCATGTGTTTCAAAGCAAATTAATAAGCTTAAACACTAAATATGATAACCTTTACAACCTGACATGCAAACATTTCAAATAATGAAAATTTTAAATCTGCAATAAAATAATTACAATAATTGAAAAGTATTATTGATCAGAACCACAAATTGCCTGACTAACCAAGATGTGAAAGGAAAACTTCATACAGGTAGAATATCAGAACCAGGTAAAATTACTTTTTGACATGTGAATTGACAAAATGTAAATGTCCAGCCTATCTGAAATTTGCTGTATTCATTGGCAATTGCATGTAATAACTTCTACACATGTTCTAGATAATGTTACCAAGAAAAAATACCAGTTAAGGTTGACCTTACCTTTCCTCGAATGACAACCACTTCTTGCGTTGTTAACAGAACACGCTCAAACTCAGTCAACTCTTTTCTAATCTCGAGTCCTATTTCATCCACACCAGTAGTTCTAGCTGAGTATGATTTCAATCTGAAGATATAACAAATTGAACAAAGTTGACATATAAGATGCTTTCAATTTTCATAAATGAATTACATCATAAGATTTTGTTCAATTTAGCCAAAATCACTGATGCAAAAAATATAGGCCAAAGTGACCTGATTATGGTATGGATGTTGGTTACTATTAAAGATGTAAGCACTTACCAATCATCATCTGGCTAT
Organism: Arcuatula senhousia; assembly: GCA_963971305.1. NCBI lineage: Eukaryota > Metazoa > Mollusca > Bivalvia > Mytilida > Mytilidae > Arcuatula > Arcuatula senhousia. The sequence goes on along the minus strand of OZ020303.1, from coordinate 11,623,586 downwards.
GGGATTAAGGTGCTGACTGCTGAGATATGGTGCAAAACAAAACAAAAATTGCTCCAAAAAAAAAACCCTTAGTTCAATTAATGGCAAAATACAGAAAAATTGGAACTATTTAAAAAAAAACAAAAAAACTTGGAATACTTGTTATTGAATATTGTCTTAAAATTTCATTGATATTAAATGTGATTTGAGAAAATTATTTAAGTTCAAAAAAAGTTTAACATTAGGGTTAACCAAATATTGACAATGTAGATGACGGAATCTATGATCGTTATGTCTCACTTTCGTGGCAGGTGAGACAAAAAGGTAGCCCTGTTTTTTATAAGATCAATTCAAAATAAGGCACTTAATAGCATGCAAAGGATGCTACAAAATTTCACCTATATCTGTTCAGCTGTTTCAGAGTAGAAGTTTCTTTATCTATAAGAAAGTCTTGAAACTAAGAAGCTAAGTGCTTACCTCATTGCCTGAACTTCATGACACCTCCTCCTATTGTACAGGGTTAGTCGTGCCAGTGTCAATGTTACTGCTCTACGATAGGTAGTGTATGTATTATCTTTTAAGTCTAGCTTTGCCAGTTCCTCCTTCAAATATTGGAATAGGTTTTTGACATCTGATGGTCTTGGAAGGTCATTTCTTTTGGAATAGGATCTTTCAACTAATAAACTTCTTGCAAGTTTGGTAACCCGTAGGCCCCATTCAATTTCCATAAGGCTTTTGAAGTCTACTGCATCTTTCTGCCCCTTTTCATCTTCAGCAATAATTGCCTTGCTTAATTTTGCACTAAGCATACGTTTGATATCAAAACCTAATTTGATGGCATTACTGGGAGCCTTTAATTCTTCTTCATCTTCCTCATTTACATGACAACAAGAAATAGCTGCTCTTAAAACAGTTTCAAAGAATTTGGGAGTTAAAAAAGACGACATATCTAATTCTGTTTTAGACAGTCTTTGACACCCTATCTTGAGCTTTGCAGCCAACCTCATTACAGTACTAGTGTAGTATTTTCTCATGATTTCATTTCCACGGTTTCTGCGTAACCACTGGTTGCCAAGATTAACAATCAAATCATCAGCTTTTGCGATTTTGGATACTTCGTCACCTTTCATAATGGGGTAAACTTCCTTAACTAAAGCTTGTGAAGCTTCAGATGGTATATTTCCAGCTATAATGTCTGATTGAACTTCAAGTGCTCTGTTTGTCCAATTACATTCAGTAGATTTTGAGGATGTGCATGTGGAAAAATGCCGCCTCAAAGACTTCTTCAGAACCCAACCGAAACAGTTGGGGCAAGGTCCATAATTTGAAACCTGGAATTTCTTATCATCTTCATCACTGTCATCATTGCTTTCATCTGATCCTTCAACATTCAAACGGCGCAGAAGAAAAATTTCACCCTTCTTTTTCTTAATAACACTGATGTTATTTTCATGATCTGATCTTAGCCGCAGCTGATCGATAAGACGTTTACGCTCAACACCATCCTTTGTGCCCTTAATTTTTTTTACCACTTCTTCTTCTTGATGTTTTTTAGACATAATATGATGGGAGAAATTGGTTTGTTTCACTTGGCAAAATGGGCACATGTGTCGTGCATTATATTTTCTGTCAGTTTTTTTTCTTTTCCCATCCTTAGTGAAGAGACTTTTTTCTGCACACGACACATAAATCTCTTTGTTCTTATAATCTAGGACTTTGGGGTTATCATCTTCACTACAATCTGAATCATCAAAATCAGGTTTAATTGAGGGCTTTTCTGTTTTTCCAGATAACAAAGGAAATAAATCTGATCTCCCAGAATCATGACTGGACTCAGAGTCAGAGATTATCACAGTACACTTTCTTTTTAAATTCATTTCCTCATCTGAATCTTCTGTATCTGATACAATACAATTTTTTCTTCTTCTGGCAGTAAAAAATTCTGCTTGGTTGCTTTCTACCAGATAATGATCATCTGAACCTTCTGAATCTGATAAAATAATGTTCTTTTTCAATTTCAGGTTTGAACTTTGAGGAAACTTGTTGTTATTATGGTTGACATTTGTCAGATGACTTTCTGAATCAGATGCAATATTTTTTTTTCTCTTTATGGGTCGTTGACATTTGGTTTTGAACTGACTACCATCCAGGTTGTGACCATCTTGATTGACATGTTTCACATAAGGACCATCAGAATCATCTGAATCAGATACAACTATTTTTTTCCTCTTTGTAATGGGTCGTAGACGTTTGGGATTGATATGACTACTATCTGACTTGTTACCATCAACCTCTTGATGACCATCTGACTTTTTACCATCTGCCTCTTGATGACCGTCTGACTTGTTACCATCGACCTCTTGATGACCATCTGACTTGTTACCATCTGCCTCTTGATGACCATCTGACTTGTTACCATCTGCCTCTTGATGACCATCTGACTTTTTACCATCAACCTCTTGATGACCATCTGACTTGTTACCATCTGCCTCTTGATGACCTTCTGACTTGTTACCATCAACCTCTTGATGACCATCTGACTTGTTACCATCTGCCTCTTGATGACCGTCTGACTTGTTACCATCGACCTCTTGATGACCATCTGACTTGTTACCATCTGCCTCTTGATGACCATCTGACTTGTTACCATCTGCCTCTTGATGACCATCTGACTTTTTACCATCAACCTCTTGATGACCATCTGACTTGTTACCATCTGCCTCTTGATGACCATCTGACTTGTTACCATCTGCCTCTTGATGACCATCTAACTTGTTACCATCAACCTCTTGGTGACCATCTGACTTGTTACCATCTGCCTCTTGGTGACCATCTGACTTGTTACCATCTGCCTCTTGATGACCATCTGACTTGTTACTATCTGCCTCTTGATGACCGTCTGACTTGTTACCATCTGCCTCTTGATGACCTTCTGACTTGTTACCATCAACCTCTTGATAACCATCTGACTTGTTACCATCTGCCTCTTGATGACCATCTGACTTGTTACCATCTGCCTCTTGATGACCTTCTGACTTGTTACCATCAACCTCTTGATAACCATCTGACTTGTTACCATCGGTCTCTTGATGACCGTCTAACTTGTTACCATCAACGTCTTGATGACCATCTGACTTGTTACCATCAACCTCTTGATAACCATCTGACTTGTTACCATCGGTCTCTTGGTGACCATCTAACTTGTTACCATCAACGTCTTGATGACCATCTGACTTGTTACCATCAACGTCTTGATGACCATCTGACTTGTTACCATCAACCTCTTGATAACCATCTGACTTGTTACCATCAACCTCTTGGTGACCATCTAACTTGTTACCATCAACGTCTTGATGACCATCTGACTTGTTACTATCTGCCTCTTGATGACCATCTGACTTGTTACCATCTTTGTCTACTACAAGAAAAAAATATTGTTTTTATTTAAAGTTACACATCTGACCTGAGAGGGATATTGGATAGAAAGGTAACAACAAATTACTGAACATGGATCAGTCTCAAAGTCCAAAGACCAATTCAATAACACTGTAAAGATTGTAGATCGCAATGGTCATGACTTGATACGGGCATTTCAAATGAAATGGTGGGTTAAACCAGGTTTTATGGCACGCCAAACCTCCCTCTTCCATAGCGATATAGGAATCCAGCGGTACAAAAATCACTCCCTGGTGCACTCTGTGATCGGACAACTATCAGGGTTTTTTTTGTTTTTTTCCCTAATGTATTGTTCATCAGCACTGGGCATGAGGAGGAATGCAGTGAGATATTTATCTGCACGCATATCATTGAGCAAATCCCTTGGCGCCCCTTGCTGATAAACAAAACAAAACAAAAACAAACAAACAAACTAGATAACATCACAAGCTTGATTGATTGATATGAATATTAGATTGCTATACGCAAATAACAGTTCATGAAATCTCAGATTTCCCTCTCCTAGACTGCAGTGATCGCTGTACATTTAAAATCTTCTCTTATTATATTATGTAGAAAAGAGAAAACCAACTTTACTTAAGTATTACGTATTAAGTAGCACTCCACCTAAGAATCATGCAAAATTGAAGAAAAGTGATTCATTGATAAAAAGGCTACAGTGGTTTATTTTCAACAGAAGATAGTTCAAAGTATACAAAATAAGAAATAAATAACAATTTGCTCATAACTGTCTGGTCCTGGGAGAAATCTTGCCATTTTGCTACAATGGTTTCTATTGAAATTATTGACAGTTTTAAGAGTTATCTCCCTTTCTTACAATTTTTCAATGCATTCTATATATTTTTTTTCTCTCAGGACCAACGCTTGTTTGGAAAAAGAGTACAAAATATCGAATCAGGGTGCTAGTAGGAGTAACATATCAAAAATAAAGTGGTGTAGGCTTTCCACCCATGAATCGCTTTTTGCATGGTTCTTATAAAAAGTGGTACTTAATACATGTATGTCTGTATTGTTTATAATCATATATGTTTCATGTTTTATGCCCCCTGTGGGACCAAATTGACATTAATAAAGAATTGAATCTAATTGTACTAAAATTTCAGTTTTCTTTTAAATGTAACACATCTGACCTCAGAGGGATTTTTTATATTTAACCTCAAAAAACAAGGACACATGACCCCATTATTTATGGTCACCAAACCCCACTAACTAAAAGACAAACTTACCAATATCCTGGCTTATTATCTCTAATGCCCATTTAACATCTTCCTTGAATGAAGCTAACGTGGCAGGTTTTCTTTTCAGAGCTTCTACAAAAACAAATAGAAACACTTACAAGGGGAATCATTAGACCCTATGCTGCAATGTTTTAGAGTTATTTGCACACACACACACAATAACAGTTTACCCCCTCCTGGACAACTAATCCTATACTGAATATAGATTATCTTTTCTAGTATACAGTTGACCTCATAATGACCTTGGACACTTAACCCCATTACTCATGGACCCATAACCCCATAATATATGGACATCTAATCATATACTGAATATAAATTATCTTTTCTAGTATAACATTTGACCTCACAATGACCTTGGACACTTAACCCCATTACTCATGGACCCTTAACCCCATAATATATGGACATCTAATCATAAAGTACTGAATATAAATTATCTTTTCTAGTATACAGTTGACCTCACAATGAACCTGGACACTTAACCCCATTACTCATGGACCCTTAACCCCATAATATATGGACATCTAATCATATACTGATTATAAATTATCTTTTCTAGTATACAGTTGACCTCACAATGAACCTGGACACTTAACCCCATTACTCATGGACCCAAAACCCCATAATATATGGACATCTAATCATATACTGAATATAAATTATCTTTTCTAGTATACAGTTGACCTCACAATGACCTTGGACACTTAACCCCATTACTCATGGACCCTTAACCCCATAATATATGGACATCTAATCATAAAGTACTGAATATAAATTATCTTTTCTAGTATACAGTTGACCTCACAATGAACCTGGACACTTAACCCCATTACTCATGGACCATTAACCCCATAATATATGGACATCTAATCATATACTGAATATAAATTATCTTTTCTAGTATACAGTTGACCTCACAATGAACCTGGACACTTAACCCCATAACTCATGGACCCATAACCCCATAATATATGGACATCTAATCATATACTGAATATAAATTATCTTTTCTAGTATAACATTTGACCTCACAATGACCTTGGACACTTAACCCCATTATTCATGGACCCATAACCCCATAATATATGGACATCTAATCATATACTGAATATAAATTATCTTTTCTAGTAGAACAATTGACCTCACAATTACCTTGGACACTTAACCCCATTACTCATGGACCCAAAACCCCATAATATATGGACATCTAATCATATACTGAATATAAATTATCTTTTCTAGTATACAGTTGACCTCACAATGACCTTGGACACTTAACCCCATTACTCATGGACCCTTAACCCCATAATATATGGACATCTAATCATAAAGTACTGAATATAAATTATCTTTTCTAGTATACAGTTGACCTCACAATGAACCTGGACACTTAACCCCATTACTCATGGACCATTAACCCCATAATATATGGACATCTAATCATATACTGAATATAAATTATCTTTTCTAGTATACAGTTGACCTCACAATGAACCTGGACACTTAACCCCATAACTCATGGACCCATAACCCCATAATATATGGACATCTAATCATATACTGAATATAAATTATCTTTTCTAGTATAACATTTGACCTCACAATGACCTTGGACACTTAACCCCATTATTCATGGACCCATAACCCCATAATATATGGACATCTAATCATATACTGAATATAAATTATCTTTTCTAGTAGAACAGTTGACCTCACAATTACCTTGGACACTTAACCCCATTACTCATGGACCCATAACCCCATAATATATGGACATCTAATCATATACTGAATATAAATTATCTTTTCTAGTATAACATTTGACCTCACAATGACCTTGGACACTTAACCCCATTACTCATGGACCCTTAACCCCATAATATATGGACATCTAATCATATACTGAATATAAATTATCTTTTCTAGTATACAGTTGACCTCACAATGAACCTGGACACTTAACCCCATAACTCATGGACCCATAACCCCATAATATATGGACATCTAATCAATTATCTTTTCTAGTATAACATTTGACCTCACAATGACCTTGGACACTTAACCCCATTATTCATAGACCCATAACCCCATAATATATGGACATCTAATCATATACTGAATATAAATTATCTTTTCTAGTATACAGTTGACCTCACAATGAACCTGGACACTTAACCCCATAACTCATGGACCCATAACCCCATAATATATGGACATCTAATCATATACTGAATATAAATTATCTTTTCTAGTATAACATTTGACCTCACAATGACCTTGGACACTTAACCCCATTACTCATGGACCCTTAACCCCATAATATATGGACATCTAATCATATACTGATTATAAATTATCTTTTCTAGTATACAGTTGACCTCACAATGAACCTGGACACTTAACCCCATTACTCATGGACCCTTAACCCCATAATATATGGACATCTAATCATATACTGATTATAAATTATCTTTTCTAGTATAACATTTGACCTCACAATGACCTTCGACACTTAACCCCATTACTCACGGACCCATAACCCCAGGGTTCTCCACGGTTTTGAAAAACAAGAGTCAAAAGACTCTTATTTGAAAATATCAGGGATCCAACCATAAATATTGAGAGTCCTTGTTGTAATGCCAGGGGTCATGAAGATACAATGTTGAGTAATATTAATTATTGTTCCTAACAAACCCCATAATTTAAATTTGTGGCAAACCAATTTTAACACTATAAGGAATAATAATAAAACTTAATAAGAAGAACTGTGTACCCAATCATGTTCATGCTTTTTTATTTCGATTGAAAGTTTAGTCAAATGACTATTAAACTAGAAAGTTTCTTGAGAAGATGGTATTGTAAAGGCTTGGGTAAATAGCTCCTCATTTTGTAAGAATATATTTATGTTTTCATATCTGGTAATATTTTTTATAACAAATTGTAGAAAAATCTTATGAATAACGTGTTTCATTCCCATGTACCATTTGACATCTCTTTGTGACCAACTGAAACATATATATATTCTTATACAGCTAACACTTGCAAGAGAGACAAAATGGGGGGTTTTTTGGGGTGTTTTTTTAACATTGTCTAATTCACAAGATCCTTCATCAATTAAAATTATCCAATAAATCATAAAGAGAAAACAGACTTTATTGTCTTTTTAGATAAAATACCATATTTTTAAGTCACACAGGAATAGTGTAGATCCATTTTAAAAGTACAGATTGATCTCTTTGTGTTACAAGTGTTAGCTCAGACCTTAAAAAAAGTGTGTTTCTAGTAGCCCGACTGACCCATTTTTTTACCCCTTACCTTAAATTATCATTTTCACAGGGTCATCAAAAATTAAAATTAGCATAAGGTTCATAATTTTTGTTTTATTCTCTCTGTCATATCAAGTTAGTACTTTCACCCCACTATGAAAATTTAGCCATTTTGAAGGTAAAATATAATCACAATTAAAGTTTATGTTTCCCAAAATGTATAAGTCGCCTCCCGTACATGAAATTGCCACTAATATGCTAATCTCTCCGGCATGTCAGAAAACCCCCAAATATCAAATTTAATTGAAATCAGAGCACTTAAAAAAGGAGGATGGGTGTAGTAAGACAGCAGCCATCTTGATATGGCAGCCAATTTTTAAGGATGCCTACATACCTACCCCTATTTAGAGACATTACCAGAAACACACAATTTATTTTTTAGGCTTCATAAAGAAAACAATTAAAAAAATAAATCAACATAAAAAACTGAAACAATTTGTTTACTTTCAGCAGCTGATTTCCACTTATCCATACTGTTAGGAAAGGCTTCACTAAACTTGCCCTTCAATCTTAACCTACAACCATTCAATCATCATGATCATATAAAGTAGTTTTTAACATTTAAATTTGATAATGATAGAAATTTTTCACCCAATCATTATAAATTAAAACAGATATTTTAAAAAATCTTGTTGACATGAGAGTTCTTGTCTTAATTTTTTTCTAAAAATGAACATAATATAAGTATTTTTCCCAAAATTTCTTACCATGCATTGTCGCAGTTACAATACACTAAGGGTAAATCAACGACTTTGACTGGCCACCTCATTGAAGTAGGGATTCCCGGTATTTGAGCCCAAATCACTTTTTTCTCACAGAATTCACCATCCACACTGAAAGTAAAAAATGCCTTTCCTTTAATCTTGAAATATCCAAAATGCATGTACATATGCAAATATGTCTTTAGTTAAAAACAAATAACTAGTATCAAACTGATGATACATGTACATCAGATATAATCCCAAAATACATGTATGGCAGGTAGGAAAATCTATCATTTTGATTTTTTTGCATTGTTTATTATACATTTTAGCCGTTTTTTATAAGGACAGAAATAATACAATTATTGAATTTTTCCTTCAAAAGTGTACAATTGTCATTTAGACATACAAGTTTTATTTGGGACATACCGTCAATATGCAGATATGAAATTACAAATGTAGGATCTCATTATACCGTGGGTTCTGTTGTATCGTGGTATTTACATTCATTTTAACCAAATTTTTAACCGTGACCTCACCGTTTCTATGTAGCTACGTACCACAATATTATGAGCTACCAGTATATACATGTATGACGCCATTTTGTCAATAGAAAAAAACATGACAGTTACAATTTTGGTACCTGTTATAAATCTGACATCCATCAACAAATGTATAATCCTTTATTCCAGGTTCAGTTATCAAAAAGACCTGGACTTTATAAAATACAGCAAATGATAGTAATTCACTCAATCCTTTATCAGAATACAGTCTTAATCCAAAAAACTCCTTCAGACAACCTTTGGCATTGACTATCAGGATTCTTGATGTCAAACTGCATTTTATATCATTCAATAAAACATATGATAAAAACATCTTCACCATATTAACGTAAAACTCAGATGGATTCGATTTTATAAATAAATCCACGTATGATAATAGTTGTTGATCTTCGTCATGTTCGGAAATCATTGTCGCCATTTTTGATCGGTCCATGCATGTTAGACACATTCTTGACGAGCTAAGTCTGTCGACCAAAGAAGGAACAAGCGATTCCATCGTTTAAAAAACACAAAAATTATCATAAGTATTGCAATAAGAACGGCTGCTAACATAACCAACATCACAATAATAATTATTTCCAAAATCGCGATGTCTGACATGGCTTGATACCACATGGCTACGACTGTATTCTATAAATTTCACATGACCGGAAATGGATACGATGTAAAATAACAGCATACTGCTACAATGTACCATTATATATTAGCCGCTTAACCTTATAAAGTTATAGATTTACCTTTCACCGTCTTTTCCATGACTGCTTCCCTCCATGTTTTGATAGATCAGGAAGTATCCGGCGGTGCAATAGTACTGCGCATGCTCATTATAAAGAAGCATTCCCATTGGTTAATATCGAGTTGACATATATTATTAGTAAGAGTTGTTGCCCTTACATATTTCAATAAAATTTACGGTGTTGTCCAATCATTCGAGTCCATGAAATATTTTTGGGACGTGTTGTGGGGTTTTTCTAAATAATGTTATTTAACCCCAGAAAATCAAAAACAACAAGTTTCTGAAAGTGCCTTGTAAGGTTAACCCCACAAGTGATTTTTAACCCCAGAGTGATGAGATAGACGTAAAGATAACCTTACAAAGCAAGTGCCTAAGAGCGGACGGACGGACGGACGGACGGACGGACCAGTCAAAAACATTATACCCTTCGCAACTTCGTTGCGTGGGGTATAATTACTCATATTTTACTTACTGGATAAAAAATTCTCTAATGCAGTGCTTTAATGACATCTTACATACCATTTGCTTTGTTTTTAACAATACTTCTGCCTAGGTGTTGTAACAAGAATGAATTTGATGAATATTTTACAGTCTAGTATCACCGAGATTATTTGTGTTTCTTTCTAATATGAATTTGTGTAATTGTTTGTTTGTAGTTATAGAAGCAACATTGTCCCAAATTTTCTACAGAAATATCTGAATTAGCCTTATACAGTTCTATATACTTTTGTACTTGAAAAAATAAAAGGATTTAAGACTTACATTTGACTATTGAACAATCTTTGGATGCACTATAAACATGACGACTATCTGGTGAGATAGTTATACATGTGACAGATAACTGATGCCCTCGCAACACAGTAATGTCATCTACTGTTGGGGGAATATACTGAAATAGATTAAACAAAACAAACATAAAATGAAAGCATAAACAGCAAGTATTTATTTCTTTTGCAAATGGTGTCTCATAACCTAGTACTTCTACTTAAACCTAATATTGAAACTGGAGAGGGAGTTTGGTGCTATAAAACAAGGTTAAACCCACCATTTCTGTACCCCTGTACCAAGTCAGGACCATTGAGATCTTCAATTTCTCTGGTGTGTCTTATTTTGTCTATTCTTCTTGGATATTAGAGACTGACACTCTCAACTCCAAAGTTTTGCCTTTTTTTGTTTATCTAATTGAGACTATATACTTTTAATGATGCGGAAAAGTTGTTGTGTGTTTCATATAATCCACAAAACATTAATAAATGTAAGCTATCCTGTTATTGTTACTTAGACCTAAAGCAGTTTCCTATTACCTCGTCAGCCACTTGTTTATGTAATCTTCCTGTTTGCTCTAACTAAAAAATTAAATAGATGTTAAATGAACTAAAAATGTTTTTTGTTTAGCAAACAAAATAAACATATTTTTTTAAACCAAATTAAATCTATGACACCCTCTGCTCTAAAAAAAAATGTTGCAAATTTAACATATTACTTATATGAAAATTAAATGCACTAACAAAAATCATGTGATGTCTATACATAGTTATACTAAATAATGAAGTCTTTTTGTTTAAAGACTTTAGTAAGTGTAACATATTGTACTTCTTTTACACACCAATAACCTAATTCAAACTTAACATCATCTGAAACTTTTTCAATGATAATAAATGTAAAATGTAAATAATAATTTCAATTTAATAAGACAATTCTGGTGCTTGAGAAGAACTACATCTATTTTATTTCAAATGAGTTGTATAACTTACTATATCTTGTTTTAACCTATGTGATATAATGTCTTTGTGTATGTCATCTTCTTCTAGTTTCTCAGCCTCTGTAAAAGATTACAGAACAACATGAAAAAAATGTTAAATGTTCAAATCAGTGAATCTAGATACAGGTTCCATAAATTATTTCAAATCAGGAAGTCCAAATGCATGTTCTTTTCATTTCCCACTACAGCTCACATTTAGTTAAGTCAGACAAATATCCCAATGTCTTTGACACCACAACTTAAATGTTCTTTTTTCAATCAATATTTTTTAGAACAAATGATTTAAATGATGATGTGTTGTTTGAGAGTATATTTTTGAATTAGGTTTATGGCATTTTTTTGTTTCGATTGTGAACTTACCAAAGGTATTTGTCATTTTAGGTATAGGAATTCCTACCTTCAGACTGTATTTGGGATAAATACTGTTTAGCAAGTCTTAATTTCTTTTCTTGTGCAGTTTCTACTTCTTCCTCCTCAGATGAGTAAACTTTATTCCTAGGATCTTCATCTCTAAAATAGTGTAAATAAATCTTAGAATAAATGGAATAAAACAGGAAGTAGATGTCCAATTGACCTATAAAAAATACAATGCATCACTTGTTACACGCGCGGTGAAATTTTACTTTTGTATATTATTAAAATCATTTCAAAATGTGGATCGTGTCTTTTTGGCCCATATTCCATATTCTTTCGTTTTTAATATTATTTCAGAGTTTGGCTTTAGTGCCGTGTGGAGGTCGTAGAAAGCTTCCCCGTGCTTCAGTTGTATGCTCTTATATATTTTCGAGTACTGGAATATGTGTTGGAAAGACACAGTTTACATATTTCCAAAATTTGACAACATTTGGCTGTTTCTTTAAAAATTAATAAATTTATCTGTTTGTGCATTGTCGTAATATTTTTTGGCATTTTTTTTTTAATCAAATCTAATATTCTACCGGTTTTCCAAGTTTTCTACTCCTAGCGTGTCTGATGAAGGTTAATCCAGAAAAGCGCTTCACACACGGTGAAATTTTACTTTTGTATATTATTAAAATCATTTCAATATGTGGATCGTGTCTTTTTGGCCAATATTTCATATTCTTTCGTTTCTAATATCATTTCAGAGTTTGGCTTTAGTGCCGTGTGGAGGTCGTAGAACGCTTCCCCGTGCTTCAGTTGTATGCTCTTATATATTTTCGAGTACTGGAATATGTGTTGGAAAGACACAGTTTACATATTTCCAAAATTTGACAACGTTTGGCTGTTTCTTTAAAAATTGATAAATTTATCTGTTTGGTCATTGTTGTAATATTTTTTGGCATTTTTTTTTTAATCAAATCTAATATTCTACCGGTTTTCCAAGTTTTCTACTCCTAGCGTGTCTGATGAAGGTTAATCCAGAAAAGTGCTTCACACGCGGTGAAATTTTACTTTTGTATATTATTAAAATCATTTCAATATGTGGATCGTGTCTTTTTGGCCCATATTCCATATTCTTTCGTTTTTAATATTACAAAATATCAGCAACATGGAGTAAGGTTCCTGAGTTATGAGTAAATATAAAGTGTGAGGGAAAGTGGGACTGAATTACAGACAGTACAGGGGGTATAATTAAATGACATAGGTTTGTGTAATTTTTCATTTATTTTTTTTATTTATATCACTTTCATGTTTTAATGCTCTATCTAGTATCTACACTGTATATGCTTACACTCCATAACTCCATATATGTAAGTAAATTATCTAGAAAACTTATGAAAACACTCCAGATGCACCTTTACCATGGTCCTGCATGTATTTTTTTAGGTTCAGAGTGAAAAAGGCTTAATATTTGTAGAAATACATGTATGTTTCATGGAGATTACTTTGTCTTCTTGTTACAATTACTTTTCTGTGTTTCTATATGCTTACATAGGATTGTCTGAATCGCTTTCCACTTCCTCTCCCAAAAATCTCTTTTTCTTTTTAGACCTTTTCTCATCTGCCTTTTGAGAATGTCTGGAATTTTGTTTCTAAAAAAGATATATTATATAAACATTCTTCATCATTTAACATAAAGAGCAGTTCCAATATGACTAAAATTGACATGTATGTAGTATTCTTCTAGAGCACAATAGTTTACTCTTTGATTTTTCTTTCTACTGAGATTTCTGCGGTTTTCAGTTAATCTGTAGTTGTGATCAGTCCAGGAAATTAGGATTTGAGATTCACATGCCCGAATCATAGCTTTTTTTCCTATTTATCCAATATAAATATCCTTCAAATTTCACTTGCCTGAAAGGATTTATACTGGCCAGGGACAAGCCGGCTTGTGCTAATTTCACACAATGTGTGTTACATGTGTATGTTTTTCTCTGTTGGTCTGTTTTCTTCTACAAACATCAACTTTTTACTTTCAGACTTTTTAAACCTATCACACTTTTGGTCCCGGGCAAACAGAAGTTTAACAGATGTTAATTGCATTACTTAGCTTGACAGTTACCTTAAATTGAGAATTTTCTGGCTTTCTTTTTCTGTTTTTAATGAAAAATGGCATTTTTCTTTATTGCACGAGTTTCAATTTAGGGGTTTTGAATTGTTGGGAAAAGAAACGCACTATCTTCAACTCTACCATTGTCGCTCGTCCCGCAATATCGATGTCCTATTTGTTACTATGAGAGAGGGAACCGTTTAATACAATGTTGTTGTGTTTATCACTTTTGAATAGAAAACAAGATTTGATATTTTGGATCAAGTAAAAAAAAAAAAATCTGTTAAAAACTCAGACAATTATTAAAGTATAAAAATATGTTTTAACAAGGATTTGACGTTATTTATTTTAACTGGCTTGCCCAAGATTACTTGTCATCCAGTTTTACTCTTTACAGGGGCGTAGCTTGCCTCTTATATTTAGTGGGGCAATTCGCCGAGCGAAGCGAGGCGAAAATTTTTTTGGGGGGTCTGGGGGGGGGGGGTTTGCCCCCTCCAGAATTTTTTTTTTCTATTAGAACGCCAGAGACGCGTTTTCCTGGCTTTAATTTAAGAAATGATGACGTAAAACTTTTGAAAAAAATGGTATTTATATGATCCGATTGGCAATTTTTTTAATTTTTATTGCAATATTTCAATTGACTTGCATAAAATGCTTCAAATGACAGTGAGTGAATGACCGTGTAAAATTTCAGCTCTGCACTTCTTTTCTAACTTTTGTGTTGAGAGACAGACGGACAAAATCAAGAGAATGCTTATATATTCACTTTATTTAGATGTAATATTTTCTAAAAGTTTAGTACTGTTGTGACCATGACTTTCAAACTTTGTAACCATGTATAAAACAGAAGTGTGACATTTAAAATTGAAGAGGCTTCAGCCTACGTTTCTTGGCGCTGTCATTTTTTTCAAAACGTTCTCTTTGGGAAATGGAAATATCCCGGTGTATGTATAAGCAGGCTAGACCTGCGAGCCTGTCGTCTTTCATGATGGAACGGCTCCAGTGTTTAGGTCGTCTCATTGCCGAAAACGACCTCTCGCTAAGGACGGACCCTACTGCATGGCATCGTGAGCAAAAGTCGGAAAATTACATGGACATTTGGGTAATAATCAGAGGAGTGAACCTGGGACAAAGACAACAAGAAAACAAACGAGACATAGAGGAACTCTCTTGAGTCAATTTTAGACCACTGTAAAACTGTAAGCGAAATTTTACCCTATTGGCCGTATAGGAGATAAAATTAACAAACTCTATGCGGACAAAGTCGGAATGTTCCTTTTTGTGAAAAATTTGAGTTTATACATGTATATGTACTAAACGGAAGTGTAAAATATGCTGCACTAATCTTCAAATTAATGGTATTGATTTTTTAATTTTAGTGTTCACACGAAATTGTGGTCCTGGACGGACAGGCAGACAAACCGACAAGGCAATCTCTACTTCATATAATTTATGTCAGTTTTAGTGTTTACCTGGACTGACAGACAGACAAACTGACGAAGGCGATCCTTACTTCATATAGTTTTTTTTAGTTTAATTGTTCACATGAAATTGCGGTTTTGGACGGACAGACAGACAAACCGAAAAGGCGAAAACTATAGGATACCGCATTTTCTAAGAATTATGAGTTACAAAAACGTGTTATGGGTCAACAACCGAAAAGGAGGGGAATTATTTCAATGGGAAGACGGGAAATTTGCTTTTTTTCATTTTTGTATTATAAATACATGCAGGATGAGACCCCGTTCTAACGATATCCGTCAGCCAAAACGTGAAATTTACCTTCAGTGACACTGGCTTCCCCCGTCGATTCAGTAGTTTCGGCCTCGGACTCTGACGGAGATTTTTAAGTGTGACTGTCATTAGTACATTGTTTTTTTGGGGTTACTACCTGTTGTACCCCTGAGCATTGTAGTTAACTTCAGTTGGCCTTTTTTCAAACTTTGGTTTTTTTCCGCGTTTCAAACTTTCCTTACGCTTATACATGTATCCTAGGGACGAAGGTCACGATACGTGAGATTCTCCGGTAAACTGCAATATTCGCCAACCCGGCCTCATGGATTATTTTCGTGTGTCTCTTTCTCTCTCTCTCTCTCTCTCTCTCGCTCTTTTTTTCTCACATTTTTATTTTTTTTAAATTTTCATTTAGTGAGGCATTTGCCTCATTGCCTCAATGGAAGCTACGCTACTGCTTTAGCTGAGATAATTAAACTAACGTTACATCTGTACATTGAACTTCATAAGAGGGTAATCCGACTTTTTTTGTATTTATTTATTGTTTTTATTCAAAACTGAAAAGCCTAGGTCTAGGTTGAACGATGAGGATGTAACTGGAATGGATTAGCATATTCTGGTGCATAACGATGTCTTATGTAGTGTTTGAAATATGAAGGTGATTATACTGAATCTTTAATATTGCTATTGTAATGCATTGAAATTGTCAAAGTAACTAAACCATGTACCCAGGACAAGGTCAAAAGATTGGGATGAAATTGTGTTAAGCTACTACTGGGGCAACTATGCATACCATATCAATCTTCAAATAATAATAGAGATGCTCATAAAACTTTAACATGGATAGTTTACACTACCGCCGGTTAAGCAATACCTCACTCAATCTGGCAGGCGAGATCAAATATCACCCTAGATATTAGATTGCTTTAGTTTTTGTTTGTTTTTTTTTCAGGTTCTGTGTTCTTCATAGGCATATTTTTATATGCGTCCATGGAAAGTTTATGTTTGTCTTGAATAAGTTTTTTATTGGAAGTAGACAAATATATCTACTACGATTTACCTATAATATGACGTTCTCAGAAGACTTGCATGGTTCGTAACAGAGCGACTCTATATTTAGCTTTTAGAATTGAGAACGGGCCTTATTTGATAAAAAAAAAATGAATTAAATTTTCGCCTATGTTCTTTGACTGTATATTTACACATGGTCACTGCTGAAGAATGATCCTACTCAATGTATTATTTCATTTGGAATAGATGCGCAATTAAAGTCCGTTTACTTTTAACAATCGAACTTAACAAAGCTAATATTATTTTTATGATAAACATTCGAAATCGGATTTTATTTACACAACGGTTATGTTAGATTGAGATTTAATGCATTTAAACACTCGACTTGCCACAAAGATTATTAATTAAAAGGTTTCGAAGTTTATGCGATAAAGAATAAAAGGTTTAATCCGAAAAATGAAAGATTAACTTTTCACTTATTCAACCAGAAAGACATTTGTATAACAATACAGTATTATTGTCATAAAGTGCATTGAAACTCGAATTTTAAATTTTGAAAGCAACACTTGTATTGAACAGCCCCAGTGTAACCAAATTTTCAAATAGTATTGGTATAGGAAGAACAAACACAATTCGTTAATTTTGGATCTGGATTGAATACACATCCAGCTGATATTTTATATTGAAATTATTTTATTATAATTATATATTCATTTAAACATGGAAAAGTGGACATGGAATTTTAGGAACATGGATCATTTACATTTAGCAGTTAATTGTACAATGAAACATATAATGCAGAACGAAAGAAGTAAGAAATGGAGTAAGGTTAGTTTATTAGTATTTTTTATTTGTTTTTTCAACCACCGTGTTAATTTGATTTTTTTTTAAAGTAAACATGTTTGGTCATAATTGTGCTTTGTTCTTTAAAAAGGAATATGTTACTCAGAAATTTAACGGAAATTTCAGTATTTACTGGAATGCTTGTATCGAAGGCCAATGTGTCCAGCAATAACTTTCATAAAGGGGTTATTACACATAATAAGTTTCCTCAGTCAATCAAATATGCAATGAAGCAGCCTATAAACAAATGAGAGGTGTACACTTTTAACTCTTGAATAAGAATATTCTTATTAAGCAGTTTTATGCATGCTATGGTTGCCCTTGAAAGCTGTAAAAAAAAAATAAATTATGACTTAAGTGGGTACTACGTGTATAATACCATGATTACCGACAATATGTGTTTTAGACCGTTTTAGGTTAACATTAACCCATATGGGTAGCATATTATCAAAATGCTATATATGATACAAGAATAACTTGCGAAAATTACAGCTGAATTTGAGCCTACACGACTGTTTCAGAGACAACCAAGAGGTTCAACAACTTGAACTGACTGCTCAAATCGAGTAAATTATCATAATTTATTATTTTATGAAAATATAATTTCATGTAAAAACCACCTTCAAATCAAACTTTTTAATGACCTTTTTTAAATTCACGAATTCGTAATACATTTTCTTCATGGGCCATCTTATTTAGAATTTATATCTTTACTATACAGAACACTCAGCATAAGTTAAATTAAATGGCACAATGTATGTAAACTTGTTATAAAATTTAAAGCCGAACAAACAAACTTTTGATAACAGATTAAATAAAATAAAAACTTTCCTTTTATCTAATTCATACGACATGTATTGCATATTTATGTATCTTAAATATTCATAGTCAGTCCTTAACGAAAATTTATAAAATCTGGCCACTTGGTAGGAATGAAATTTAATTTCTTTTTCGATGAATGTCAATGTCATTGCCAATGTAAAACTAGATACAGATTTGTATTCTAAGCAAACACAATGTCTTTCATTTTAATAAACGCCTGACCATTTGACTATTAATATAAACACCGAAAGAAGTTTATTTCCAAAATCCATTTTTTTTATTCAGATCACAATTCTTTGCTCATCACTTTTATTTTAGACCAGCATTATTTGCTGTTGTTGTTTAGATCGCTAATATAGTCTTTATCATAATTTCATACTTTGATGTGGGCGCATTTCAATTGAGTGAATTTGAAAATGACCCCTGTTTTCATTTGAGCGAATTTTTCTATTTCAATTGAGCGAATTTGTTTTAAGGTAAATACAGGTAAATAAAGGTACATTACTTTAAAATATTTAAGGCTTGTTTTGTCAATTGTTATTTGTTTTCTTTGAAAAGGAAAAGGTCGAATGAATGATAAACACTTCAAAAAGTCATATATTTGTGGGCTATCCTTACGATTTTCTTCACTATTATGTATTTGTTTTGTAGATCTATATACCTTTATAAGTGAAGAAAACAATCTAAATTATAAGCCTACTACTAGGATTTTATTAATTCATACAAATCTCTTGCATCATAATTCCATATAATAGGATATTATAGTTCAACAGTGCCATACCCTCTGTTTAATAGCAAGATTAATGGTTCTAATCACGGCCATTGACATTTTGCTCATTTTTTGTTTCTTTTCTATTAATCAGGTGCCAGGAATTTTTTTTCAAAATTAAAATTACAAGACGACATTGTACTGCTAATGTCCCAGTCTTGACTCTTATTATAAATCTTGTTTTAACCCTTTAAACCAAATCACACTGACGGGTAAAATCAGTAAATTCCATCCTAAAAAGATTGGTTTCTGTTACTCCTATGTGGGCCTCAATATTTATCTGTTTTGCCATGGAATACTCACAGGTTTGAAAAGAAAACCTGTCACAAAATAAAGCCTTTAAGATTAGATCATTTTATATTTTAGGTGATAGAGAACTACAAAATACTGCTATTCATGATCAGCACAAAAAACCTCCCGGAGGACTATGAGCCACCACCATCTTACAATATGTTGGTAAGGATTCATAACCTTATGTTTAGCCTTTTTGATTTGTTTTGTTTTTGTTTTCTTTTTTATCAAAATTTACTTTAAGCAATTCCACTTCCTGCATTCTCTCTCAATGCTTTATAAACTTTTTCATAAACCATGCATGATATGTGTCGGTCTGTGGGCAATAGAAGTCCGTAACATTCAATTTTGCATATCAATATATTTCTTAAAACTAATTGGTAGAACTTTATGATACTTTGTGAAATTAGGGAAAGGATTTACCAAATATGAAAAATTCATGATATGTTTGAATAACCTATAACCAAGAGAACAATTAAGCATGCTTGCCCGGACACGTACCGGTTTGCGTTTTGTGCTATGTATTGTCCTCAGAATTCCCAATGTTCTAAAGCAAATGTTCGTAAAAACTTTTACATTTTCGCCAGTTTAAAAAAAAACAACAAAAAAAAAACAAAAAAAAAAACAAAAAAAACACACAGTTAAGTGGGTGCCTTTATAGAAAAATGTCTTGAAAATTACAAAATATTGCTATTCATGATCAGCACAAAATACCTCCCGGAGGACTACGAGCCACCACCATCTTACAATATGTTGGTAAGGATTTCATCACATTAGCGGTTTGTTTTGTTTTTGTTTTCTTTTTATCAAAGTTTACTTTACGCAATTCAACTTCCTGCATTCTCTCTCCATGGCCTCAGAGGTGATCTTACACTGACACATCAATACCCGAAGAAATTTTCTTGTAATTGTGTCTTATTTGTGATAGGACAAAACTTCGGCTTAAAACATTTTAGTAGCATTGTTGTACCGGTATAAGCAGCAACTATTCGTTATACGAGTACACATCTGGAATGATTAAAATATTACATCTTACACTGCAAATATGCCGGACGCATGACGCGTCCAGACGCGTTCCTTTTTTTAACACCGTATGTTCAATTTTGAACACCAGTGTTCAAAGTTTAACACACCAGTTAATGTAAGGAACACTAAGTGTTCCAAATTATAACACTTAAGTTTTAAAAATGTGTTCAGTCAGGGAACATTATGTGTCTGTTTATACTGAAATAGGTTCTTGTTGGTTTTAGTTCCTATTCAGTGTTGTACAATTTCATAATATCATAAAATCAATCAAATGTGTTGCTTAGTTAACTTATTTCCAAACCTTTCGAAATATGACAATGACAAAGCTATCGGGCTCTAACAAATCATATAAATATATCACACCCGGGATCACACCACATGCATGACATGTTTCTTGAAAGTTTTTGAAGATGTCTTTTTAAATTCAGTCAGTAACCGAAGAGAAAAGATAAATAAATGTGTTTTTATCAAGACTCATATCACAGAATTGTAATGTGTTCACAACTGGAACATTAGGCGTCCGACAGAACACTTTTTCGTTGAACAGTAAGTGTTCAAATACCCACGCTTCCAAACCACTACGCACGTGCAGTCAGACCGGAAATCGATAAAAATTGGCGGTGTTTCAATGTTTTGAATGTTTAAAAGAACAAGACGTCAAAGAATCCTGATTTTCACGTATGTTTAATTTATTTAAAAGTTAATGGCAAACCTATATAAAACATTACACTGAAGGAGAAAAGTTCGTTTTTAGCTTGTGCTGTTTTATTCAGGCAATTTCAATGACTTTGGTTAACATATGCATTTTGTCAGAAATCACAAACTTTGACGTTTCATATGCAATACTAGCTTCCTTTGAGATTACTTCACGCAATTGGAGTACATTTAAAGTGCATGTTCATAGGAAACATAGAATTTCTGATGACTGTGTTGAAGATAATGAACATGAACCCGAATTTTATATTGCTTTGCGGCATACTGTAAACCTCAACTACGAATTAAAAAACCCACTAACTACCATACTTTCAGCAATTCACGAAAATTGAAACCCACCAACAAAATATAGTCCACAGTATATTAGGTCACACGTACCACTCCATTATTCATGTGTTAATGTCAACATATTATCTATCTGTACTTCAATGTACATGTAATACATGTATGAAATATATTTTTATTTTTATATTATTAGATCCTGTTTGAAATTGCTGTTCGTTGTGGTGGTGAAAAGCTTTCTGCTGTGTCGAAGGCCATCATGAAGAATTTGTACCAACGGTTTACAGAATGATGGGAAATGACTGTGAAAACAACATATCTGAGGTGATTATCTTTTTTGACAAAGGTATTTAGTGATGGTCCTCTGAATTTCTGAAACTGCTGAACAATTTTTGCTGAACTTAGTACACACCATGATGAACGATTACACAGGGATTTGATTTATTTGATTGTATATGTATAACTCCACCGTGATATAAAAGACAACTCAAAACCATTTTTTTTTAAGTATATTTAATTAAAAGTCTGTTGCCTGTTAAAGAAGTTTATGGCTTTCGGCAATGCACCATTTTTATTACAATTAATTGTTGGATGAATAAGGAAAAATCTTTACTAATGTTTTTTTTTGATTTGTAGAATGCTGATGATGACTAAGTTCAGAAAAAAATAGAATTAAGGCACTGTTACTGCCCCACCTTTTAGTCTTACGACAAGATGGCACCAACACTGGCATATACATTGTAGGGGACACCAAGGCAGTATAGTGTGACCTCCACCTTGACTCAGTTGTTGAGTGTATAATATGTGTTTGATATAGACTATCCCAAGTGTTATGCAATGTTTCTTAGATTACTACAAATTTTATTTTTTTATGAAAAAATATGAAGATTGCTTGTTATTGGATATGAAGCTTATTTCAATTTGAAAATATTATAATATAATATAGTAACATAATTCAAAGATTATTTTTCGAGTAAATGCATAAATTTCAATTGTAAATGTTTTGTTTTTCAAATGTAAATTTCACTGTAGTAATTCATACAGACGTATTTTCAATTGTCTCTTTATATTCTATTGTTGAATAATTGCTTAAAAATAAATAAGTTGAAAATTAGAAATTTGTTGTTGCTCTTATTTCACAAAATATCCCAAAGAAATTATGGAACACTTTTATCTGGAACACTTTTTTATGTATTCCAGATTTATATACATAGTGTTCTAGATTTGAACATTTATGTCTTGAACACAGTCCATGTGTTCCAGAAGTGTTTCATGCCTTTAAACATGTAAATGTGTTCAATATTGTATACACAAGGACATGTTCCAGATTTTAACACATATGTTCAAAAATTACACACATAGCGTTCCATATATGCACACATAGTATTCCAGCTATGAACACTCAATGTTCAACAAATGTATACATGGTGTTCCAGATATGAACACATGCCATTCCAAATTTGCACACGTGATGTTAAAAGTTGAACATGCATGTTAAGTTTTAGAACACATTTACATGTTCAAAAAGTGTTTCATTGGAACACATTTAGGCGTTCAAGAAGTGTTCTAAATTTTAACACTTATATTTACAGTGTACTACCATAAAATCTTTTTGATTTTCAATCATTTATATTCTTTTAGATTTATGAGATTTATTACCATCTTGGCGTAGCTTACCAACATGTTAAAAATCCCAAGAAAGCAGTAGAAAGTTTTACAAGAGCTATAGCAGCAGTTTCCATGCCAAAGGTACATAGTTACTACAGAATAAGATGTTTTCAAAAGATATTTCAAAACAATCTATGATATTTTAAACTTTGCTGTCATTAACCTTTCATAACTTAGATTTTTTATCGCTGAAAACAATTTTGTCTTAACGATTTGCGTTCCACAAGTCAAAGAAACTATCAGCTAGTATTTTGTAAGCTATCTTAAAATGATTTTTAAAAAGTTGCCGTCAATAGAACTTTGGTTTCTTGACATTATTCTGTGCATTGATTCTGTTCCAGAACGGATGTTTGGCCGGATGTGTTACTAACTCCTGTTTAATGACTCCAGTCCACGCCAGACGAGCATTTGCATACTCACAATTAGGTAGCAACATTGATTCATCTCTTAGACTTTGTAACCGGATAAAATAATTAAAAAAGCAATGTTCGAATCTTAAGTTACCAGATAAAAATTATGTAAAACAACCCATTATGAAATCAATATTACATCAAAGTTCTAGGAAATAAATGCTACGCTACGTCTGACGCGCGTTTCGTCTTTTTCAAGACTATAAACGGTAAAACCACTATGAATATAAAGAGCGTAAAAAAATTACTAGTAAACCAAACTGGGTAAAAAAAAAAAAAAAATTCCAGGATTGTCTGACAAATGGAAATTTTATTTTTCGGTTTATAAATATTTGTTCTAGTGTAAAACCAAATATGGTTATGAGCAACATGCATGCATAATAAATCATTAATTTTGATACCCTGAAAAATTCATATCCTTTCAAGACAGAACGCATTGTTCTTTTGAAAAATCACAATTTTCCAAGTTTATAACATATACGGCCAAAACCAGTCAATAAAATTACTTTCCATCTTAAGTACAAAACTGATAAGAAGTGGATGATGTTGTTAATATTTTAATTGCTAAAGATTTGGCTGCTAAAGATCTGTTACTATAATGAGTATATTACATGCCAGTTACTATGTATTTCAGGCGAGCATGACAAAGCAATCAAAGACTCTGAGAGATGTGTTGTTTTGGACAGCAAAAACCCAGTAAGGCATCATGTATACAGTTTTCTTTTTTCAACCTTTTTGGGGTAAACTATACCACTTATTTCAATAAGTAATAAATAACGCAAAGCAGATTTGTTTCCTGTCAAATGTACTTTTTAAAACTAGATATCATGTAAGCCGTATAATACAAATAAATACACCCAACTGATCCCTCCCCCAAAAAGTTAATGATCGTATCAAATTCCAAAACAAAATGTTCATTTCTTCATAAAATCACCAAGTTTTTAAAAAAAATCTATTGAGTATTTAAGGAGTTGTATGTGGATTTAAGGCACCCTGATGTGTATTGAAACTCAGAACAAAGTTCTTTGCAGAAACATTAGAATTGAAATCTCCACAATTAATTTACTTCGTATTTCTACAAAGAGAATGCTAACAAAAAGATTTACTTTCAGGACTTGTACTGTGTTAGAGCACTGGTTAAAAGTACTATGGATAAAGACAGCTGGGTATGTTTATAACAACTTCATGTGATTTTTATTGTATAGACAAACCGACTCTTAAAGGTTACAATTTTCCTTGAAATAATGTAATGGAGACCATGCAGTGTGGAGTCAATTTTCTGTGAAGACAATTTTAAGTAGCATTCTTGGATAATAACAAAAAAATGTAAAATTTGTTAGCGGAAACAACCAAAGGATAATTTTTCCTGACAAAGATGTGCATGCAAGTTGCTTACGCATTCTACTTTTCATTTTTAAGACATACCAAGGTTCAGTGAGAAGAACAAATTTGAATTACATGGCCGATTTAGATGTTGCCTTAAAGCTGAACTCAAAACATACATGTGCTCTAGTGCTTAAAAACGCCATGGTAAGTTATTGGTTTATAATGATTCAGACTTCTAACTAGTGCTAGCTTATAGAAATATTTAAACACTTTGACTTTGCTTTTAAAAATCCTCGTTTCCTAGCTTTACTGTAAAATCTCCATCCACAAAAAGTATGCATAAGTAACAGAAAATACAAATTACAAACTGAATAACTAAGGCTTTTTAACAGAAGTTTGTTGAAAAGAAATTGTTGCCTTTTATACAATTTTTGTCAAATGATGTTTAGCGACAGACGAAGGTCAACTGACTTTGAAGAGCACACATTTGTAAAATACTATCACATCATGGTATCAAACAACACATAGGAAAGACCAACACGAACCTAATTTTTGATATATACAAACTAGATACTTGAAAAAAGAAAAATCACTTTTATCTATGTATGAATGCTATTTTATAGTTGGGGGACCAAGCCGTAGCTGCCAGAGGAGTATGTATTAAAATGAGTGATGAACCTTTTTCTTACCAAAACAAAATAATGTCCATGTGTTATGGATCTTATTATTTTTCCAGCTAATTTCACAAGCCTTACCTCTCACACTTGTATAACCTCTTACATTCAGCTTAACAAATTTAATCTCTGGAAAATATTTAATAAAATGTTTAAAGTGTAAAAAGTCTACTTTGATGAATAATTTATGACTGTTTTGGCCACAGCAAAACGAGCCTTTGTCAAAGAAAAAGAATAACCACTTTTTCATATGATTGGTGTATAAATATTCAAGAAGATTAATTTGGAAACCAATGCCCTTGCGTAACTTTGCTCTTTGAAAACTCAACAGTTTGTATGTATTGTGAAGTTAAACTTTAGAATTATAAAGGTAAAATACTTCATGATGTTGGTTTCCTCTGCCACCTCCACATTAGATGATAATAAATAATCTCCTATGTTACAGATGATGAATGTTTACCAACAGCAGGAAACAGAGAGTCACAAAAACGTCACAACATTCACTCACTCACATGTTTTGGAATTTTATGACAAGTATGTTTAGCATTTTCTTGGTCTATGAAATCGAAAATATGTAGAAAAAATAGAATTACGATTCACATGAAATGAGATTACCGTACTTGGTCCTAAATTGGGAAATAAGATAATGCTTATGTGAATCCTACCCCACGTTGCAGTTTGAAAGTTAGGCCTTTATTGAACCCAATCTTGTTAAACTCTACAAAATGCTTTAACGTGCATGGGGTATTGCTCTCCCCATACACGTACAACCTTTGTATGTACCTTCCAAAGAACTAGCATTGTTCATTGAGACCATCCTTTCAAATGGTGTCAAAAGAGAGTCGAAAAGTTTCACCCCTGACGAAGATCAAACCACGAACCACGAAGTTAGTAGCCAAGGCGACGCGTAAACCACTACACTAACGGCTCCTTTTTTCGATTTGATAATGATATTTAAATACTGATTTGGTCATGATGTTCACTGACTGTTTGTTTGATTTTGCTATGTTTAATGACAGATTCAATATTTTATTAAAGTCTCACCACTTGTAATTACATAAAATTCACATACAATCAACAAGACATGTATAACATATAAAACACAATATTTTAAAATACAAGTGCCATTCTAAACAGAATTATGAGAGACTATAAAAATATGACTCACATTACTAATCTACAGATAAAAACCATAAAAGACATGTTAACTTTAAATAAAAGTTAATAAAAGTTAATAATACAATTAAGAGAATAAAAAGGTATTTCTTCTGCTTAAAATGTTACAGCAGGTTTTGGCAACATTATAAAAACAATTATCTTCTTTAAAGAGGTATATAAACTTTTCGTCATCTGACAAACTTGAAAATTCTACATTAAAATTATTAATTTCTTGAAATAAACTTGCTCTTAAATCTGCATATAGCGGACAATACAATAGTACATGTTTTTCGTCTTCAATAAAAGAACTATTACAATAAAAACATTTTCTCTCCTCAATACTTTTACCCTCATAGCGACCAGTTTCAATTCTAAGTGGTGCAACACCACATCTAAATTTAGCAAAAGCACTTCTATATTTATAGTTAATGTTACAAATTAAATAGTTCTCTGTCTTATATGAATTTTTAAACAATTTATAGGTACGCAACTTCTTACTTGGATTTAAAGTTAAAATTCTATCATTCCACTCACATTTAAACCTATCAAAAATTATATCTTCTAGATTTACAATAGACCTTTTACTTAATACACAATCTATATCAATAAAATTATCAAAATTACATTCTCTGAGTTTATCTTTCACCTTATAACACCAATTTTTCTTATTAACATGAAGGTTCAGACTCCATATAAAAACTTTAAAATTAACTCTATCTCTATCCATTACCGTAAACCTTCTCCACTGTCTGAGGACAGATGACCACTGTTTAGCACAAGGAGGCCTCCAGCCCATGTCACCATTTATTGCGTCATTAGGGGTATATTTTCCAACCCCCATGAAAAATCTGATCGCTCTGTTCTGGACAGCGTTTATACAAGAAAAGCTCCGGGTGCCCCAAATGGCAGAGCCATAATTTATTACTGGCCAGACCAGGGTATCATAAAGTTTGGTGAAGGTTGAGAGCTGGAAACCACCATGACAGGTTGCTTTATTTGGTTATATGGAGCTTAGTGATTTGATTTTTCAGATAATGATGTTTAATTACTGTTTGATTCGGCAATGATGTTCAATGACTGTTTGACTCGGAAATGATGTTCAATGACTGTTTGACTCGGAAATGATGTTCAATGACTGTGTGACATGTATCATGTAATGCTTACTTTTGATATGTTTGATAATTGATGTTTCCTGAATCAGTACAATATTTGAAGTTTCCATCTTCCTTTAGGTATCTGTATCCATTAAGTGTTCCTCATACGATAGTTACAATAGACTTAACCCCAGATAGACCAAGTAAAAAGAAATTAGGTAAGTCAGACGAAACGACGTAATAGTGGCTCTGTTTAATTTAATTTGTTAGGCACTCAAAAAATCAAAATCTGTTTGTCAGATGATTTTCAGGGTTGAAATTACAGTAACATTGTTTGATTATATACTAGACATTCAAGCATGGTTAATTGGATATATATTTGGTAAATGCATGAAAATATCGTTTAAAACCTCCATGATAATCGAACTATTATTCCATGATACTTATTACGAATAACTGAGGTTTATCATTTTGTACCCTTTATTTTATGAAAAACCTATGCTAAGAAAGATAGAGTTTCTCATTTTACACAAAAGGCTAAACATGTACACTTTCGATTTACAGAAAGCAAAATGAATAATGTCCAAGATGTGGACAAGTCACCAAATTTCGGCACCTCTACCAATGATAATATTTCTATACAACAACCCCCCTTTAGATGTGGAACACCCAGTGCCACAGATCCGAGTCGGTCTTCCGCTAGAAGGAGACTAGACTACGGGAAGGCAGTACAAAAGTTTATGTCTCGTCCTAAGACGGCGTCTGATTATTTTGGTTGGTATCATTTTTGTAACTATTAAATTAAGAATTGATGAAGCAGAATACAAATATAATATATGGCTCACAAAGGAAGTCTACAGATACGTCTATGTAATAAAAAAAAATACAGTAAATTTATTAATAAAAAAAAAAACAATGAAAAAACAAAACCAACCTAAGAACCCTGAGAAGGTGCAAAACCACAAATGTAAAGAAATTTCATCAGTGGCAAAGCACAATTTCACTCTAATTAAAATCAGGTCTACCGATTGTTCCTTACTGTCTCTAGGGAACAATTGTTATTTAATCAGATTGGTTTGATTTGTTTTGAGAATAATGAACAGGGTCCGGTTTCATGAAGCATCTCAAATTTGAGCATTTCCTCATCCTCACATCTTTCAACAGAATTCCTTGATTCATTTTGAGAACATTCTCAAATTTGTGGAAACACTCAAGTTAGGGTGTTTTATAAAACACAGGCCGGGACGCATAATTTTCTGTGAAACTATAAGTCATGCTTATTTTTTTTTCGTTTGTAGCACATCTAGAGCGCTCTATGAAATTGAAAGCCCAAAAGGAAGAAATAGAGAGTAGGAGGGCATTATCTGCAGGAACATTAAGACAGGGAGACAAAACCAGTATATCAAGAGGCTCAAATATTTCTCAGTCACTTTCGACCTTGCAATCACCAAGGAGAACTGTCGATCAAAAAGAAAACGTATCACCTTCTACCCAACCTTCAGCAACTAGTCAAAACCGAATGTTAATGTGCTCCAAGCTACAGAACATGTTCAAAAAGCCACACACTGCCACAACGTGTAAAACCACGACGAGCTCAGAGACCAAACAAACAGGATTTGTTGTACCAACACCAGAAACATATAGTATACCTGTAAGTGTACTAATAAATCTGATTTCTTATTAAAAATGTGATTGAGAATGTTCAAATTGCACATTTTGAAAAATCAGAAATATTTCGTATCTTTCTTTCTCATCATATAGTTTTTCATATTTGTTTTATGGGTGTTGCTTAGCTTTGTTTTGTGCTAACTATTTTTATTCAGTGTTTCTTTGTGTTATTTTCGTAGGTGTTTCAACCAGTAAATGTTAAAGAAGCGCCAAGAATGTATTATAGGTAAGTATAAAGAGTTTAGACATACAAATTTGTGACAATGATGCATATATATTTTTGGCCGGATTTCACGGAGTGAAAAATAAGGGTTATAAAATGGTGAATGTCGGGCGGGCGGGGAAAAAATTTTCGTAACAGTATTCTCAGCAACTACTAATCACAGCCACTTGATATTTGGTATACAGCATCAGGGTGGGGTCCCATAACGTGGGATGCGATTTCATGTCTGTCGCTCACCTACTTCCTGTTTACCGACTTAGTTAATTTTTGACAATAATGTCCAATAGTAGAAAATTTTCGTAACAGTTTTCTCAGCAACTACTAATCACAGCCTCTTGATATTTGGTATGCAGCATCAACATGGGCTCCCATAACGTGGGATGTGATTTCAGGTCTGTCGCTCACCTACTTCTTGTTTAACGAAATCCGGCCATTTCTGTCTTTGACCCATTTTTTATTTCATTATTATTCAATCAAAATGTTAGAAATTCTGTAAAAAGAAGCACAAAAGTAGTAAAAGTATAAGATAGGGGCGTGTTTTTTACAAAGTAAAATTGAATGGCTTTTGAAATTACAAATCTGGAAATTATATCTGCTTTGGAACAGATGATCACTAAGATTTTGCATAAAGTTTTAATGCATTGTCATTATGCATGAGCATATTCTATTATTATTTTATAGGCCTTGGAAAGGAGACAAATTACCAGTAGCAGATATACCCAGGAAAATCTTAGCAGCTAAATTTATATGACTTTATGTATAGTAATGTGATGTGTTATTTATGAAAAGGAAATGATTTCTTCTTTTTTTTTTGGTTTGAAATCAAATCATTAAAGTTTTAGACACATTTCTTGCATTGCACTGGCGAAAAATTGAAATGAAAGACCCTCATGAAATACAAAAAGTTTCAAAAGGACAATGGTAACTAGAAAAAAATCGAAAAATTGTGAAGCCAAATAAATCAATACAATGGTACAATGGTAGCTATTAAAAGCAATAATCTAGTGTGTTGCGATATTCGTGGCAATCTGCATACCCACATTCAACCATTTGAGAGGGAAAATATTTTACTTAGACCTCACAAAAAAACCCAAAACATACAAACAATTAAAGTGAAACTAACTTATAAAGGTGGTCCAGCGTAGTACTTTGGTAAAATTTGTTTAATCCTTCGGCAACAGATCATTATAAGCAGAAAATTATTATTCTGCATGCCGTAAAAAATATATAATGTAAGACCTTAAATGCTTATAGCAATTATAATATATACAATTACTCTAAGGTTCTGTTCGTTGGCAGAGTGTTTTTCTAATTACATCAGTGAGTTGCCCATAAGACTCAATATGCTGAGCTTAATTCCGTTATATACTCCTATTTTCTTGTTCCGCTCGTCCATCCTGGATTTGACCAACACTAAATCGATATTTGGCAACGTGACGGGTGTGCTATAGCAAGCAGGAACTGCTTACTCTTCCGGAGCACCTGAGTTCACTCTCGTTTCGACTTGAGTTCACGTTGCTGAATGCAGTTTGGTTGTTATGTGTGTGTGTGTGTGTGGTTTTTTGTTGTTGCTGTTGTTGTTGTTGTTGTATGGTTTGTTTCGTTATGATGATTTTTTGTCTACCGATTTTGTCGTTGTCTTTTCGGTTTTATGATAGCAAAATGGACACTGAGGGTAATACAAATGTATTATAATATATCTTGATAAACTTGGTGAATGCGCAGCAAAAATAGCGCAGGGCATTCCAACCTGATAAATGTAATACACACAACACGCCGATTGTACGCAACGAAAACCCATATAAGTTATTACATTGCCTCTTCACTGAGCTGAATATCTGGATCTGCATCACCATCCAATCCTACCTAAATACAGCAGTCATGTTAGCAATGTATGCAACGAAGCTTACAAAGACACATTATTTCTTCAAGGGAGCCTCAGCATCAGTGCAAGCTAAGTAAAAGATTATGCATATAAATTCTTAGGTCTTGTCATCACCAGAATAGAGGGGGGGGGGGTAGGAGGGGGTCTGATCCCGGAATCCCGAACTAATTTTTACAAAATCCCGTCATCCCGACTTAAAAATGAGAAAATCCCGAAGCCCGGTAAAGTTGATATAATTTTATCCCGGAATCCCGAACTTAAATTGTCCAAATCCCGGAATCCCGAGCTTAAATATGGCCAATCCCGGTGTCCCGAAAAAGGTCCTACCCCCCTCCAGAATATGCCTGTTGTGTATGGGGTCCTCACATCAAAGATGACAGACAAAATAGCAATATTTTAGAAAAGGGCAACTAGGTTTGTTATACCACTGCTATTGCCATGAAAAGGTATAAATGCTAAATTGTCTATACTGGCCCGGCATGGATAGGTAGTACTCCACAATTAATTTGTTTAGCTATTTTTTGCATGTGCTCGACGTTGACTATTTTGTCCCGGGTTCTTGTAATCACTTAAACTGCTATTTGCACTTTAAACTAGGTGGTGTTCCAAACTCCGGGCATGTTTAGTCGTGTTTAGTGCCGTATTTGGTTTCTTTGTTGTACTCGTTGCCCCTAGCAACTCTTAACATTTGTCAAAAATTTGGGGACAAAAATACGCAAAAATCGGGGTTTTGTCCTTTTTTTTAACGTTGCCAGTAGTCGACCTTTCGGTTCAGGTGAAACGTAACATGTATGAAAGGAAAGCCCGAAAACAGTCCTTTCTTTTAAGACCAAATAAACCTATCCGACTTCGGCTCTTTTTTCCGCTAAAATTGTTCAAACTTAAAAATCTAAAAATAGCACATTTAAATTTAAGCCCATCCGCTGGTCACCATGCACACCCGGAAGCGACGCTTTATGATCATTGGTATTGATTTTTTCGAAATTATTCTTTAAAACAATAACCGTGGATCGTAATTTTTGTATAACGGGTCCAGATTTTTTATTTGTCTTGTTTTAAGACCAAAACGAATCAATATTTTCATTTAACAAATGGGGCCACATACGAAAACAATATTGTGAAAAAATCCTAATTGTGGAGTTCTACCATAAGCCTAGCCCATCTAAGAACCGTTAGAAAACTTGTACAATTACAAAATAAACTGGCTTCTAGATACTTTGTAATAGACAAAATACACAGACTAAATGTATACCACCGCTCGGTACACACATTTCTTTTCATATAAAAAACCTTAAGTAATTGTCGGTTTTTAGTTGACTTGGTCAAATCCAAGCACAGTCCGTCAAACTTTTCATGTCGATCGTTCTTAAGTATGGTCGCTCACTTAAGCACGCCACAATCAGCCGTTCGTATATTGTAAAGAATAATATAAAGTTATTGAATGTGTAGCCAGGCAATGGATCATAATATTTTTCCCGAGGTATCAAGATCAGCTCAATGTTCTATTGCACGAAGCCGTAGGCTGAGGGAAATAGTACATTGAGCTGATCTGGATACCAAGGGAAAAATACTTCTGATCTATTGCCTGGTTACACATTCAATAACTGTTTTATTACCTAATACATCTTTATAGCTATAATATACATTCTAAAGAAATTCCGAGGACAAGGTAGAAATGAGTTAGGCCAGTCAAACCATTTTGTATACCCTCATCAAATTTATTACAAAATGTAAACAGATTGATATACCAATAGGTACAACTGTATTTCATAATTTCACATTTAATGAACAATTTATTTCCTTAACACCAACTCGGAAAGGAAAATTGCGAAAACATCTTTTTTATCACTATAAAGTAAACAGTATACTTGTATATCAGTTCATTTGTGACTGATTCGAACTTCACATTTTTTTTTAATCTAAATTCAAATGTATGAAACATTTAAGAAAGCCTGAACATTTTAATAATGAATAATATGTTAAAGTCAAGAAACATGTAATAGTAATGACCCGGAATAGATCATAAATATTCATGTTTATAAATCGTCCAATCAAATGTGAGGTCAAAAAGTCATCAGGCAATAGAACGTCGCCGGGCAATAAAACACTTTTCTATTGCCTGGTAAAATGTGAGAATGGTCAAAATTAAAAAATAGTTAATAGAGAAGGAAATTTTATTGTATTAGGTAATAAAAATAAAAAATCACTCGCACTATTGTTAATGTTACTTCTAGTTAATATAATAATAATTTTATTGTCATATAAACATACAAAAAACAGTTTGTGACAGAACATATACATATCATATTTAAATGTAAACATGAAGATAATATTATTTTAGACAAATAAACATATAACAAGTTATGAGACCTCTGCCCTCAGTTCTAATGACTGTTTAAAAAAGAAGCCAAACATTCTTATATGATTATGATTTGTTGGGTTAAGCAAATAGACCATTTTATTTTCATCTGACATATTAATAAAATTTGAATCATCTGTTCTTATTAAATTAAAAAGGTTTTCTCTGATTTTTTTTATTTATATTACAATTTAAAAGAAAATGCATTTCATCTTCAAGAATATTACAAGTTTTACATAATCTGTCATGGCGGGGAATTTTGAAATATCTTCCCCTCTCAATTTCCAGATTATGATCACTTATTCTAAGTTTAGTAAAGATTTGTCTCAAATAAAATAAAGATTCTGACAAATAATACTCTCCTTCTAAGGTAGGGTTTAGTTTTTTATAGAGAAAGAGCTTATTATTTTCATCAAAACCCTGAATTTTATCAGAGAATAAATGTTTGAACTTGTCATTTATTTCTACTTTTATACTAGATTTTAAGCTTTTAACATTTTTCATTGTTTTACAATTAATAATATTTTCTCCTATTTCTTGGTTCGGAGAAATATCTTTTACATAGGTGTACCAAGAATAAATGCTGTTTGAATCTAAGATCTTAGTTAGTTCAAACGCCTCTTTTAGAAGTGGATTTATATCATCAGTATGAAGTCAAGCCAGATATACAAAAGATTGTGAATGTATGAAATTTTCTAATGGATATCTTCCAAGCTCTGACCGCACACCAATATATCTCCAACAAGTCAGTAAAAAAAAAAAATTTAGAAAGCAGAGAAATTTAGTTACTAAAATTAAAAGAAAATCAATGAAAACATATTTTTTGGAACGTTGCTCTGGGGGATCAAAATCTTGGGACTTTTAGAAAGCTTTTGATTGTCTCCCCCATGAAATTCCTTTTGATAAACTTTCTGCTTATTGTCTATCATCAAATTCGGTCTCTCTTTTAAAATCATATTTGTCTAACCGTAAACAGCAAATCAAAGTTCTGAGAAGCTGGGCTGGTATCCAAAAAGGAGTGCCACAAGGATCTATCCTTGGGCCTCTCCTTTTTAACGTATTTATAAATGATATTTTTATTTTGTAAAAAGAGGAACTCTTCATAATAATGCAGATGACAATACTTTAAATTGTCTTTTGGTCATCCAGACTTTGACACTTTAATAAATACACTAGAGTTAGAATCAAATGTATTGATTGAATGGTTTTAATGTAATAAGATGCAAGCTAATCCTGAAAAATTTCAAATCCTTGCTGTCGATAAAAAGACTTATGAAAGAAACATCAAAATAAATATTCAAGATGCAGTACTTTCATGCGAAGAAACAGTAAAACTTTTAGGCATTGACATAGATTACCAGTTAAATTTTGATAAGCATATAAGTACAATCTGCAGGAAGGCATCTCAGCAACTAAATATATTGAAACGTTTAGGCTCATATTTAGATTAACTCAGTAAATTAACCATTTTTCATACTTTTAATCTTAGTTACTTCAATTTCTGCCCTTTGGCTTGGCATTTCTGTTCTGTTAAAACTACACAAAAATTAGAGAAAGTGCAAGAAAGAGCACTTCGTTTCGTTTATGAAGATTTTTCCTCTTCATATGTGGAACTATTGGAAAAAGCCAAGGTGCCTTCCTTGCAGATAAGAAGAATTAGAACAATGGCTCTGAAACATACAAAATAGTAAATAAAATAGCACCTGTGTGTTTACATGGTCTTGTTGTCCCCCGCCGCAACGCGTCGGAGGGACTTAGTAATGGTCTAGCTCCTTCCGTCCGTCCGTCTGTCCGTCCGTCCGTCACGTTTTTTGTTGGTGCAACTCCTCAGACACTACTGAACGGATGTTGCTGAAACTTTACACACTGATAGGGTACAATTAGTAGATGATCATCCCATATTTGAAATTTTCAAAATGGCCGCCGTTTCCATGGAAACAGGGAAGAAAGGTCAAAATATAGGACATCCAATATCTCGGTTACCTAGGTGCACAGGGTTCTGAAATTTTGTAGGCTGATAGAGCAAAAGGTACTCTATAATAATACGAAAAAAAAAATTGAAGCGATATTTACGGTTTTCGAGTTATTTACAAATTTGTGATTTTTCAGTCCGAAAAATGGGACTTTGTCAAATGTTTTTGCGGGTGCAACTCCTTGGATACTACTGAATGGATGTTGCTGAAACTTTACACACTGATAGGGTACTGTTAATAGGTGATCATCCCATAATTTGACAACCTATTTCTATCGTTTCTCAGAGAATATATTGCTTGAATTGACATACCACACAACTTTTATGCGGCGGCGGGGGACACATGGCTACGCGTAGCAATCTTGTTCATATTAAAGATTGTAAATATTCTTTTAGATATTCAAACATACTGGATGTACCTCATGTTAAATCAACAAGGTAGAGCAAAAATTCTTCAAATTTCAAGCCGCCAGACTGTGGAATGACCTTCCGAAACCATTTCAGAACGGAAAATAGTTTTCAACATTTCAAAAGTTTAATTCAGTCCTGAAATGGATCATTATGCCGTTGCTCAACCTGTCGATAACTTCTTCTGCTTTACATGTATAACCTTTTATTTTGTCTGGCTTTTAAGTTATTATTATTTATTAATTATGCTTTGCATGTTCATATATAGCTTGTAGCTATTTGTAGCATTTTAGTTCTTGCCTGTGCTTTATGACTTGCTTACTTCGTTTTAGTGCTTGCATGATATGTGCTTGTGTTTTGTTGTATGCATGTAGTCTTTGTAAATGTATATGTCTTAACTATTGTATTGTGCTCTTATAAGTTATATGCATTATTCGGAAAACAAGTTCTTGAGAGCTTGTGTTTATTGTTATATATTTACAAATCCGAATTCAAATAAATCTTTCTTATAAATAGATATATAGACAGTTTTATTCAGATTCATACATAAATCCACAATTTTACAACAACGCAAAACATACATTAAATACAGTCATACAATATGAAGCATACTCTTATGACATAGTAGTTGCAATAAAACTTGCCATGAATGCATCTAGGCTAAATTGTAAAAATTTGATTGGTAGCCATAAAAAAGTGAAAAAGTAGGTTGCGTCTTAACCTGGGATAAGCCCATTAAAGCTTTACAGCTTATTTCCAATGGGGTCCTTTAATATATCCTGGGGGCTAAAAACCAAAAACTAACAAGTTGGCCGACGCAAGATTTAGGCAGGCAAATTGAAATTAAT
This sequence comes from Arcuatula senhousia, assembly GCA_963971305.1. Classification (NCBI taxonomy): domain Eukaryota; kingdom Metazoa; phylum Mollusca; class Bivalvia; order Mytilida; family Mytilidae; genus Arcuatula; species Arcuatula senhousia. The sequence continues at coordinate 11,586,185 of OZ020303.1, read as the reverse complement.
AAAAAAGTAAAATGAATAATTTTAATAAGTATTAATGAATAAATTCAATTTCTTATCTTATTCTTATATTATTAGCCTTCAACGAGGCCAGTAGGCGCTGCTCGCGGTTCTGCAAATGACCCACTTAAAAGTAAAAACAATAATTTATTAGAAAAAAAACACTAGTCCCCCCCCCCCCCCGAAATGATTTGTAAAATCGCTGTCGTGTCCGTCATTTGGTCTATTTTAGTATTTTGGCAGTCTCTCTCTAGAGTTTTCATTAAAGTGAGGATAAAACCCGAAAAAATTATTAAAAATTGTTTTCCTTTTATTTTTTTGGGAAAATGTCAAATTTTAAGGCCGGTACTGCTGTTGCACCTTCATCTCAAGTAGATATAAGTGTCTCTTGTCGGTATGTGATCACACAAACACCAGACACTCTTTAATTGAAGAGAAAATTTAAGTTCAAAATAAAACAGAAAAACTGAAAAACTGAAAATGCCACACCTTCAGCTGCACACCTTTATATAATTTGTAACTGGGTTAGTAATACCATTGATATTCAGACATTGGTGGATTCAAACATTTTGCAAATTGGGATCCTTAGAGTGCAAGGACAATGATTACTGTACCTAAATTATGCTCCAGAAAATACCAAAATAAAATCCATGTCATAGGAAATACTATCACATCGCCCCTAATTATCGCCCCCCTTCTGATAATGTCTTGCAATATCCGACTGTATTTTAGTGTGTGCAGATTTTCAAAAACTCCCCAAAAATCAGAATGTTTAATTTCGAGAAAAAAATATTTTTCCTCCATCATATTTTGAGTCAGGTGCAATTTGGCAGACTTTCTGCATAGTAAAAGAGCTTGCTAATTTAAAAAAAAACATAATTCTCCCCTGACACCTGGATCTGTTTAACAAAGTTAAGAAAGTATGCTTAGTTTTTTCGTCAAGACACCCCAAAAATAAGGACTGAATAATTATAAACAATAATAAATTACATTGATAATATTATTTAGGCATTGCCTAGCTGTGATCTTAGCATAATTATTCAATTTGCTTCATTTGAGAGAAAAAAAATAGGAAGAAATGTTGAAACTTGACAATCATAGAATGTTCTTTCTAATGGTCAAAATTTAATTTTAGCAAACAATGCCATGGATTCTCACTGGGTTGGTTCTGAAAATGAGCCTGTGACATTTCGCTCCAAATTTTGAATAATGACCATGATGACGTTGACATTATTTACTTCATTGGTTCAGTCAAAATCAGTAATTGTAAAGTTTTTTGCACATGTTTGTTTAGTCTTTTTCATTGACTTGAATATCCATATTTAAAAAAAAATATGTTTCTTCCAGGGTTGGGGTAATCGTAATCACCTATATAGCTAGCATTTTATAGGGTAATCACATGTAATCAGTTATCCACTATCATGCATTTTATTATTATATGTAATTGTAAATTTGAAGTGAGATTGATTACATAATAGAAAAAGGCTGTAAATATAATTACTTTTTAATTACTATGTAAATACATTACCTAACACTGAATCAATTAGTGTTCAGGTTAAACTATTAATCTTGCAATAACACATCTTCAAAATTGCAAGGATTTTAAGACTTATAAATATTTTCTATTGTAGAAATCTTCAAGATAGAGATGCCTTTTCAAAGTCAGATCCAATATGTGTCTTGTTTAATAAGGACATCCGTGCCAATTCTTGGTATGAAGTAAGTAATATTTTTGCTGCTTTTTTATATACAATTCATTTAAGCATTGTTTAGTGTGTGACAGTGTGTCATCCAACGATGTAATATAAACCTGCCAGCTTTACATGTACTGGTGTACCTTCTTAAATTACACAAGAGAAAAATTGTACACAAATTTACATCCATGATATCATTACCTTCTTAAATTACACAAGAGAAAAATTGTACACAAATGTAGATCTATATAAGAATAACCAACTGTTCTCCAATCATGGTGTGGCTCATAATTACATCCATGATATAATTACCTGCAAACTTAGTTGAGAAGCAAACAATTTTTCAGCCTTTCCATTTTGCACCATTTTTTTTTGTTTTTTAAGGTTCAGTCATAGAAAAATTCAAAGGTACAATTGTGTATATACCAGTAGGTGCAAAGAAGGTCATCCATATCCACTAGACACTTTTTCCACCTTTTACAACAAATGTACAATAAATACATGAAAGCTGATTTTTGTTAGAGATGCCTTTTCAAAGTCAGATCCAATATGTGTCTTGTTTAGACATCCGTGCCAATTCTTTGCTGCTTTTTTATATACAATTCATATAAGCATTGTTTAGTGTGTGGCAGTTTGTCATCCAACGATGTAATACAAACTTGCCAGCTTTACATGCTTTACAGGTGTACCTTCTTATATTACACAAGAGAAAAGTTGTACAGATCTACATAGGAATAAACAATAGTTTTCCAATTATGGTGTGGCTCATAATTACATCCATGATATCATAACCTGCCAACTCAGCTGAGAAGCAAACAATTTTTCAGCCTTTCTATTTTTGCACCAGGTGTTTTTAAAAGTTCAGTCAAGAAAAATTCTAAGGTACCAGATTCCACCAGAATCTTTTTTGCACTTTTTGCAATAAATACATGTAAGCTGATTTTTGTTATAGACATTTTTTATTTTGTTTGATGTAAAATATATATTAGAAGTAGATGTTTCCAATTATCACTCTTTCTCTGTTTAGTTTGGAAGAACAGAAATGATCAAAGATACTTTGGATCCAGACTTTGTCAAGAAGTTTACCATGAACTTTATGTTTGAGGAATCTCAGAAGTTAAAGTTTGAAGTGTGAGTTGCATTTGTGATAAAGTGAAAGTAGAAAATATATTCATTTTAAGATCCATACATAAGGTAATGTTTGAAACTGTAAACATAAACCTAAATCATACACTACTACACATGCACATGATATTCAAGTCACCTTAGAAACTGCAATAATATCAGATATATTACTAATCTAGTACATGTATTTTATCTTGATCAAACTCAAGTTCAACATACATTTATTTTATTGTTACTGTATCCTTTTTTGATTCATTTGTACTTTCAAAAAGTATGCTCTCTTATTTATTTAAGAATAAATAAATTACATTACAAACTGACATACTACTACTTAAAAAATCATATTAAATCAAATTTATTTCTATTTTTTAAATGAATTTTAAAATAATCATGTAGCAGTCCTTTGTTTAAAATTGCAGATATGATGTTGATTCTCCAAAGTCAAGACTCGAGGCTCAGGTAAGAGTTTTATATTATTATAATATATGAAGCCAAATTAAAAAAGAAATGTTGAGCCTGGAACAAAAGTTGCAAAAGTCAAGTAACATCAACAGTATACATGATTATAGAAGTTTCAGTTTTTAAGCTGTTTTGTGGGTAGCATTATTGCATGACTTAAACATGTTAAACAAATGTAAGATTAGGCAAATCTATAATACATATAAATTGTCCTTTGTATCTTAAACAAATTAATGTATACTTTATTACATGTAGCTCTGAAAATGGAACTTAAATTTCAGGATTTCTTGGGTAGATTGGAGTGTACACTAGGAGAAATAATGGGATATGGTGGAAAACTGGAGAAAAAACTTGAGTGAGTATTATGTGAAGTTTAAAAGGAATTTCAATAATTGTCTTATTTACTTTAATGTGTTTGGTAAATGGACAGACTAAAAAGTTATGACTATTTTTTTATCTTCAGCAGTCACTCTTGCTGCAGGCATTAAAAAACGAAAGAATATGGAATATGTGCCAAAAAGACAAGATCCACATATTGAAATGATTTTAATAAATGTACAAAAGCAAAATTTCACTGCGTGTGAAGCGCTTTTCTGGATTAACCTTCATCAGACACGCTAGGAGTAGAAAACTTGGAAAACCGGTAGAATATTAAATTTGATAAAAAAATATGCCAAAAAAAATTCATATTTTCAATTGCCAATATTTATGTCTTATTTATTTGTTATTGAATAAATCACACGAATGCTCTCATTAACATATACAAATGAGTGAATGAATGGGTTCAATAATTTCCATGTAACTAACTAAAAATCAAATTATTTGGAATTAAATTATTTTTATTTAAAAGAAGCTCTTTTAAATATGCTTGTTTATTTCAGGGGCATTAAAGGAAGAGGCCAAATAATAGGTATCATTTTATATATTATTGGTTAGCAAAGCATCTGTCAAAATTAAATAAATAACAGTGATTCTTTTAACCAAAACCATGTTTAAGGAGCATTTTTCAGTAACTCATGTTTATTTTCAAGCAAAGACCTTTTTTGGTAAATCACACAATCACACAAACCAATTACATAGATCATGATAGCAACATTTAAAGAATGGTTGAGGCAAATGATATATGCATGAACACAGTATTACAAACAATAAGAATATACATGTACAGCCAAATTTCTTTAATAAACCACTGATCACTAGGAAGAAATATATTTTAAAATACACATCGCCGTAAGTGATTATACATGTAGCAATAGCCAGGTACTTTTTTGCATGCTTTATTTAGATTAATATGTCAGCTTTAGCATGGAGTATAGTTTAAATATTTTTGTTATTTCAGTAAGAGCTGAAGAAATTAGTTCATGCAAGGTAATGTTGTATAATAAATTTACCAGGTTTTAAAGCCTTTATATCTTCACTTAAGGATGCCCGCTAGTCTGGTGATGGGATTTTATGTCATTTTTTCGAAATCCTTAGATTTTTATTATCAAAATAGGGTTAAAATTTTTGCCCATGAACCCCCTATTTTCTTTTATTCAATGGATTTAGTATATCATAAAGAAGTGATTCACAAATTTTTATCAAATCCTATTAATTCTGTCATGGGTTTTAACAGCTAATTAGTGCTAATGTTAAACCTATGAAAAAGTCAGAGAAAACCTTTTCCTGTCAAAGTTTTAACATCAGTTATCTTGAAAACAAGGTCACTAACCTATCAAAATTGTTTGCTTATTCTATACCTTTACCTGGTATCTTCATTTAAGACATCAAATTTGAAACTTTTTTTATTTTATTTTATAAAAGTAGCAAACATCCTTAAGTACTACTTGGAGGGATTAAAATTTTGACTCATTCCAGAGACAGGGAACAATGATAAAACATATTTGATTTTATAACTTTTTAATATACTTTATATGATTATATATATTGTAACCTGTGTATTGTTGTTTTAAAAGTATGATGTCAATTAACTTTTGGAAGCCCTATTTTATCTTATAACTCATCAGAATTAATTTACATATTTGTGAAGCACATTTAGTGAACAAAGTTATGAATAATGTAACTTAAATCAAACTGTATGAATGACATTTAAATTACAATTGTATATCTGTAGAGTTACTTAGTATGAATAAAAAAAATATTAGGCTTGAAGTTGAAGTAAATTTTATTTCCACAGGAGTCAGCTGTCCTTCACTTTAGTGCTACAAAATTGGATAAGAAGGATTTTCTTGGAAAATCTGACCCCTTCTTAATATTCTACAAGGCTAATGAAGATAACAGGTATGGTTTTTACAGGCTTTAAAACAGTTTTTAAGTGGCATTCTCTGTAAGAATCAGGCAATGGGTGAATCATGATTAAAAAAACACACGAGTTTGACTTCAAAATACTGTTCAAAATGCTTAAAAAGTAACGAAAAATGCATTGGCACTTTTTTTTAAAGTCAGTAATTTGAGATATATTTTGGTTGAAATGCATATAAAATTTGAATCTAAGGGAGATAACTCTGTCAAGTCACACTAAATTTCTATCATTTTAACAGAAATTTTTCTCCACCCTTTGACACTAGAGACAACAACTAATGTTTGTTTCTTCATTAGAAGGCTTTTTTGAATGACAATTTATTGTCAAAACCGTGTGTTTTTAAAACTATGATTCAAAGTTTTTAGATTTTGCCTGATTCTTACAGAGAACTGCACTTAATTATTGTGTATAATATCTTATTGAAAAACAAGGTATATACAGTGAAGACTCATTTAACTATTGTAATTAAAAAGGAAAGTAGCAGCATAAATTCTTAAGTCTCAATGTGTAAACCCTCTATGGCATCCTGCTACTGTTTTTACTGTATTCTCTTTATATTGTAATTTATTTAGGCATTTGGCAAGAGAATTCTGTAGGACTTTATGGACATTATTTTTAATATTTTGCATAAGTTTTATGATGGAATCTGACACTTTTTTCTCCTGCACTATTTTTTTTATTTCAATATTGTAGTTTTACAGCTGTTCATAAGACTGAAGTTATCAAAAACACACTGAATCCTACATGGAGACCTTTTACCATCCCTTTACGAACACTGTGTAATGGAGACTACCATAGGTAAGAAAGTTTCAGAAAACGACTGTGATGATCATATTAAGATTTGGATTATATTCTTCTCTTTGAAAAGGGAACTTACATAATGTGGAAAGATTTTTTTTATCAAAGGAAAAAGAAATCAAACTCTGAAAGCAAATATGCTTCCCAAGCAAATAAACTGAGGTGACCTTGCTATATTGCTTATAGTACATGCCAACACATGTAATTTGTTATTGTGCTCCACCTCTTTTGAAAAGAATATGACTTTCTGTATGTCCAAAATAGGTTTTCACAGGCAAACTTTTGAATGCCTTGATGGAATATCATGAAACTCAAGAACATTAATGCTCGTGAAGTAAGAAAGAAACATGATAATGGTTTTAGTTTAAACATATTTATTTATCATGGTTTGGGAAACAAGCTTTAAGCTTTAATATGTGAGTTCCTCTCCAGCTAGCAGTTTGTGAGTATGGCCTTTGTAGCGGCATTCATTGAGCCAACTCCTATCAAAGTCTACAAAGGGGTCTTTAATGTGCATGGGGTATTGCCTTCCACATACATGGGACAACCTTTTTTGTCCCATTGGTAGGACAAGCATTGATCCTTGAGACCATCCTCGCAAATGGCGTCAAGAGATAGTCAGAAAAGTGGTTCATGAAATTTTCACCCCTGACAAGTGAAAGTAGTGAAAGTAGTGAAAGTAGCCGACACATTAACCACTTCACCACTGGGTCTCTTTTAATGGCATTGGGTTCAAAGGTCAAGGCCACATGATTTGATAAACTTTTAAAGACTTGGACTAGTTAGTTTCCCATGCATAAGTGTGGAACTCCTCAATGAAAATTCATAAAACTTACACACTTTAAAGCTTATGAGGGAAGGAAAAAGCCTATTGATTTTGTAGTCAATAGGTCAAAGGTCAAGACTACAATTTTTGCCAGGATGGCATGCCCTTGTAATTATTGTTATTTCTCCTTTCAGAACAATCAAGATAGAATGCTATGACTGGGACAGTGATGGAAGGTAGGTTTAGCAGCTTCCCAATAAACAATTGAATAAATGGCTGTAAACTTCTCTCAAACTTTTTGTTGATTAACTGAATTTATTAAATGCTGATAATGACAAAATTATTAACACATATATTTTTTATACGACCGCAAAAAATTTGCGGACGTATTATGGTATGATGCTGTCGTCGTCGTCGTCGTCGTCGTCGTCGTCCGTCGTCGTCGTCGTCGTCGTCGTCGTCATCGTTGTCTGTTAACTTTTTAGTGTTTCCACAATAACTTTAGTTCCAGTTATCCGATTGCTATGAAACTTTACAATGATGTTCCTTACCATAAAAGGATGCATGGGATTGATTTTGGGGGTCCCCCCATTTTTCGTTTAGAAATTAGGGGCCAAAAAAGGGCCAAAAATACTACTTTTTTGTTTGTTTCCACAATAACTTTAGTTCTAGTTATCCAATTGCTATGAAATTTGACAGTGATGTTCCTTACCATACAAGGATGAATGGGATTGATTTTGGGGGTCCCCCCTTTTTTTGTTTCGAAATTAGGGGCCCAAAAGGGAAAAAAAATTCAAATATTTTACTTGTTTCCACCATAACTTTGGTCCTAGTTGGCCTATTGCTGTGAAATTTGTCAAGAATGTTTCTTACAATAAAAGAATGAACCTGATGAATTTTTGCGCCCCCCTTTTTCTCCGTTGTGTAATTAGGGGCCAAAAGGGGCCAAAATAAAAACTTTTTTATTTGTGGTCCGATTTTGAATTTTTTTTTTACATGTTTGTTCTTGTCAAATAGAGGATACAAAATTAAGAATTAATTTTTGCGACCCCCCCTTTTTCCCCCTATTACGTAATTAGGGGCCAAACGGGGCCAAAATCGAAACTTTTTTATTTGTGGTCCGATTTTGAAATTTTTTTTTGCAAGTTTATTTTTGTCAAGTAGCGAATCCAAATTTGAGAATTTATTTTTGCGACCCCCACCCCTTTTTCACCTGTTACGTAATAAGGGGCCAAAAGGGGCCGAAATTGAAACTTTTTTTATTTCTGGTCCGATTTTGAAAATTTTTTTTGCATGTTTGTTCTTGTCAAATAGCGGATACAAAATTAAGAATTAATTTTTGCGACCCCCCCTTTTTCCCCTTATTACGTAATTAGGGGCCAAATGGGGCCGAAATTGAAACTTTTTTATTTCTGGTCCGATTTTGAAAATTTTTTTTGCATGTTTGTTCTTGTCAAATAGCGAATACAAAATTAGGAATTAATTTTTGCGACCCCCCCTTTTTCCCCCTATTACGTAATGAGGGGCCAAATGGGGCTTTTTTATTTGTGGTCCGATTTTGAAATTTTTTTTTGCAAATTTATTCTTGTCAGGTAGCGATTCTAAATTTAAGAATAAATTTTTTGGGCTGTAATTTTAATTTTAAAAAAATTCTGGTTCGATTTTTAATTTTTTCCCCAAACATTATTCTTTTAAAGAGTAGAATACAACATTCAAAATTTATATTTTTAGCCCCTGGGTTGAAAGTCCATCAGAGAAGCATGTGTCAAAAACCTTTGTCAGTCCACCATGGGCTGCATGTGTCCAGAACAATAGACTATCCATATTAGGCCTAAAACGTACAGGGTTCAACATGTTGCGGTCGTATCATGCTGCGCTCGGCGAAGCTTTTTATTTAATGTTTTATAACCCCAAAACTTGTCATGTTTTTGAAAGTTTAATAAAATGTTCTAGTACATGTATTCTATAACATGTAATGAAATTATCATAACTTTGTTTCAGCAGCCATGATCTAATAGGAATTCTCTCAACAAATATGGAACAACTGAAGAAAGGGCAGTGTCCTGATAATAACTTTGATGTAAGTAGAACTTCTACAAATATTAAATTCATTATAACCTTTGCTTGAAATCGAGGCATTAAGTGATAGGGGTTTCTGTGTCTGTCTGTTACAGCTAAGGGTATAAATCTCTCATCTGCAACTTGCCCTAAACCACTCAATGGATTTTACTGAAGGGATTGATTTCAAATTTGCTTCAGAGATTAATATGCTGAGTTGTACCGTGCCTTCCCTTTCCAGGTCAGTCAATCATCTACAAATGTACTTCCTGGTTTTTTTTAGCCAACTTTGAATTTAATTTTTAAGGGTAAAAAAAGGTCAACTTTTTGTAACAGATTTATCAGCTTCAACTGAAGGGATTGATACCAAATTTTGTACACATCTTAACCATAATGAGTTGTACAGAGCCTCCCCTTTCCAGGTCAGTTGGTCATCTACAATCTGTTTTCTGATTGGTCGAGTGGGGGGGGGGGGGGTATCCTCAACGCAACTTCATGCAAACCATTGTTTGGTATACAGTCACTTGCAGTTGTGGTCTATGCAAATGTCACCATGCCATATGACCTTGACTCCATTATTATGCTTCAAACAACTCAATTAGGGTCTTTTTTTCAGAGTTTAAACTTTTACTTTTGACTTTTGACTTTGATATCTAGAGCCTCTATAGTTGGTCCACAGATTCTTTATATACAACCACAAATATTTATTGATTGTATTATGTTATTTATGGCTAGATTTTATTATGTTTACACCTGCCTTTGATATCCTTCTTATTACCTAGATAGACCTTGAATGACTTTCACATTGGTGCCAAGAGGCGAAACATACTTTACACTTGTTAATATTCATTTTGTGATTAAGAAATTTCTTAGCTTTGACAGTTCTTGATGAAATTACTGGTAGTTTTGTAAAAAAAATATTTTAAAATGTTATATAATGGGCTAGGTTTCTGTTCACAGATAGTTAATTGTGTTGGCTTTATCTTATTTTCCAGGTTATAAATCCCAAAAAGCAAGCTAAGAAGAAAGGGTATAAGAATTCAGGACAGGTATGTTAGGTTAAGGTTTTAGCAAGATTTAAATTTTAGTACTTATGTAAGGACCACACAGTAAGAATGTTTGCATGTTTAAAAATCATTGTCCATCTTTCTGTCTGTCATGGAACCTTAATAATGTTTCCCTTGACTTTCATTCAAATGGCCTACCTTGAGAACTACTAGTATTTTAAAAACACCTGTGACCTTAGTGAAATATGCATTAAAGTAGAAGAACCTTGCAACCTGACAGGGGTAACCTCCTGTAGTCCCATTAAATGTACCTGAACTTACTTTAATCAACCAGCAGCCAGTTAAAAAATCTGCAATGAACCAACAAGCAGCCTTCAGTGATATCAAATCATAATGTTGTGCATAAAAATTAGATATATATTGTATTATGCTAAATACTGATTTACAACATTTCATTCTAGCTGCACCTGTTAAGCGGTAAGATAGAACAGAATCCATCATTCCTGGATTATGTCAAAGGAGGGTAATTATCTATTTTGTAAAAGTAATTTTATTGTAGACTTTAGGGAAGTATAAGGAGATAGGAAAATGTAAAGACAAATTTAGAAATATTTTGGAATTTAACCACCTTATTGGAATATATAATGCCCAACATTAAGTATGTTGAAACTATATTATTTGACAGACTGATTGTCCACAATCTTTTTTTGTGAGCACTTAAAACCTTTTAAACCTAAAATCACAGAAATCTGTCACCTGTTTTAGGAAAGACTCAGTTCTTTTGCCAATGGGAATCTGTGTTATAGTTTTGATTTAATTTGTAAAGTTAAACAGACTGAGTTTCATTTAAAAATAAACAAATTTGCAAATAAGGTAAATAGAATTTGTATTTGGTAAAATAGTTAACAACTGGTAGTCAACATATTAACAGTCATATATAATTTGTTGTATTTTTCTCTTGTAGAACACAGCTTAATTTTACTGTAGCTATAGACTTCACAGCATCTAATGGGAATCCATCTCAGTCAACTTCATTGCATTATCTGAATCCATACCAACCAAATCAGTATGCTGCTGCTATTCAGGCAGTAGGGGAGATAATCCAAGACTATGACAGGTAGGTCTGGCATGGGACAACATCTCAATAAACCTTAATAAAATCATATAGAATCAAAAATTCATATCAACAAATGTATTGTGGTATTGTAACAGTTATAAACTGACAGAATTGAGGCATATATTTCTAGTCCCTAGTTTCTAAAAAAATATTGCTGAGTTTAAATTTGATTCTTGATTTCATTGGTTTGAAAATGTATAATTTTTTTTTCAGTGATAAACAATTTCCAGTGCTGGGCTTTGGTGCTAAACTTCCAGATGGGTCAGTTTCTCATGAATTTCCATTGGTATGTATTAATTCCTGCATATTGAAAATATTATGTCTAGATAGAATAAACAACAATGGGGGGGGGGGGTAGGAGGGTGTATGATCCCGAAGTCCCGGCAAATAAAACAAGAAATCCCGGATTCCCGCGAAAATAAATATGTGATTCCCGCATCCCGAAAAATAAAAATGGCTAAATCCCGTTCCCGTTAAGGGTTTTCCCGAATTCCCGTTGAAATAAATGGGCTTTCCCGCTGTCCCACAAAAGGTCCTACCGACCCTCAACAATACACTGGCCTGTACAGTATATGTTAAGAAATGAACATAATGATAACATGATATGTTGTATAAATAACACTAATGCATTTTGGGTTGAGCCTTATAAAAAACAAATAAAAGTACAAATGAACTGATGAAAATCTTATCATCCCTTAGAATAAGCTCCTCTTTCAATATTTTTTACAATCTTCCATTTTTTACTGATTTCAGACATTTAACCCCCAGAACCCATACTGTGCTGGTATTCAGGGTATACTTGCAGCTTACCATAATGCTATACAGAAAGTTCAGTTATATGGACCAACAAACTTTTCTCCTATTATACGACATGTTGCAAGGTATGTTTACTAAGTCTATATGATATTATATAGTAATTTTATGGTCTGAATTTAATCCACATATATCATCAAGACATGACTTGCTGACAAATTTAAATATTTTATAGGTTGTTTCTCACTTGAACAAAAATTGGTGGTGCTGATTTTTATATGAAAATGAAGGGATATGAAGTATATTTGCATGACATAAGCATTGGGGTTAAGCAAAGCAAAGTTACTGTTGTTTTTGTTGCTGTCCTTCATCCTAAAGTCATAGGGGGGGGCTTTGTACGTGGTGCTAATACTTGCATCTCACTGATAGTTAAAGATGGCCTCTAGTACAGATTTAAGCTAAATTTTTGTTGAATGTTGAAAACATGCACTTGTGTATTATACAATTATGGCAAAGAAATCTAACAAAAACATGTACTACTAGTGTCATATGTTGCCCAACAATCACATACTTAATTGATACATTGCAACAATACATGTTAGATGACTTGGCAAAAGAAATAGGTATGAAGAAGACAAATTTAATCAATAGGCTGAAAATGCTCTTTTCAATATGCAGTGACCAAAAATGAAAAATGAATACATTCATATATGAGAATACATCTCATGAATACACATGCCATAATTGTTTGTTATTTCTCTTTTAACTGTTTAATAAATGTGTAGGAATTTTAAGATGCCCTTGATTGTTTCATTGCTCATCCTTGACCACATTACTGTTTTCATAAAATACAACTTATTTCTTTTTCACTTAATCAGAAAAAGGGAAATGTCATTTGTAAGGAAATTTTTTGCATAACTTTTTGATATTTTTTATTTAGATTTGCTGAAGGAAATAGAGATGGTAGTAATTACTTTGTTCTGTTGATATTGACTGATGGAGTCATTTCTGATTTACAATATACTATAGAAGCTATTGTCAATGTAGGTATAATTAACTGATGGAGTCATTTCTGATTTACAATATACTATAGAAGCTATTGTCAATGTAGGTATAATTAACTGATGGAGTCATTTCTGATTTACAATATACTATAGAAGCTATTGTCAATGTAGGTATAATTAACTGATGGAGTCATTTCTGATTTACAATATACTATAGAAGCTATTGTCAACGTAGGTATAATTAACTGATGGAGTCATATCTGATTTACACATAGGTAACATATATATGATTGTTGAAATTGTACAGTGCTTTGAGTATTATATGTATAGATGGAGCGCTATATAAGAATTGAACTACTAATAATTGTTCTTTCAATACAACTTATTTTTCATTGCTTAATTTTGACACAGAAATAAATAAAATCAAAATAATAAAAACATACTAAAATACTCCACATTTGTTACAAATGTTTAAAGTTAACATTTTTTTAGTGGTTAGTCACTAACTGTTTTATCATGGTTAAAATTAAGATAATTTTAAAATTTCTATTAATATTTACTACCATGAAAATTTTTGACAAATATTTGAGCCAATAGTTTTTACTATTTACAGATGCAGTTACTTTGTGTTTAAAACAAATACCATTATTATAATAAATCTTTATGTCTTTCAGGCATCTGGTCTTCCCTTATCGATCATCATTGTTGGTGTTGGCAATGCAGATTTTGATGGTGAGTTTGAATTTGTTTCTATGTTTATACACACACAAAAAGAAAGCTAAAAGTTACTTAAAGTTAAATTGTATATACATATACTTAAACCGCTGTTTTCTTTTCATTTTAAGGTAGATGGGGTGTCGTCTATCACTGAGCATCTTTTTATACCCCCACTCATAAGAGAGGGGACTATATTGCAATCACCTTGTCCGTCTGTCCGTCTGGTTCAATTTCTCTGCTTCTACTGGATGGATTGGTTTCAAATTTGGTACCCAGCTTCAGCATGATGAGTTATACCATTCCTCCTCTTTCCAGGTCCGTCCATCATCTACTTCCTGTTTTCAGAGCCGACTAAGACTTTTTTAGGGTAAAACAATTTGAAATGTGAAATTTTTCATAACAGATTTCTCGGCTTCTACTGGATGGATTGGTTTCAAATTTGGTACACAGCTTCAGCATGATAAGTTATACCCTGCCTCCCCTATCATCTACTTCCTGTTTTCCGAGCTGACTTAGACTTTTAATGGGCCAAAAATAGACAATTTTACGTAACAGATTTCTCGGCATCTATAGAAAGGATTGATTTCAAATTTGGTATACAGCTTTAGCATGATGAGTTGTACCGTGCCTCCCCTTTTCAGGTCAGTCAGTCATCTACTTCCTGTTTTTTGAATGGTCGAGTGGGGGTATGCTTAGCAGGACTTAGTGCAACCCCTTGTTTGCACATCTATCAAAACTTTAGAATTTATTATACCCCCTGCAAACAAATTTTGGGGGGTATATAGGAAACACCCTGTCTGTCTGAATGTCTGTCTGTCCGTCCGTCCGTCCGTCTGTCCACATAACTCGTAAGCGCTTCTCCTCCTAAACTGCTTGAAGGATTTTGATGAAACTTAAGATGAAGGAAAAACATCATATTTAGATGTGCATGAAGAATTTGCATCGCACTCGGACATCATTCAGGGGAGATAATTGGACTTAGACTTTTTAAATACATTATTCAATTGGTGACCTCATCAGCGCAACTACTCCTAAACTGCTATAAGGATTTTGATGAAACTTTACAGGAAGGAAGTACATCATATGGAGATGTGCATGAAGAATTTTTATCGCAATCAGACATCTTTCAGGGGACTTAGACTTTTGAATTACATTATTCAATGGGAGACCCTGTAAGCGTAACTTCTCCTAAACCGCTTGATGGATTTTGATGAAACTTTTCATGAAGGAATTACATCATCTGTAGATGTGCATGAAGAATTTGTATTGCTCTTGGTTATTATTGAGGGGAGATAACTGGAATTGAGATTTTTTTTACAGAACATAGTCCAATATAAAGCGGGGGGTATCCTTTTGTGAGCTCGCTCACAGTATTACTTGTTATGCTGGTCATTCTTTTAATTTCTATTGGGCTAGGAAAACATCAAAATTGGTAATTACAACAAAATTTAGGATTAAATACACCTTCTTTGCAAATTTCAATATTTTCCTGTACTTTTTATGGGGAGATAATTTGTATAGAAATAATAGGGAAAAAACACATTTTTCACTTTCTTTCGAAAATTTTGATGGTGAACTTTATTTTTTATTTAGTATATTTAAAAATCCCATGAAAACAACGATCTTCACAAATTTCAAGAAAAATCTATGGAGTGGCGTTTTTGGTAGGTGAATCATTCTAGTGATTGTATAGTAAAGTAAAACTCAAAAACCTTACAGTGGATCCTACTTAAGATTTAACATGGTGATAAAAGGCATATTAAAGATATGAAGTAGCTCTCTGGAAAAAAATATCAAAAGAAATTAAATTTTTGTTTGCATTTTGACTTAAGATATTTTCAGTTTAAATCAGTCCCAGACATCAATTGGTCTTGTTAATACTAGAAAGTATAAAAGTCTAATTTATACAATTTTCATTTATTTTTAGCTATGGATGTACTTGATGCTGATAATCAGAAACTTGGTTACCAGGGCAGATATGCTGTTAGGGACATAGTGCAGGTAACACTTATGATAAGTGCCAGATAAAAGGTTGAAATATGGTGATACATTTATATGTTTTCCAGGATAGTTTTGATTCTATTTGTCAGAAAATCTTATTCAAAAATAAAAATAAAAAATACAACAAAATCTTTTCTTCTAACTGTAATTAATACAGTAGTAAATCTGTGTAACACAGACCTATAAAAGAATATTAAATTGTTCATCAATGAATTTTGCACTGCCTGGGAATAAACTTTGAAACCAAAAAGATATATTTATAAAGGAACTTTAATACCAGTTTATGAAGAATCTTATACAATTTATTGTAATTGAATTAAAAATATACAAACATACCAATTTTTCCAGGATTATTTTTAAAGAACTTCTATACATTTATATTTCAGTTTGTACCATTTCGAGATTTTATAGGAGGAAAGTTCGGTGGTAATATGAACATTTCACAGGCAGCTTTAGCGAAGGAAGTTTTAGCAGAAATTCCTGATCAAGTGATACAGTACATGAAAGCCCAAGGAATCAAGCCTAAACCACCAAGAACTGATGTCAGAATACCTGGACAAGCCCCCAATCAACCCCCACCCTCATTTCAACAAACTCAACAGCAAGGTGTGCCTCAAGGTGGAGCTCCTCCATATCCACAAAATCAGGGTGTGCCACAACAAGGACCACAGGGTAGTGCTCCACCCTATCCCCAGGGTGTGACACCACAAGGACCCCAGGGTAGTGTTCCACCCTACCCTCAGAACCAATCTGGACAAACATTTCAATCTCAAGGAAGTGCACCTCCTTATCCACAAGGTGGAGCACCACCTTACCCCCAAAGTCAACCTGGACAGCCCCCTCAAGCTGGAGCTCCACCATACCCTCAAAGTCAACAAAGCTCACCTTATCCCCAAGGACAAAAAGTGCCCCCAGGAAGACCCCCACCCCCTCAAGGCAGATCTGCTCCATACCCATGACAAACCTCAATGCCTTCAGCTCCTTTACAATTTTAATCTCTCTGTAGCCATTTTGATCAGCAGTATGAACAAACAAGTACATGTATGGGCTTTCTAGTCATTATATGGCAATATATTAATTGTGCATTATAAAACTGTAACTATTATGTGACATTTTTAAAATACATACCTTATACAGGGTTTACAAGCTTGGTGCATTTTGTTTCACATCATGTCCCTTTTGGATTAAAATGAGACAAGCATAATACTGCATTTTCAATCTTAGTTTTGAGATATACTTGTGCATTGAATCTGTCGTACATTATCAATTAACATTAACCATCAATTTTAAAAAGCCTATTTTAAAACAAACTATGATATTTAATCCAAAGTAAAAATACATGTATTACAATACTGGGCTGTCATTTGCAGCATGCTTAAATACTCAATTTGTAAGATAAAAATAGTTTTAAGGTCTTCTAAAGCTATTAGTTAATATGATCATTAGTTAATTCTTTTCTTAATGCATAATTGTACTATCTTTTCAAGATTTGTTCATTAATTTATAGTTTTGTGACTTTATTCATTTTCATAGCATACATCTATTGAATAAATACAGATTCATTGTACATTGTTTTAGAGCACTTTAAATTAATTAATTTAGATCTTTGATGTATATTTATTGTTTTAATTTAATAAATTTCAACCAAGTCATTTATGTTAGCTTGGTATATTTTAACTCTTTTGCATGTATGACCGCCCATGCAATAAGGTGGTATCTGGATGAAAACTCAATCAGTTAACTAATTTCTTTCATCATGATATTTTATGGATATATTCTTGTTCTTCTGTATAAAGTCAAGTGTGTATTACATGTATTGTATTTTACATTAACTTGTTATATATTTTCAACATATATCTTATTCTACTGCTGTTGTTATTATTGTTATATATCTTATTGTTATGATTGCTCATACATGTATGCAGATTTATAACTTGATGATAAATGTGAACATCTAACGTATTATTTAATTTACTAGTATGTTCATATGCCTGACTGTCCTTTCACTTTATTCTATCTTTTTTCTAGGATCAATGTTATTCTACATTACATTTTAAATAGGTTACTAGGAATTACCTACTATGTTTTTAGCTCACCTGACCCGAAGGGTCATGTGAGCTATTGTCATCGTTAAGTGTCCGTCGTCCGTTAACTTTTCTTCAAAGATCTTCTTCTCTGAAACCACTGAAGGGATTGCATTGATACTTGGTATACATGATCTTTAGGATGTCCTCTACCAAGCTTGTGAATTATATACATGTCGACCAACCAACATGGCCGCCGTTGCTAAAAATAGAACAGGGGGGTCAGACCATTGTTTTTGGCTTATAACTCAAAAAGTATAAGAGATAGAGAAAATCCGAAGCAACCTTCCTTGTTCAGCATCAAAAGCTCTACGAATCTCTCCATTGAGTCGAAGTTGTGAAATGACTCCTTATAGGAGTTATTGCCCTTTAATCATCAAATTTGACCATTTTTGCAGTTTTTGGACAATATCTTGAAAACCGTTAGAGCTAGAGGAAAAGTTAGCACTGCAAAATTGTTTAGCTCATTGAGATCTACAAAAATGATCTCAGGGTCTTAATTGTCAGATCGTCCGTTTGAGAGTATTCCCCTTTAACTGTTTTTTCCATTAATTTATACTGATTTTCAAAAATTTTCTTCTCTAAAACTACTGAAGGGATTGCATTGATACTTGGTATACATGATCTTTAGGATGTCCTCTACCAAGTTTGTTAATGATATACATGTGGACCAACCAACATGGACGCCGTTGCTAAAAATAGAATAGGGGGGGTCAGACCATTGTTTTTGGCTTATAACTCAAAATGTATAAAAGATAAAGAAAATCTGAAGCAACCTTCCTTGTTCAGCATCAAAAGCTCTACAAATCTCTTCATTGAGTCGAAGTTGTGAAACATCTCCTTATAGGAGTTAATGCCCTTTAATCATCAAAATTGACCATTTTTGCAGTTTTTGGACTATATCTTGAAAACCATTAGAGCTAGAGGAAAAGTTAGCATTGCAGAATTGTTAAACTTATTGAGATCTATAAAAATGATTTCAGGGTCTAAATTGTTAGATCAGCGGTTTAAGAGTTATTCCCCTTTAACTGTTTTTTTCCATTAATTTACACTAATTTTCAAAAATCTTCTTCTCTAAATCTACTGAAGGGATTGCATTGATACTTAGTATACATGATCTTTAGGATGTCCTCTACCAAGTTTGTGAATTATATACATGTCGACCAACCAACATGGCCGCTGTTGCTAAAAATAGAACAGGGGGGTCAAACCATTGTTTTTGGCTTATAACTCAAAAAGTAAAAGAGATAAAGAAAATCGGAAGCAAATTTTCTTGTTCAGCATCAAAAGGTCCTTACAGTAGTTATTGCCCTTAAACTGTTTTTTCTATTGATTTAAACTGATTTCCAAATATCTTCTCTGAAACCACTGAAAGGATTGTTATTCAAACTTTGGCATAAGAGATCAGGTGAGCGATTCAGGCTCCTGGGAGCCTCTAGTTTCAACTTGTCTTACTTGGAAATGTTAAGTCTATGTTTAAAAAAAAATCTTGTCAAATCTACATCTAAAAAGGTTGTAGTACATTTGAAATGAATAAAGTGGATTTTTTCCATAATATAATTTGACATTTTTTTTTCTCTTTTTGATTCAATTGAAAATACTGTCAATTGATTTTTCTTTCTTTTCTACCTCAATATTTTATTGAACCAATAATTATTTTTTGCTGAACATTTTTTTCTTACTTTAATGCAGAAACAAATGATAAGAATATGATATTTTTAGTAAACTTAATATTTGATGCACAAACTGTTGTATTATTTGAGTAATTCTGTAACATTGTTATACTTTATATTTATTAAAACTTTTAATCTATGTGTAAATGGCTGTTTTGTTTAATCAGACATCTCAAATTATTCAGGTGTTAAAGGAAGCTGAAGTTTGGGGAAAATGTACATGACACAGTGCTAAAAAACCCAGTGAATTTGATATTTTTAGTCTATACTTTGAATATTGACCAACAGCGATTGCTGATATCTTGTTTTGGTAACCGATCAATGTGATCTTATATGAAGGTTTATGTTTGAAACATAATAAAAAAATTTAAAGAAATGAGTTTATATTTCAAAGATTAAAAATTTGGAAAGTAGATTCTGAAAGACTTTAAACTGGCATGACAAACTGGTAGATTTATTCAATTATGACAAAGAAACTAATTAACTAAAAAAGTTACTGAATTACTGAAGGAGCTGTTTTTATTTTGATTTTATTTGGGTTTTTTAAAAATCTCTGATGAGACTTATATAAATGAAAAGTACATTGTTTACATAAATAGTCGTATTCTTCAATCTGTTGGATGTGCATAGAAATATTATAGACATACAATTGTACTTATCAAGGCTCCATACAGATGGATAATAAAGGGTAAATTGACAAGGAATCTAAAGATGCATTCAAACATATACAGTCAAGTTTTTGTGTAAAATGAGTAAAATGGCTAGAAAAGTAATGATAAAACTACAAAATGTGTATGAGCAACTTTTGGCCAGCTTGCTGTTGAAATAACATTGACCCCAAGTATGAAGTACCAGAAATATTGACCTTAACAAAGAGCTTAACCAGAGTTGTTCATGTAAGAAATATAGGTCACAGTGATATAATTTTTAGTGGGTGGTGTTTAATACACTACCCAGGACACTTCTTGTGGTGAATTATCATTGACCTCCAACATGTAGCACACAGGATATGGACCTTAAAACCAATTGAAAGTTTTTCATGAGTAAAATATAGGTTCCAGTGACATAATTTCTAGTAGGGTATGTTGTGCTACCAAAGACACATCTAGTGGTGAGATATCATTGGCGCCAAACCAAAGTGTTATAAATATGGATGTATGAACAGAAAAGGAAACAACATGTCAGAGTAACATACTCCATAAAACAATAATTAAATGTTTCCATTTGAAGGGTAAGGTCCCTTGCGGACTAGATAAAGGTTTCTGATATATTCAGGCTTAGATTTAGAAGGGGTTTGAAGTTGTTTTGCATAAAATCCATGGAAAAACACTAAAGAATCAATTTCTTATTAGATCAAGTCCTTCAATCCAATTATGCAATTAATTACTCCCATTAAACACTTATAATTTTATTACTCAATTAGAAGCCATATGATAGTGGTCACAATTAGCAACGGATATGACACAGTTTTGTGTTTGTATGAAATGTCAAAATCTAATATGTTTCATACAAACACAAAACTGTGTCATATCTTGTATGAAATGTCAAAATCTAATATGTTTCATACAAACACAAAACTGTGTCATATCCGTTCCTGTTTACGATTTCGGTATTTACATTTTTATCAACAAACATGGCGGACAAGGAACAAAACGATTCCACTTCTTCCACGTCACAAGCCTCAAATCCTCTTACTAGAAAACTGAATAAGATTTTGGAAACACGATTGGACAATGACAAAGTAGAGTATCCAAGTTTTACATAAAGTTACGACTGTCATTCATTTCAATTAAGAGAAAACTAACTATAGCCTGTTACATGTAGAACTTCAGGCTCTTACTTACTTACTTGATACTTGGTGGGTGAAAAGGATCTAGTGTCGATCCCCTCTCATCTTCAGGGTTCTCTTGAAAGAGGATAGGCTAGGTGCTTGGACTGTCGCTTCACTGAGGCTATTCCATCGGTCCACCACACGGTTACAAAAGTAAAACTTTCTGATATCTGTTCTGCTATGTTCCTTGCTGAGTTTTAATGAATGACCTCTTAGTTCACGTATTGGATGACTGAACAGAAAGTGAGATGGTGTTTTGACCAGACCATGCAGATATTTGTAAGTTTCGACCATATCGAAGAAGTCTCTTCTAGATTTGAGAGAAGGCAGTTGTATATCAGTCTTTGACAAATCCAAGCATCTTTTCTGAATCGATTCCAGTTTGTTTATGTCAGTTTTTAACCACGGGCTCCACACTGGGGAGACGTATTCGAGACCCGGTCTGATAATAGAAGTATACAGTGTTGTTATTTTCTTTTGAGTTAGAGATGTAAAGCATCGTTTAATAAGTCCAATTTTCAGGTTTGCTTTCATGGAAACTTTATGAATATGTTCTGACGGTTTGAGGCTAGAGTTAATATATACTCCAAGGTCCTTTTGGGTAGTGACGCTTGATAGATACACTCCATTTAACGAGTAGAAAAATCGAACAGACTCACGTATTCTTAGCACCACACATTTCTGAGCATTGAAATTTAAAAGCCATAGTTTTGACCAGGCGGAAAAGTTGTTTAAATCTTGCTGAATTTCCTGACAATCGTCTATGGAAGCTGCAGGTCCATACAGTTGTGTATCGTCTGCGAAAAGTTTGGCAGTTAGTTTTGCAAAAGAAGGAAGGTCATTTACATATAAAATAAAGAGAAGTGGACCTAATATGGATCCTTGCGGTACTCCGCTGGTTACTTCCTTCCAATCGGAACATCCATTTCTAAGTAAAACACGTTGCTTTCTGCCGGTAAGAAAATTTCTAAGCCAATCTAAGATATATCCTCTAATGCCATAGTGTTCTAATTTAAAAAGAAGGCGTTGGTGTGGTACGGTGTCGAATGCTTTGGCAAAGTCGAGGTAAATAATGTCTTCTGGTATATTTTTATCGAATGAGAAAGTCCAGTCGTTGAGACTTTCCAAGAGTTGACTTATACAAGAACATTGTTGCTGAAAACCATGTTGGTCGCATGAAATGATGTTATTCTCTTTAACAAAATGTAACAGTTGGTCCTGAAGTAGTCGCTCAAGAAGTTTGGCTACTTGGCTAGTTAGTGTGACTGGTCTATAATTCTTACATTGGCGCCTAGATCCTGCTTTAAATATTGGTGTGATATTTCCTAAGTTCCAATCCAAGGGGATAGTTCCAGTTTGAATAGAGCTGTTAAAAAGTTTACAGAGAGGCAACGCAAAGTTCGGGGTCTTCTTGAGGACATTTACATGTATATTATCTGGGCCACTAGACTTGAATAGTGTTAGGCTGGAAATCCTTTTCCTTACTTGTTCAACAGTAAATTGTGTAAAAGTAAAATGATTGTCAATTCTATCATTGCTTATAGGTATAGTATGATGTAATGGAGGCTCATCTATAAGTACAGAGCTAAAAAAGTCGTTTAAAGCCTGAGCTTTATCCTGGTCATGGTTTAAAGTATTTCCGTCGACCTCAAGCATTTCAACTGTTGAAGAAGTCTTTGTAAAGTTTCTTGTATAGTTAAAAAATCGCTTTGGATTGTCTTTTAGAGAATCTACTAGTTTATCTTCATAATCAGACTTTGCCCTTTTCAAGGTATCTTGGTAATTCAGCTTACTATTAGCATAGTCCATTAAGTCACAGTTTAGTTTTCTTTGGCTATACTTTTGGAATGATTTTTGTCTTTTGTATCTAGCACGACGAACAGACTTAGCACGAATCCAAGGGGGATCAAGCTTTGCACCTTCTTTAATGATTTTGTGGGGAACATATTTGTCTACTAATGAATCATATACTCGTTTGATAGTGTCCCATTGATCTTTAACAGATTTTCCATCAAGTAATGCATTCCAATTAATATTTCCTATTTCACTATTTAAACCATCATAATCACCACGACTATATAGATAAATTTTGCGTTGTTTGTAATTAACTCTCATCTTCGGGAAGGAAATAGTGAAAGCTATGCTCTTATGGTCACTAGTACTAAAATTTTCATCAACTTTAACATTGTCGATTATATCTAGGTTTGAAGTAAGTAATAAATCTAAGATGTTGTTGCCCCTAGTCGGTTCTTCCACCATTTGATACATCGAATTTTCCTCCAGAACGTTTATAAAGATATTGTCTAGGTCGTGAGGGGAGGAGTATAAACTCCAGTTAATGTCTCTAAAATTGAAATCGCCTACTAAAATAACATTCTCATTGGTGCATGCTTTATTTATAGATTCACAAATAGAAAGTACATTGGTATGCTTGCCTCTATCAGGTCTGTAAGCTGCGCCAAAGATTATATATTTGCCTGGGGTAGGATTAAGTTTGCACCATATGATTTCGGCCCTCGCATCAGCTTCATGATATTCGACAGGATTAAGATCATTTTTCACGAGGATCAAAACTCCTCCTCGACCATCGATACTGTATGTCCCTGGGTCATAAAAATCAACATTACGGTCAACCATTGGCATTGGCATTTCAGGAATATATCTTATATATTTATTCAATCTTCCTTTACAAGCTGCAAGAACAATATCTCATAGTTCCAATTTCCATATTTTTAAATTTCGGAGCATGGTGGCCAAGTGGTTAAGGCACTGGACTTTAAATCACAGGTTCACACCTCTGGGTAGGAGCCCCACACGTGTCATGGTTTCCACGCACCTTCCATTGCTTATAGGTTTCACCCACTTGGAATGCTGTTCCTTCGATCCTCCTATAAAACTTGGCGATCATGCAAGGGCCTCTATTATTCAAACAGTCGTAAATCTTGCCGTCTGTCAAAAGCTCTTCAGAGCTTAATTATATGTGTTATTGATTGACTGTGTACACATCACTCCTTCTTCTTCTTGCAGGTAAGGAACCGAATTCAAAGATGAATATATGAGGTCCCGCGAAAACTAACACAATTTCCGCACTGATGTGTACTCACTGACGTTAAATAAATCTTTCCTTTACCTTTTACCTTTACTTTATATATGATCGATGATATATGTCCCTCTACTAAAAATAGTTCTGTCCAATCAATTAACTTCACAGTTGCACATTTCCAGGAATTAGAGTCACTTCATTAAACCCAGTTAAGATGTTATCCTGGTAACACATTTTAGCTCACATGTCCTAAGGCCATCTAAGCTACATGTAATTCCTGTCACTCAGCATCCTTCATCTGTCCACCCATCTTTAATCTGTCTAATGTTCAAAATATTCTCTGAATAGAAGATAATGAGATGGGATATAAGTGTACACAATCTACATATTTAGCATATGTTTAGGTAAAGGACAATTTTAAAAACCTGGCCCTGGTGCGACAAAGCAAAAAATGTTCCTAAATCTAAGAATATTCTCAACTCTAATAGTATAAACACAATGAGTTGAGAATATTCTCAGACTAAAGTTTTATTTTTTTTTGTGGCACGGGGCCCGCAATGGAAAACAGCAAGCCGCCTTCAATGTGACCAGTGTTCACTGCTCGCTGTTTTCAATTGCCCTAGCTTAAATGCATACAATTCAAATTCAATCCAAAAAATGTCAAACATGTCAAAGAAATGCCTCTTCTTGACTAGGAACAGATAACACAAACATTTGACAAAAACAAAGAGTAAAATTATAAGATTTGATAAAGATTCATTGCTTAAGCCAGGCACATATAAATGTGATTTCTTTGGGACCAATTTAACCTTCCCCCTATTGATGATCCAAAAAAAAGCACAAAAATAACACACAGTAAAAATCAAATCAACAAAACCTCATTCAAAAAAAGAGAGAATCAGAGACATAAAGACAACAGGAAAAAATAGAGGAACTGTGAAATGAAACTATTGCGGATAGTGAGAAGCTATAGCTTGCTCATCAGCTTAAGAAGCTCTACAAGAAGTCTCCATTGGGTGAAAATGATCAGCTGAACCTTTTTAGGATTTTAGGGTTTTTCGCTTTAAAAAAAAATCATGTATACCAACAGGCCAGGCCTTAAAGGCCTTTAGAAGAATACTTTTAAGGGAAAATTTTCTTGAATTTTCAAATTCATTCTTCTGTTTTCTTTATGACATTTATAAATAGTATATACATCAAAGTTAATAATCCCAGAAGGGCATTATAATTGATCAAGATATAAAAAAGTTACAGAACTTTTATTTTGAGATTTGAACAATTTTTCTTTGAAATACTAGAACATAGACACTTGCTTGAAAACATATCTGACATTAATTATAATTGACAAATTTATTAGTATATGATAACATGGTAACTTGTCTATCAAAATTAACAATAATGACCAACTATAATACTATAAAGATAAAAAAAATAGCATTTTTGTCATTTTTCACACCTTTTATTTATAATTATGGTCTTAAAAGTTTTTATATTGTTTTGAAATAAAGACAAAGGATAATTTCAGGTACTTTCCACTTAATTAAAACACCTTTAGATGACATGTGCAAAAGGAAATTACTCAAAATTCAATTTTAATTAAAAAATATCACTGTTTGATGAACCCTCTTTTTTTCATCTTTTTGTTGCACTCCTGACATAAAACATATACTTCAATCAGGAGGAAGCTGGAACCACTCTAGACATACTTTGATTTTTCTTAACAACATAGTGATGTAGCTACTTTTCTGAGGCAAATTACATAAAATAAATGTAGTGCTCTGTCAGGAGTGCAACACAAAAAACATATCTTTTGAATTAAATGTTGAATTTTGGACTTAATTATCAGATTTCAACAATAAAATGACAATTTACTAATACAAAAATATTACCTTTATCAATTTAAAGAAAGGAAATATTGCTAAAATGTGTAGAAAAGAGATGAGAGTCAATCAAACCAACCTACCCATTGATGTCAGGAGTGCAAAATTCTGACTTTTCACACACACAGGTTACAAATGATTAATCATATTTGTCATTATTCTTTATTTTTCAGAAGTAGTGACTAAAAAGACAAGGATTTTCCAAAAAAGAAGACAGAAAAAGACTGCATTTGTTTTTCAGAGTCATTTTTCGTATGTCAGGAGTGCAACACTTTTTTTTAAAAAATCACTAGCTTTGTTATTTTTGAAGACATATTGGTGCATAATCTTTCTTACTATACTTGCACAAACACCAAATATGTTTCCATGAATTATTATGCACCAATATATCACCAAAAATAACAAAGCTAGTGATTTTTAAAAAAAAGTGTTGCACTCCTGACATACAAAAAATGACTCTAAAAAACAAATGCAGTCTTTTTCTGTCTTCTTTTTTGGAAAATTCTTGTCTTTTTAGCCACTCCTTCTGAAAAATAAAGAATAATGACAAATATGATTAATCAGTTGTAATCTGTATGTGTGAAAAGTCAGAATGTTGCACTCCTGACATCAATGGGTAGGTTGGTTTGATTGACTCTCATCTCTTTTCTACACATTTAAGCAATGTTTTTTTTCTTTAAAATGATAAAGGTAATATTTTTGTATTAGTAAATTGTCATTTTATTGTTGAAATCTGATAATTACGTCCAAAATTCAACATTTAATTCAAAAGATATGTTTTTTGTGTTGCACTCCTGACAGAGCACTTCATTTATGAAAGGCAGAATTTTTCCATGACCAAAACATTGTTTTGGTTTTAACTTCACAGAAGATGAAAGTATATAAACATAGGTTCCTCCTGAAACAATGTTTTTTTCATTTAAGATGTTTTTATCAAATTGGCAGTTAAATGAAAAAAGGTTATTTTTTTTTATGTCACAAAAACATATTGCACTCCTGACATTTTTAGGGTGTTTTTCGACTGCCAAATCATTGTATGTTGAGATATCTCTTTGAAATTTGGCATACATATGCCAAATGTTACTACTGATATTATAATATCACTAAAGTCAATCAGATTATTTGCAATAAAAGATAAATTAGTAAAATATTAAAGGTGTCATTTTTTTGAAATTCACCCATTGAAAGCTATGATCATGATGCAAACTTTGAAACCACAAATTTAACAATCCATGAACTGATCTTTTTTTTCATCAAACCACGAAATTGGTATCCACGAAAATAAATGAATCCACAGTACCCTCCAAAGGTCAAAAATCATGTTTTTGTCTTTTAGAATGCAGATAGGGGAAAATATTGCTTGCCTTAACAGTCACATGACTGATGGTTCTATTTTTGTTTTTTGAACAGGATATGTTGGAGGCACTTAAAGCACTATCAACATTCTTCAATGAGAACAGCTTGAGATCTAGAAGAAACCTCAGAAGTGATATTGAAAGAAGAAGTTTGGCCATCAATGAAGATTTTATTACAACTTTTCAAGCTGTAAAAGAGGTTTGTTTTGTTAAATCAAACATATTCATCATCTGTAATATCCTAACATGTAGGATTGTACCAGTTTGCTGTATGGTCTAGTTGTCTTAACACTTTAAAATATACTTGAAGTGGTTTTTTTCTATTGATGTGGGATTATATAAACTTTTTGATTCTGATATGAATTCTCATGAAACTTCACACTTGTTCACTTTTACACTAGGACATAGGCTTAACAATAAACTGAAAGGGTTTAAATTATTATATGTTAAATGTACATATAGCTGTTTGTTATAATTAATTTGACTTTAATTTTTATGGCATGCCAAAAAAGTTTCAAGATGATTAGTTTTTCAATCAATCTCTATCACACTGCAGGTTTGCCTATGCATTCAAGCTGATTTCTTTTAAAAAATGTCAAATTCTAGAAATTTTTGTACATTTTATAACCATAACATGAATAACATATTCAAGCAAAAATCCCAGCTTAGATATGCAGAAATGTTCATCCATGTCTGGAGACACATAAGCTTATTCTTCTAGAATTTTAAAAAAGCTTAAACTTTCTAAATGTTTCATCCTTATTTTAGAAGCTGGATAGTGTATATTCTGAGGTTGAAGGAATGAACACATGTTGTCAAGATATGACATCGAGACTAAAGGTAATAAAAAAAATATCATGTCTCAGACTCAGTATTTTTAATTTTAGCATGATTAAAGACTTGATAAAGATTTGATTATATTTATGCCAAAGTTAAAGAAGACAGGATTTGTTGTATTTTGTTCATATTATTTTGATCCTTGTTGATCTAAGTATATTCAGTTCGCATAGCCCATATATTTACTTACCGTAATTGTATCAGAAAAAAACTTTGAAAATATGAAGTTGACCAAGACTTGTTTAAATGATAAGATCTTATTATTGGTTTATTATGTCGCCTGCAACGTGTTGCAGAAGCGACATATAGGGGTTACTTTGGCACTATCCGTCGTCCTGCGTCGTCGTCCTGCGGCGTCACAAAAATTTCCGTCGCAGTTTTCCAGGCAACTACATGCCACAGCCTCTTGATATTTGGTATGTAGCTTTATTGCATAGTACTATAAGGTGTAAAGCGATTTTATGCCCGAAAAATAACTACTTCCTGTTTGACGAATACTTAATGTTTTATATATAATGGACATAGATGCCAAATTTTCGTCGCAGTTTTCCAGGCAACTACATGCCACAGCCTCTTGATATTTGGTATGTAGCTTTATTGCATAGTACTATAAGGTGTAAAGCAATTTTATGCCGGAAAAATAACTACTTCCTGTTTGAGGAATACTTAATGTTTTATATATAATGGACATAGATGCCAATTTTTCGTCGCAGTTTTCCAGGCAACTACATGCCACAGCCTCTTGATATTTGGTATGTAGCTTCATTGCATAGTACTATGAGGTGTAAAGCGATTTTATGCCCGAAAAATAACGACTTCCTGTTTGACGAATACTTAACGTTTTATATATAATGGACATCGATGCCAAATTTTCGTCGCAGTTTTCCAGGCAACTACATGCCACAGCCTCTTGATATTTGGTATGTAGCTTCATTGCATAGTACTTTAAGGTGTGAGGAGATTTAATGCCCGAAAATTAACTGCTTCCTGTTTGGCGAACAAATATAGACACGCAGGCGACATATGCCTTCCGGGGAAGGCTCCATCTAGTTTGATTTTTAATTAAATTTTCTCTTGAACTTCAGGCTGCTAAAGAACAGACACATGACCTTATCAACCAGACAACAAAACTTCATGCAGAAAGGTTTGTAATTTGAACTAAAATTTCTTTTAAAGATGTCAAGTGAATTTTGCCTTTTTTGTTGTTGTTGAAAAGTTAAAAAATATAATTGATTAACATTGAACAGCTGCATAATGCTTTTTAAAATATCCATGCCATTACTTTACTTCTGAAAATATATTGCTTCAAAATATTTTTTTTTTAGTCAAACACTTCATATGAAAGCTCAGGTTGCGGATGCCTTCCTGGACAAATTCCAGTTAAAACCAGAAGAAGTCAAGGCCTTGCGAGGAACAAGAGATGGTACCATTCATATGGTAAGGGAGGATCTTTCTGTTTTAAAATAAATCATACTTAAACATTTATATAAAATCTAAATCAGATATAAAGAAAGTGGTTCATTAACAATCGAGAGAATCCACCAAAAGCAAAGTGGAAAAAAGATATCTAGCCACTTGACACTTGTACAATCTTATAAAGCATATATTCTGTGTGGGTAACTGAATCATATTTAGTGTTTTAAGTACATGTTGTTTACACTAATGAATGCTTCTTATCTTGGTAGGATTTTTTCCAAGCACTTGAGAAAGTAAAGAAGATTCACAATGACTGTAAAGTTTTACTACGGACAAATCACCAAACTGCAGGGTAAATATATAACAATTTTCCTGTAAACTTAAAAGCTTGTTTGAAACAGATATATTCAAATAAGTGTCAATAGAAATGGTGCTATTCTAGTTATACATGCATTTAATCAACAGCTGACTAACCATCATAGTTGTTGCAGTCCTGAAAATATGTTCGCAAGTCTTACCTGATTATTTGGAAATTAAAGAAATATCATAAATTATCAAACAAAAAGAAAATATTTACAATTAACTTTGTCAAAATACAAATAGCAAGCAGTTTTCCACTTAAACATCAATGGTAGAAAACTCTGCATTCAGGTGGAAGTAAAAATCTAGAGATAGCAGTAGATGATTATTAAATTTTTCCCATTTTTATTAGCTCACCTGGACCGAAGGTCCATGTGAGCTTTTATCATCACTTGGCGTCCATCGACGTCGTCGTCGTCTGTAAACAATTTTTCAAACGTTAACTTGTCCGACACCATAAGTCCAATTGCAACCAAACTTGGTACAGTTGTTTAGTGGTATTATGTGTACTAAACTGTCGTTTGGATTTTTGATTCGTAAAAAAACATGGCCGCCATGGCTAAAAATAGAACCTAGGGGTCAAATTACAGTTTTTTGCAAATAACTCAAAAACGGTAACAAATATCAAAATTCTGGCAGAGGATATAAGTGATCAGCACCTCAAGATCTACCTGCCCAGAAATTTTCAAAAAGATCCAACAACAGATGTAGGAGTTATGGCCCTTTTTCTGGATTTTTTAGCTCACCTGGACCGAAGGTCCATGTGAGCTATTGCCATCACTTGGCGTCCGTCGTCGTCCTTCGTCGTCGTCCGTCGTCGTCGTCGTTAACTTTTCTTTGATAATCTTCTCCTCCGAAACGACTAAAGGGATTGCTTTGAAACTTTGCACACTTCATCTATGGGATGTCCTCTACCAAGATTGCACAAATGGTGACCGCCGTCCAAACAACATGGCTGCCGTTACTAAAAATAGACCAGGGGGGCAGACTGCTGTTTTTGGCTTGTAAATCAAAAAGTACAAGAGATAGATGAAATCTGATGCCACCCTACTGCTTCAGCATCAAAAGCTCTACAAAAGTCTCTATTGAGTCGAAGTTGTCAGATGACCCCTTATAGGGGTTACGGCCCCTTAAAGGAGAAAAATAGCGTTTTTGCATGTTTTTGGCCTATAGAATGAAAACAATTGTAGATAGAGATAAGCTGTTGCTTGCTTAAATGTTCAGCTCATTTAGCTCTACAAAAGTCTCCATAGGGTCGAAGTTGTCAGATGACCCCTTATAGGGGTTACAACCCCTTAAAGACGAAAAATAGTGTTTTTGGCCTGTAGAATGAAAACTATTGCAGATAGAGAAAAGCTGTTGCTTGCTAAAATGTTCAGCCCATTTAGCTCTACAAAAGTCTCTATGGGGTCTAAGTTGTCAGATGACCCTGTATAGGGGTTTAAGCCCCTTAAAGGCGAAAAATAATGTTTTTGGCCTATAGAATGAAAACTATTGTAGATAAAGAAAAGCTGTTGCTTGCTTAAATGTTCAGCTCATTTAGCTCTACAAAAGTCTCCATAGGGTTTAAGTGGTCTGATGACCCCTTATAGGGATAACAGCTCCTTATAGGCGAAAAACAGTGTTTTTGGCCAATAGAATGAAAACTACTTTTGCTTGCTTAAACATTCAGCTCATTTCACGGTGGAGAAACTACGTCATACACATGGATTCGTACACACTAAAATGGCCGAAAAATCTCCGCTTCAAGGTAGAAAACCATTCATTTACTACAAGTTTTTACATGACAGTTGCTAAAATACCTAGTCCGCCGTACTCCTTACTACCCAAATTATGCTAGACAGTTTATCATTTGTTGATAGATCAAGCGAATTCTTCAAACACTTCGACACAGTTGCGATTTTGCACAGGAACATCGGACACACTTTTTGTCAATAAAATTCTTTTATGGACATATCTTATTTTTATTGCATGATTCTTTGAATAAAAACATTTTATTTTGGTTTTCTAACCATATACAAGCTTTACAAGCCGTAATACATAACTAAAACAGGTTAAAACAAATAAAATGCATTACTGTGGTAAAATGGTACAGGTCACACATACAAAAAAGACGATATAGGCCACACTTTTGTATATGATGTATGCTGTATTGGCCTTCAATTGAGGGTTGCGTTGCCAAAATACAAGCTTTTTATTTAAAGATAAAACATATTCTATAAAATCCGTTACTCGCTATCATGGAAAGATATTTTTATTCTCAAAACAAAGCAAAGAAACCTTTTGGACAATTGTTTCTCAAAAAGTTCAATGTCAAACACAACAACAGCTATAAAATCAATCAGAGGACTTACAATGCAGAAGTAGCCAACGACATAAACCATGAATATCCTTATTAAATTAATATGGCATAACTTGTATGCAGAACCTCGGATTTTTGTTCATATAAATGTGTATCTCTAAAATTCAAATCAGACACAATGTATAAAGAAATCAACTGGACATCATCTTTATCATTATCTGTTCATTCGGGATTTTTGACCAGTTTTATCCCTATTTATCTTAATCGCAATTTGGTTGGGTGAACCAGAAATGTATACAAATGGGAATTCAATGTCGAAAGTCCCAAATGGCTGGAACAAAACGAGGAAACACAAAGGGGAACAACACGAAGAAACAGAAAACATTAAAGCGCATAAAAAATAAAACTGAATATCAATCAACAATGCAAACTCAAGATTGAACGAGAATGAACTCCAGTGCTTCGGAAAGGTACGTAGTTCCTGCTTGTTGCAACACACCGCCTCGTTGCTCCAGTCAAGTCAGCGTGTCAAATCCAGTAAAGGAAAACAAAACAAAATCTATATGACAAACCAACATCGATCTGTCTGTACTCATCTGAAACACAGAAATCCCAATATTAATCCATAACTTCTCAAGTGAATACTACAATCGACGAGCAACATAACCCAGTGTTAACAATTTGTATGTCAAATGTGACGCTCTATCAAGGATATAAATGTATGTCCAGCAACCTTTAGAATAACGAATACGTTGTGATATATTAATTGCATGAGCGAGCTGGAGTGGACAAGAAGGATAAGTTGACGATTTGTTAAAATCATCACGTTGTCATAGAGTTTTCTTGAAAGTCTTCATTGAATGTCTATTTCGAGATCTAGATCTTAATGTAAAACAGACTTGCTATAATCCATAGAGTCCGTAAGCACAAGTTCCTCGGAATATTTGAGATGATGAAAGTCACAAAACCAAAGATTGTTCCATTTTTTGTTGTTGTCTAGACGTGATTGTAAGAAGTCTGAAAAAAAACACAAAAAAGTTGTACCCGCATCTTCCATTCTTTTCGAAAAAGCAACAATAAATCAGCTGTGGCAATCGTGAATAGAGTGCATGCGAAATAAAAGTGTAAAGTGTGGTAAAACAAAACGTTTTGATACTGTTATAAGATGAACTGGAATTGTTCATTTTTTCTACACTGTAAAAACTGCCAACGCTTAACATGTTTAACAAGTGTTGAATTCTTAAACATGTGCGTTTGATATTTTAACACTAATGTTTATAAAATAAACATCTCCATTTAAATTTTAAACATCAAATGTTTAAAACGACAAAAAATTAAACATTCATGTTTAGACAGAAATGCTTAAACACCCATGTTTAAAAGGCATGATTTAACCAAATTAGTTAAAAGTAAGTTAATGCGTTGAATTCATTTCTAATTTTAAAATACACAATTTTATGTAAACGAAAATCAACAGAAATGAAAAGGAGGCTTTTAAGAAAAAAATATTGAAACATGATTTTTGTCTCGCCTGTGAAGCAGAGCGGGACATAGGTGTTACTTTACCGGCGGCGTTAACTTTTTGAAAAAGTTTTATGAGCACCTCCATATCTCAAGAACTATAGGTCCTGGGTTGATGAAACTTGGTATGCATATGCCCCAGTAGTAGCTTAGCACATTTGCATCCCCATCTTTTGACCTTGACCTTGATTTTCCGGTTGAGTGACTTTGACAATTTTAAATACATATAATAGCAATGAAAAAGTTTTGCGAGCACCTCCATATCTCAAGAACTATAGGTCCTAGGTTGATGAAACTTGATATGCATATGCCCCAGTAGTAGTTTACCACAGTTGCATCCCCATCTTTTGACTTTGACCTTGATTTTTCGGTTGAGTGACTTTGACAATTTTCAATACATATAATAGCAATGGAAAAGTTTTGCGAGCACCTCCATATCTCAAGAACTATAGGTCCTAGGTTGATGAAACTTGGTATACATATGCCCCAGTAGTAGCTTAGCACAGTTGCATCCCCATCTTTTGACCTTGACCTTGATTTTCCGGTTGAGTGACTTTTATTATTTTTATTGCATATATTTGCAATGTTTAAGTTCTATAAACATCTTTTGATCTAAGAAACTAAAAATCCATGTAAATTCAAAATATAGTGGAAGTAAGAAAGAATAATTGTTTCTGATGGTGCCGGCAGGCGAGACATACTTTAGTGTTAACTCTTGTTAATGTTAGCATTTTTGTTCAAATCTGGTGTTGTGTGTTGTGGCATCAATTTATTAGACAATTAATATTCTTTATAGATAGAAAATGTTAAAACTAACGGAGTAAAAAGCGATTGAATGTTGATTTTCTACATGATCGCAAATCATTTTAAACACTAATGTTTAATAAAGCTATGAAAAGCATATGAAGAATAAACACTTATATTAAACACTAGCGTTTAATTCCTACAACCAGAAATCGTCATCATATCACGTGATTATATTGGATTTCACGCGCTTAAATTTTGAATATTTGTTATGAAATAACAGACAGGGAGGAATATAACAATGAGATGATCATATATGGTAAGTTCTTATAATTTAACAATGATAAACTGTACATTAATGTAATGTATTGAGTGTAAGAACGAGAAATATGAAACCTTTCATGAAAAAAACCAAACATAAATAGAGTGAAAACGTCATTCTGATACAGTAAAAATCC
The DNA here is from genome assembly GCA_963971305.1 of Arcuatula senhousia. Lineage (NCBI taxonomy): Eukaryota > Metazoa > Mollusca > Bivalvia > Mytilida > Mytilidae > Arcuatula > Arcuatula senhousia. Next base: position 11,550,883 of record OZ020303.1, on the reverse strand, counting down.
ATGAAACTTCATTGCATTTGTGAGTACTATAAATGACACAATTATGTATTTTCAATTCATAACATTTTGTATAGAACAAATTAACTCCTGGTTGTAATATAAGTTATTGACTGTTTAATGTTTTCTAAGTAAAATAGTTGCTTGTTGAGTGTAAAATTTAAACACCAATGCTTAACTTTTTAACACCAGTGTTAAAAATTGATAACAAATGTTATGTTTACTTTTCAGGCTCTTTGTATTGAAGAACTGAGATGGAAAGCACATAATACAAATACAGAATCTATATGTACATGTTGTTTCTAAGCTGAACCTCTTTCTTTTATTTTGATGTTACTGAAACTGATATTGATAGAATTTGAAAACGAGACAAAGACTTTGTGAACACATGAAAATAAAACATTTCATGTATTTCTTTGTGAAGGAAACCACCGGAAAACTTTCTTTTATTTGTGAAATGAGAATTGGAAAGTAATAAAAAGATGGACCTACTGAAATAATGGCTGCAATATGACATTTGAAGGACACTAATTCATCTAGTGCTTATTTCACTGAGGATATTAAACTGAAAAAAAAAGACTTTATGTGAAATTGTGTTATTTGTGTTTTAATATATCATAATAAAAAAAAAACAAATATAATTTTCAAATCTCAATTCTTCTGTTATTTCTTTATTACCTATTTTCTGTGAAAAAAATCGGAATATCACAAGAAAGTCATTTATTTACACAAACATGTATTTCGTTTTTTAAAGCGAGTCAAATATGTGTAAATAAAAGGTTTACGTTTAAACACACATGTTTAAAATTAAAATAATAAACATGTTTGAGTGTTTAAAATTTAAAATAATAAACATGTTTAAGTGTTTATTATCTGTTGCATCGCTATAAACACTTTATTGTGTTTTTAATATAAACACCATAACATGTTTAAGTGTTAAACATGCATGTTTATAGGAAAAACAGGTGTGTTTAAAAAGTGTTTAATTTATAAACATGTCAAGTATTTAAAATCCAAACACTAGTGTTTATTAGTGTTCAATATTTAAACATATTTTAGTGTTTATTATCTGTTGCAAAAAGGTGTTTATGTATTGAACACTTAGTTTTTACAGTGTAGGCGTTAAAGGCATGTCTATGGTGACGATCCCTAAACAAACAGATACAGTTGAGATCTGTTCTAACATTTTATAATAATTGTCTGCTACAGTTCTGAGGTAGAATGGTCATAAACTATATTTTAACCCGCTCTTTTAAACTGTTCTAGCCCCTGGCCCGGACAGTTCTAGAGCTGTTTTACGACATGACAGTTCTAGTCCATGACAGTTCCAACTTTCGTCATTGGCAGGCATTTACAAGTGTTTTAAGTATATTTGTCAAAAAATTGTTATCTGTTTAAATTGTTATCTTTTATTTTAAAATATTTTAATGTAGCCATGCTATTGCATGTCATGATTTTAGTGAGAGGGCTGATTTTAAACAGACTGTAATTTTAGGCAGATCAAAAACTGTCAGGGATCGAGTAGAACACTGGGTTTAAAATTGTCAGGGTTTAGAACAGTGCCAAATCTGTCATGGTCTAGAAAAGTTCTAAGCTCAGATTCCTGACAGTCTAAAGAGATGTAAGAACTGATCCCAACTGAATGTGTTTGGAAGGTGTATTAGTAACTTTCGCTCGACTGGTTCTTAAGACCGGTAAATATGCAAATTCAAATTTCCCTTTTTTTTTTATTCAATACCAAATACAAAATTGTTTCTTCCAACATTGCAAAAATAAGTCCGTTGTTTAGAAACTATCTTGATGACTATTTATGAAAAAAGGTAGGAATGTGTCCATGACACACAAATGCCCCACATTCTTAACAAACAGCTGAAGTCCGACAATCTCTATGAACAAAAAGTTTATCAAACTGAACCACCGTGCAAAGTTTCAATTTCTAGTAATCTTAAATATGGTTTCCGCGAAAAGCTTGACGGAAATTGATACCCATGTAAATTTTGATGAGTTCCAAGCCTTTCAGTGTTGCTCTTGATGTGCTTATTTTAATAAGGCAATAATTATAACAACAAAAATGCTCAAGTATTTATTATGTTACAAACTATAAAATGATAAGAAGGAGTAAGAACCGAGAGATATTTGTCTTTGCGTTGATGCACTTGCAAATGATTAAACGAACTTTCAGAAATGAGTAAAGATAGTGATAAAAAATACAGTAAGTGATGGACTTTGATATTGTGATTGCCCCTTAGGTTTCCTTGATTTCTTTTGAGAATAAAAAATATCTTTTCATGAAAGCGAGTAACGGATTTTACTGGATACGTTTTATCTTTGATAAAAAGCTTGTATTTTGGAAATGCAAGACTCGATTGAAGGCCAATATAGCATACATCATATACAAAAGTGTGGCCTATATCGTCATTTTTGTATGTGTGACCTATACCATTTTACCACAGTAATGCATTTTATTTGTTTTAAGCTGTTTTGGTTATGTATTACGGCTTGTAAAGCTTGTACACGGTTAGAAAACCAAAATAAAATGCTTTTATTCAAAGAATCATGCAATAAAAATAAGATATGTCCATAAAAGAATTTTATTGACAAAAAGTGTGTCCGATATTCCTGTGCGAAATCGCAACTGTGTCGAAGTGTTTGAAGAATTCGCTTGATCTATCAACAAATTATGAACTGTCTAGCATAATTTGGGTAGTGAGGAGTACGGTGGACTAGTTATCTTAGCAACTGTCATGTAAAAATGAATGGTTTTCTACCTTGAAGCGGAGATTTTTCGGCCATTTATGTGTGTACGAATCCATGTGTGTGACGTAGTTTCTCCAACGTGCATTTAGCTCTACTAAAGTCTTCATAGGGTTGACATCAAGACCAGGTGAGCGATTCAGGCTCCTGGGAGCCTCTTGTTTCAAAATTTTGCACTTATTTAGCCCTATATCTTAAAAACTATACAAGATATTTCAAAAATTCAAATTGCCTATGATTAAGCACATCAAGATCTATATTTCATGTAATTAGGTCAAAGCTGTAGGACCATTCCTTTTAGGAGTTATTGCCCTTTAAACGTCAAAATTTACCATTTTTATTACTTTTCCCCTGAATTTCAAAGATTAACTTGTCTGACACCAATAGACCAACTGCATTTAAACTTGGCACACTTGTATAATAGCATATATGCTACAATTCTATCGTTCGGAGTTTAGATTCGTCAAAAAAACATGGCCGCCATGGCTAAAAATAGAATATAGGGGTAACTTGTAGTTTTTTGCTAATAACTCAAAAATGGTTAAAGATATCAAGATTGTGCAAGAATCAAAAGTGATCAGCATATTAAGATCTACCTGTCCTGAAATTTTGAAAAAGATCTAAGCGCTGATGTAGGAGTTATTGCCCTTTTTGAATTTTTTTTTCAAAATTTTGCACTTATTTAGCCCTATAGCTTGAAAACTATACAAGATATTTCTAAAATTTAAATTGCATATGAATAAGGACAATAATATCTACAATATATGTGTATCTGTGTAGCTCAGGTGAGCGATTCAGGCTCCTGGGAGCCTCTTGTCCCATTACCTAAGAGTGATATATATGTCCCACCATGCTCATTGCCAAAGTAATGTGAAATACTTAACTGATTGACCCATTATGTATGTTTTAGGTTAGAAATAATGGAGACCATGGCCTTGCATCAAGAATCAGCTTATGAAAGACTTTACAGGTGGGCACAAAGTAAGTTATAATATACCTCTGTTGCATAAAAGCAACTATCTAAACACATTAGTTTAAGGCTATTGAAACCAAATAACCAATATTGTCTGTTATTCTATTTTTATCAGTTTTTTAGTTAGAACTGAAATGTGCTTTATTGATCATTTGGTACATATATTTTGTGTTCAGTTACCAATTAAACTTTGGATTATGATTAATGCATGTTTAAACCAACCTCTTTTAAAATGGCATGGTTGGGTGAAGGCCTTTTCTGAAAGTGCAAGGATAGTGACAAAGGTCTTGACATGTACATGAAAGTCTGGCTGCATTGAGCTAAGACTTTATGTCTACATATAAGAAATCGATCAGTATCCTCGTCTGTTTATTATTTACTAGATGATTGCCGAACTCTGACTGGAGACTCACCTGATATTTCCTCAATGTTATGCCAAGCTATGGAATCTCTACAAGACAGACCAGTATTATACAGGTAAATATATTTTATGGACACAATTTCTTATTTATGCTTAATTGTTTTATGGCTATTTCAACATCCTTTATCTGATTGACTTAAGAGATTAAAGATTGTGACCATAATAATAGGTTTGTAAAGAAACAATATGTTACTCAAATGTTAATTATCTTTAAAAAGCAATGGTTTATATTAAATTGGACACGTATGTATCTCATTATTTGTATTTATCAGGTATACACTGGATGAGTTTGGGACAGCCAGGAGAACAGCTGTTGTCAGAGGACTGATAGATGCTCTAACTAGGGGAGGTAACTCTCATTGTCCTCTCAATAGTGATAATCCATTGAATGACCTTGATCCATTGAATCAACATTTCAACTCTAAGTGGCTCAAATATTTATTTTTGTACCCTGACACTTGAAGAAATGTATCTACATGTAAAGTGGAGTTTGTGTTCAAAGTGACAGAATTTTTTTTTACCTCTTCTTTATTTTAAGACAGTTTAAAAAGGAATAGATAAGCACAAGACAACAATTTAGTTTATGGCTTCTATAAACTAAACAATTATTACAGTTAATACTTATAAATAAATTTATTGATATATTCGGCACGAAAATTCAGTAAAATTATATTGTTCCATAAAAATAATAAAAATTTGGATAATTAAATCTGTGTATTAATATTTACACCTGTCAATCACATTACACCAGGCGTACGTGGAACTGCAGAGTGTTGTTGTATTTCGGTTTAAACTGGATTCGATTTTACTTTCTTTAGGATCTTAGGTGTAGTTAAAATGATAGTTAATCCAATCAGATTCTTTTGACTTTTTAGCTCACCTGGACCAAAGGTCCATGTGAGCTATTGCCATCACTTGGCGTCCGTCGTCGTCGTCCGTCGTCGTCTGTTGTCGTCCGTCGTCGTCGTTAACTTTTCTTTGAAAATCTTCTCCTCCGAAACGACTGAAGGGATTGCTTTGAAACTTTGCACACTTCATCTATGGGATGTCCTCTACCAAGATTGCACAAATGGTGACCACTGTCCAAACAACATGGCCGCCGTTACTAAAAATATACTAGGGGGGTCAGACTACTGTTTTTGGCTTGTAAATAAAAAGATAGATGAAATCTGATGCCACGCTGCTGCTTCAGCATCAAAAGCTCTACAAAAGTCTCCATTGAGTCGAAGTTGTCAGATGACCCCTTATAGGAGTTACAGCCCCTTAAATGTGAAAAATAGCATTTTTTCATGTTTTTGGCTTAGTGAATGAAAACTATAGCAGATAGAGAAAAGCTATTGCTTGCTTAAATGTCCAGTTCATTTAGCTCTACAAAAGTTTTCATTGGGTCAAAGTTGTCAGATAACCCCTTATAGGGGTTAAGGCCCCTAAAATAAGGGTTTTTCATGTTTTTGGCCTATAGAATGTAACTATAGTAGATAGAGAAAATCTGTTGCTTGCTTAAATGTTCAGCTCATTTAGCTCTAGAAAAGTGATTACATGTTTAGGGTTGACTCAAGACCAGGTAAGCGATTCAGGCTCCTGGGAGCCTCTTGTTTAAAGTTTACCAGAAAATAAACCAAATTTTCTTTCAATGCAAATGCAACTAATAGTTTTCTAAAATTTATTTATAAACAAATGGCAGGTTAAAAATCTGCAATATAAACAGCTATACAGTGATATTTACATGTACATGTAGTCCTTTATCAATTAGTAGTACGGGTACATGTACAGTGATGTACTTTTAATGTAGTATTATTTTGACAGGACCAGGAGGCACACCAAGACCTATAGAGCTACATTCCCATGATCCTCTTAGGTACGTTGGTGACATGTTGGCATGGTTACATCAAGCAACAGCATCAGAAAAAGAACACCTCCAGTCATTGCTTAAAAAATGCTCTAGTAAGTATTGTATCTGGAATATAATGAAGAATTCACTATTTTACAGGGTTTTTATTTTTTAAGATAATTTTTCAAACGCAAATGTGTGCAAATAGTTAAAATCACAAACCCAAACTGTAAAAATCTTAAGATAGTCATTATATTATGTGCTAAGAAAATATGAGTATGCAGTATTTAAGGTAATGTTTTTGATGCAAGTCTTTGATTCGGTAGCCATATAAAAGGTCCTGCTTTGATACATTTAGAATTTGATTTCATCCTTATATATCAACTAATCATTGGAACAATTTTAAACTAAGTCGGCCTAATTTTATGCGTTTTACAGTAAGTGATGACCAGATACAAGAAGTACTAGGACATATTACAGAGGGAGTCTGTAGACCATTTAAAGTATGTATGATGATATTTCTATTTTAAAAGATTTATTCATCTATCCCTTGATTGTCAATTTTTACCAAAGGAGTATTTAAAATCATTATACTTCATTAGATTTTTTTCTAACAATTTTGATTAAACAATTCAATCTATCGTATGAAATATTTCATAAAAATCCATGAAGGTGATAGATAAAACTTTATCACAAGGCCCAGAGGGTGATAATTTTTTTTTTATCTATCACCCTCTCATGCTCAGAGCTCATGTACAGCCACAATTTGACATTTTGTGCTTATTTTAGCTCTCTAATTAATGCATGTACTTTAAATACAGACAGTATTTCCTAAAGTTATTTTATAGTGCAACATTTTATTTCAGTAAAATGAAAACAAATCTCTACTAACTACATGTACACGAAAAGATTTGAAAATCTGTGCGTAAAAGGACTTAAATCATAACATATAGCTGAGAGGGTAATAGAGCAAATTGCTACACTTTAAAAAGACATTGTCAAATTGAAAGTTGCTCGCATCAGTTGACAATGCTTTGCTCAGGGTATCAATATACTCTATCACCCTCTCAGCTAAATGTTATTTATATAATTAATAGATATGGCAAATGCTTTAATAGATTAGCATTTGCAACCCATGTTTTTCATTGTAAAAACTGTTTCAGTGTATTTGAAAAAAAAAATCATAAATTACAAAAATCCAATATTAAAATCAAGATTTAATTTTGTTTTTTTCTTTTTCTGGATTTTGTACAGTATGTGTAATTTTTGTCTCGCCTGGCGAGACATAGGTCTTACTTTACGGCGGCGACGGCGTAAACTTTTTTATAAGACTTTTGTGGAAAATGAATTCCAAGAAAAGTGTAGTAGCTAGGCATCTGATATTTGGTATACAGACAGTACAGATTATGGTCTACGCAACTGGCACCATGCCGTTTGACCTTGACCCCAATTCCATGGTTCAGCGACTCTGTGAACTTAGATGTTTTTTCGGGCCAAAAAACCCCTTTGTAAGACTTTTGTGGAAGATGAATTCCAAGAAAAGTATAAAAGCTAGGCATCTAATATTTGGTATACAGACAGTACAGGTTATGGTCTACGCAACTGGCACCATGCCATTTGACCTTGACCCTAATTTTATGGTTCACTGACTCTGTGAACTTAGATGTTTTTTCAAGCCAAAATACCCCTTTGTAAGACTTTTGTGGAAAATGAATTAAGTGAAAACTATAATAGCAAGGCATCTCATAGCTGGTATACAGACACTTTGGGTTATGGTCTTTGCAACTGGTGCCATGCCGTTTGACCCTGACCCCATTTTCATGGTTCACTGACTCTGTGAACTTAGATTATTTTGGGGGCAAAAAAAAATCTTTGTAAGACTTTTGTGGAAAATGAATTAAGTAAAAAGTATAATAGTTAGGCATCTGATATCTGGTATACATACATTTAGGGCTATGGTCTATGCAACTGGTGCCATGCCGTTTTACCTTGACCCATTTTCATGGTTCAGTGACTATATGGACTTAGATGATTTTTGGGGCCAAAAAACTCTTTGTAAGACTTTTGTGGAAAGTGAATTACATGTAAGTGAAAAGTATAATAGCTAGGCATCTGATATTTGGTATACAGTCACCTGGAGTTATGGTCTATGCAACTGAAACCATGTCCTGTGACCTTGACACTATTTACATGGTTCAGTGACTCTGTCGACTTAGATTTTTTGGAACAATTAAAACTTTTGTGGAAAATAAATTAAGTTAAAAGTATAATAACTAGGCATCTGATATTTGGTATACAGACATTCAGGATTTTGGTCTACACAACTGACACCACGTTGTGTGACCATGACCCTATTTTCAAGGTTCAGTGACTTTGTGAACTTAGATGATTTTTGGGTGGAAAATGAGTTAAGTGAAAAATATAATATTTTAGCTAGGCATCTGATATTTGGGAATCATGGTATACACAACTGACGTCACCATGTAATGTGACTTTGACCCCATTTTCATGGTTGAATGACTTAGTTAATGTTGGTCTTTTTTCATTGTTTCTCAATAACTATGGTATCTAGAACACACTTCAGACATTTTTGTGATGGTAAAATGGAATTCTGTCACCTGTCACATGGCCTTGACCTTAACTTTTCCAAAGGCCCGCTAGACCTTCAATTAGTTCTGTGATGGTGCTGACAGGCGAGACTTACTTTAGTGTCAACTCTTGTTTATGTCACTTTTTTTACCTCATGTTGTTGTACATGTATGTTCTGAATAATCCAACAAACTTTATTACCCATACCCATGCTTGAACTCTTACAAATTATAATACATGTATATAACAAACTCTCATTTACAGGTTAGAGTTGAGCAAGTGCTTGTGTCAGAACAAGATGCAGTTACATTGTATAAACTACATAATCTTCTGAAGTTCTACCATGATACCATTGGGTAGGTTAAATTTTTACATAATGTGATTAGAATTTCAAAACTTTCATATGAAAAAGGGAAATTTTTGTGAGTCATTGATATCTTCATGATAAATTAAACCCTGTAAAGATTGATTTTTACATTAAACAACAGCCAAAACATTCCCCCCTTCACCGAAAAAAAAATTGGAAATTTGATCCACACAAAAAAAAAATCCCCTTTTACAACTTTTTTCAACTTCCTGAGTATCCTCATATTAGTAGAGTGACGGAATGTCAATTTTGAAAAAATTAAATGACCCATCTGTCACATGGATTTTGAAAAGCTGTTTGATAAGCAAAATCATTCTTCTTTCAGAAAATGAATGTCGTCGCCATAATATCTGGTGCCATCATGTCAAAAATCAAGGTCAAAGGTCATGAGTGGAAAACGTTCCATGAAGTACAGAATAGTTAAAACGCGTTAAAATCTTAAAATAGAGAAACAAAATGAAAGCAACACCAAAAACGCTTAATATAAAGAACTATAAAGCTATTACAAGAAAAAACTGTTTCAAATTACACACACAGACGCCACATCCGGTCTGCTAAAATTGTATGTAAAAAAGATTGTTTTTTAATACAAAAATAGTTTTTTTATTTATATTTCATTGACATTTTAGTTTTGTTTTTGTTCACATGATTAGCTGTGTTACCCAGCTTCACTATGGCAAATGATTTTACGGATCTTTATTCACGTATTTTGAGATCTGATCGAGTTTCCGTCACAGGTCAAGTTGCATAAAAAATAAAAATCGAATATATATTGAGATATTTTTGAAATATTCCATTCAGGATGGCAAAACAAAATAGGATAGTTTAAAATTCAGTATAATAAGGGTTTATTCCACTATTCACGTGTTATGCAAATGGTTTACACTCCTCCCATTTAAGAAATTTTGAATATGCAGCAAACATCAATCTATGCTATTTTCCTCGTACACGTATATATATCTGACTACATTAGTGTGTCAAGTACGGCAATTACCCCTGAAATGGTTTGAAATAACAACACTTTAGAGAATCTGATTCTTCAGGCACCTCAACTGCATCAGTTGTAACAACAGTTTGGTGATAGCGACAGTTTTTCATCATTTTGACAAAGACACAAACATGTGCACGAAAGATCCTAGCTGTTCCTTACAGACACATTTAGTAACACAACATTTTTACAACTGCATAAACAAATCAAGTCTCTTAAAAAGACTGCAGTGATTAATAAATCAAAAATAACAGGTTCAAAGCTTTATATTAGAAACTCTGATTGTATAAAACTGCAAAAAATCCTTTCTTTTTTCTATAGCGTCATGAATGGTGATCGTTTGCTAAGGCAGTCAGATTTGCCAAACGATCCGGATTCGTTTTCATTGCGTTATACAAGGCCTTTTTGAAACAAAAAGTCGTGATGTCGAGTTACAACCACTAAGAGCATGTGCAAAAGGCAAAATCTGAACAACAGTTGATGGAAGATATACCAGAGTGAATGAAATAATAAACCTTCTGCTATCTACATGATCTATAGAATTTTAAAATAACTCGGTTTGAAACCAGTCAGTTAGTCTGCTACTAGTATTGTTTTACTTCCAAGCATCATGATTTCGGCTATATCAGAGAGATGAACCTATAATGAACATGAAATGATGATGAAATGGAAGAATTGGGGACACAAAGCCAATTGGGTTGGAAATTGACTGCCATTGTAACTTCTAAAATGGATGAAAGCTAGGTTTTGATCGGAAATTAAGCTTCGTACATGGGGACCCTGCGGGTCCTACTCTTATCGAGACCTGCATCAGGGTTCTTTTACATGCGAAAAACTGAACATTTTATCCATTTTTTATGACAGGACTGCCCTAATTCAATCACCTGGGACACACATTCCAGTCGCTTTGTGGTCAAAGTGGCCTGACTCGATGTAAGTTTTCCGAGCGCTCTTTAATGTCCCTCTTTACCGACAAGCTTGCCGCTGTGGGCCTATTCCCCACCCACACATGTGTTTTCCAACTTAATGAAGGAAATGCACACCTAAACAAACTTATTCGTGTTGTCAGATTTAAAAAAAAACAACTTCCCTTTTCACCTCTACTGAAATACATTTCGTCGACTTGTACAAGATGAAAGCTGTCTTTTCGTGATTACAAGACTATAAAGAGGACTTATGATCGCATACTGTAAACGTGGAATTTTTTGCGGCTTTTTGGGTAAATTTTACTGATCTCTCGCGTGTGGGAATAAAATCGCGTTCCATCTGATTACTTACACTTTATTCGCTTGAAAAGAAAGCAATCGCGAGGGGGATATTTTTGCGGATAGTTTGAGTTTGCGAATTTAGGGAAAATAATCCCCAGACAAATATTGTCTCGTTAACGATATTCTTCTGCAATTTTCCAAACTCTTCATTTTTTCCGGATTTTGGAAGTAACCAGCTAAATACATTTTAGCATTATTTTGGAAACTATGGTTATGTTTTTTCAGTATTATGAAATTTTGTTGGCCGCCTTACTTAGATTTTTTTTAATAAGAAACTACCTTTAGGCAACGGAATCGTCAAAAAATGGTTTTAATTTTCTTTTACTTGATTTCTTTTAAAGCTTGATCTACTCTTTGAACCAAAAGACGCAACTATAACACTGCTACATTCCTTATTCATATTTTTTATAATCAAAGTCAAACACACCAACTATTCAAACGCACCCACAGGTTTTTGTTTGTAAACTTCAAAAACAAACTACATTTTTCATAAATACTTGGTTTTCCGACTGTAAATATTGAATTAATTAACAAAAACAACTATAAATTTAGCAAACATAATTTACAAAGGAAATAAGGTTAATATTGTAACAAAGAATGTAAACACAAATGACCTTGGACCTTGGACCTTCGCTGTGGGAGTAGAGAAAAACTTCAATTTTTTAGGCATTTTTTTGCTCTTATTCGGATACAAATTACATCTACAAAAAACTAAAATTTATTTTGTTTACTGCGTCTAAAATCTTAATTAATCCTTATATTTTTGTTTTCTGTTCATGAACTCTATAGGTAATAAGCGGAAATATTTTATTTTTAGGTTAGATGGGGTGTAGGTACGTATGTGCCAAGGGGGTACCTTCGAAAAACGTCATTTTAACGTCAGATGGCACCACAGTTTTATGCGACGACAAACATTTTTTGGAAGCTCAATAATCAATCTATCATTTTTGACAATCAAATTCCATGTGACAGGTGGGTCATTTAAACTCGAAAACTAAACGACTTTTTCACGTTTCGTCACTCTACTATATATCCTCATTATTGATTTGGTGTATTACTCTTAATATGACATCACCAATATATTAAATATTTCATCAACATATTAATCTTTTATATTCAAATGTGATTAAATTGTGATCCTTTGTCTTTCAAAGTTTTAACATTTAGTTGTCTTTTTTCTGTCAGATTATCAACCAAGAAGCTGCCTTGTTGTCGACCATTACAGAAATCCTATGTTTGTCACAGTTATAATGTGTAGTTGTCTTTTTTTTACAGTCAGATTATTAACCAAGAAGCAGCCTTGTTGTCAACCATTACAGAAATCCTATGTTTGTCACAGTTATAATGTGTAGTTGTCTTTTTTTACAGTCAGATTATCAACCAAGAAGCAGCCTTGTTGTCAACCATTACAGAAATCCTATGTTTGTCAAAGTTATAATGTGTAGTTGTCTTTTTTTACAGTCAGATTATCAACCAAGAAGCAGCCTTGTTGTCAAACATTACTGAAATCCAGGATCTCAGTCATAGGATGTTCTTCAATAGCTTAAATTGCCATGGAAACAAACTATTAGACAAAGTGGAATTACCCCCGTCAGATTTAGGTCCTACTGCCTCTCTGAATCAGACTTTACAGCTGTTAAAGGATATCTTAGCTTGTCATGATGCTTCTGTTGTTGACTATGACAACAAGAAACAAGATTTTAAACAGGTAGGAGAAATATCAATGTATTGAATAATCCACATTTTGAAGAAGTTTGCTTTATTTTTTTTACAAAATGTAATATGAAAAAAGCACAGCCTTGAAGGCTCCCTTAAATGAAATGCAACAACTAAATCAAATATGGATTAATAGGACGAGAATTTATGGATGATGTGCTATTGATTATTTCCCACCGTTTTTATGTGCATGTGCAGATTTTTTTAAAACATCCAAAACTGAATGAGTGGTAGATCTTCCCATATGACGCCCTTGTTGCAGTAAAGTGATATAAATCATCTTCAAATACTAGACCTGTGATGTATTGCTAACAACTTCTCAATTTACTTTTAAAAATGTGTTAAAACATGTATTACTGATCTGTTTTTAGTTTTATATTCAATGAACAAACTTGCATCTTGATGATACATTTTCTTTGATTTTAGATACTGAATGGTATAGTAGATCCCTTGGTACAAATGTGTTCAGTCTCGGCCAGTCGACTTAACACTGCAGACATGGCGACATATATGATAAACTGTATATATCTCATACAGAATAACTTAGCATTATATGAATTTACAGACACTCGATTAGAAATGTTACAAGCACAGGTAGTTAGTCTTTCCCAATTACATTACAGTCTGGTGAAAACAATAGTATTATTAAGGTCCTTTTACACTTTTGGTTTAGGCCATTTAAGAACAAAATTCTTAAACTTGCAACAATGTTTGAAATGTTTTAGCTGTTTTAATTTATTCAAACTTCTGAGGTTTTTTTCATTGTTTTGTAAAATACATTTGTAGATTTCATTCTTTTTAGGCTTTGTGATACTTATCGGTTACTCTTTGAAGGGAGAGCTTTTTGTGTACATTTAATAACACACATTTTAAGGCATTATTTTTTCGCACAAAACTCTATTTAATTTCATAAATTATCCAGCCTTGTTTTTATTTTATAAGTTAAAAATCTTGCCAAATTAAAAACATATATATATTTTTGTTTAAACGGCAATTGTTGATTAGTGTTTAAAAAATAAACTATGTATTGTTACTGTAGGTGGATGCTCAGGTTGACACTTTAGTAAGTGAGCAAGCCTCCTTTATTCTCAACAGAGTTGGTCTAGCCCATGTTTATTCTGCTGTCCAACAACATCAACCTAAACAGGTACTTATGAAAATAAATAAGCATATGCCTCTGTTTTCAGTGTTTGTAGATAAAATCAACTAAAGTAAACATTTACCTTATTGTGTACTGGTTGTTTTTTGTTTTTTCTTACAATATTGAGTCTGTAGGCCATACAAAATTCGTATTTAGGTTCTCAGGCCATTTTTAGAAAAAAAAACAGACAAGAGATGGAGATTTTTTCTTTATTTATTTTCATTGGTAAAAAAAAATTTTTTTTAGGCAACTTTTAACTTTGTAATAAAAAGTAATGAGGCAGGTGATTTTTTTTTTGTGAAAAAGCAAAAAAAAGATAAGAAAATAAAGCTGCCTCAAAAGAGATGAGGCAGGGACCTGAGAAGCTAAGTATTTTTTTTTTGGCCTTAGTACTATTTGAAATTTTATCTGGAAATACACTTGCAAATGATAAAGTTTTCACAATGTTTTTTTTTTATAAACCTGATGAAGGCCTTGTTATCTGTTATTTTAGGGTCCCTTGTCTAAACTACCAGATACAGATCCTGCTTCCACTAAATCTGCAATGGTAGGTAATGCTTCCTTTAGATATTGTAATATAAAAATGGTTGATAAGATTTCTAAATTATGATGAAAAAAAAATGTTTTATACATCCCTACTCATAAGAGATGGGGCTTATTGCAAACATTTTGAAAGTTTACCATTTTTTGTCTCGCCTGCTACTTTTGTAAACTGTAGTTTGGAAAGGTGTTTTGTAAACTTTGTTCTTTTTGGGGAGTTAACTTTTTTGTAAATAAGTTTTTGAAAATAAATTGTTTGAAAAGTATAATACCTAGACATCTGATATTTTGGTCTGAGACCATGTCATTGTATTCAGTTGTCTGAGACCATGCCATGTATCATTGTACTCAGTTGTCTGGAATTGTGTCATGCGTCATTGTACACAGTTGTCTGGATCTGTGTCATGTGACATTGTACTCAGGTGTCTGAGACCATACAATGTGCCATTGTACTCAGTTGTCTTAGACCATGCTATGTGCCATTGTACTCAGTTGTCTTAGACCATGCTATGTGCCATTGTACTCAGTTGTCTTAGACCGTGCCATGTGCCATTGTACTCAGTTGTCTGGATCTGTGTCATGTAACATTGTACTCAGTTGTCTGGGTTGTCTCAGACATTGAGATGCCATTGAGATCTCATGCCATGTGTAGCTATAATCAGTTGTCTTAGGCCGTGTCATAGTACTCAGTTGTGGGAGACTGTGTCATGTGTCATTGTATTCAGTTGTCTGAGACTGTGTCATGCGTCATTGTACTCAGTAGTCTTAGACTGTGTCATTGAATTCAGTTGTCTGAGACTGTGTCATGCGTCATTGTACTCAGTTGTCTGAGGATGTGTCATTGTACTCAGTAGTCTTAGACTGTGTCATTGTATTCAGTTGTCTGAGGCTGTGTCATTGAATTCAGTTGTCTGAGACTGTGTCATTGTATTCAGTTGTCTGAGACCGTGTCATGTGTCATTGTACTCAGTTGTCTGAGGATGTGTCATTGTACTCAGTAGTCTTAGACTGTGTCATTGTATTCAGTTGTCTGAGGCTGTGTCATTGAATTCAGTTGTCTGAGACTGTGTCATTGTACTCAGTTGTCTGAGACTGTGTCATTGCACTCAGTTGTCTGAGGATGTGTCATTGTATTCAGTTGTCTGACACTGTTTCATTGATTTCAGTTGTCTGAGACTATGTCATTGTATTCAGTTGTCTTAGACTGTGTCATTGTATTCAGTTTTTTTGAGACCATGCTATGTGTCATTGTACTCGGTTGTCTGAGACCATGTTATGTGTCATTGTACTCAGTTGTCTTAGACTGTGCCATGTGCCATTGTACTCAGTTGTCTTAGACCATGCTATGTGCCATTGTACTCAGTTGTCTTAGACCATGCCATGTGCCATTGTACTCAGTTGTCTTAGACCATGCCATGTGCCATTGTACTCAGTTGTCTTATACCATGCCATGTGCCATTGTACTCAGGTGTCTGAGACTGTGCCATGTGCAATTGTACTCAGTTGTCTTAGACTGTGCCATGTGTCATTGTACTCAGGTGTCTGAGACCATACCATGTGCCATTGTACTCAGTTGTCTTAGACTGTGCCATGTGTCATTGTACTCAGGTGTCTGAGACTGTCCCATGTGTCATTGTACTCAGGTGTCTGAGACTGTCCCATGTGTCATTGTACTCAGGTGTCTGAGACCATACCATGTGCCATTGTAATCAGGTGTCTGAGACTGTGCCATGTGCAATTGTACTCAGTTGTCTTAGACTGTGCCATGTGTCATTGTACTCAGGTGTCTGAGACCATACCATATGCCATTGTACTCAGTTGTCTTAGACTGTGCCAATGTTCATTGTACTCAGGTGTCTGAGACTGTGTCATTGTACTCAGTTGTCTTAGACCATGCCATGTGTCATTGTACTCAGGTGTCTGAGACTGTGCCATGTGTCATTGTACTCAGGTGTCTGAGACTGTGCCATGTGTCATTGTACTCAGGTGTCTGAGACTGTGCCATGTGTCATTGTACACAGGTGTCTGAGACTGTGCCATGTGTCATTGTACTCAGGTGTATGAGACCATACCATGTGCCATTGTACTCAGGTGTCTGAGACTGTGCCATGTGCAATTGTTCTCAAGTTGTCTTAGACTGTGCCATGTGTCATTTTACTCAGGTGTCTGAGACCATACCATGTGCCATTGTACTCAGTTGTCTTAGACTGTGCCATGTGTCATTGTACTCAGGTGTCTGAGACTGTGTCATTGTACTCAGTTATCTTAGACCGTGCCATGTGTCATTGTACTCAGGTGTCTGAGACCGTGCAATGTGTCATTGTACTCAGGTGTCTGAAACCGTGCCATGTGTCATTGTGCTCAGGTGTCTGAGACTGTCCCATGTGTCATTGTACTCAGTTGTCTTAGACCATGCCATGTGTCATTGTACTCAGGTGTCTGAGACTGTGCCATGTGTCATTGTACTCAGTTGTCTTAGACCGTGCCATGTGTCATTGTACTCAGTTGTCTTAGACCGTGCCATGTGTCATTGTACTCAGGTGTCTGAGACTGTGCCATGTGTCATTGTACTCAGGTGTCTTAGACCGTGCCATGTGTCATTGTACTCAGTTGTCTTAGACCGTACCATGTGTCATTGTACTCATTTGATTTAGACAATGCCGTGTGTTATTGTACTCAGCTTTTTTTTACCATACCATATGTCATTATACTCAGTTGTTTTAGACCATGCCATGTGTCATTGTACTCATTTGATTTAGACCCTGCCATATGTCATTGAACTCAGTTGTTTTTTTCCATGCCATATGTCATTGTACTCAGTTGTTTTTTTACCATGCCATATGTCATTGTACTCAGTTGTTTTTTTACCATGCCATGTGTCATTGTACTCAGTTGTCAAAGACTGTGTCATGAGTCATTGTACTCAGTTGTTTGAGACTGTTTCATGTGTCATTGTACTCAGTTGTCTGAGACTGTGTCATGTGTCATTGTACTCATTTGTCTTAAACCGTGTCATTGTACGTATTCAGTTGTCTAAAACTATGCCATGTGTTATTGTACTCAGTTTCTTGCTTCAATATTTGCATTAAAAACTGTGATAAGTTTTTTTGTTAAATCTTAGGAACTGTATTTGTCTCATTTTGAAATCTCCCACATGAATTCGTATTCAGTATTTTAGTTTCAATCTAGGCATCAGTCACTGTGTTAATAAAGGACAAAAAATACATTTGAAGGAAGTACAATTAATATGTATGTATATTGTTATTTTCAGACTAAGTTTGACAGCTACCTTGCCAGTCCAGATACCCTGTCTATACCACAATGTAGTCTTATTCTGAGTGCTAGAGTCAGGTAATTACAATTAATTCATTTTAAAAAGTATACTGTTGTTGGAAGGACTCTGTCATTATATAAAGTCAAGTGATGTTCATTAAGTTTTTGATTTAAAACTTGCACTAACAGTTTCATCCTCCTCCCTCAAACAGAGTTAAGGGTGTATATAGGAATCACACTGTCTGTCTGTCTGTTCATATAACTTGTAAGCACATCTCCTCAACTGCTTAATTGATTCTGAAGAAACATCATGGAGATGTACAAGAATAATTGTATTGCTCTTTGATATCATTCAGAGGATATAGATAAATGGACTTTTTTTCAATAAAGACTTCAAAATGATATCTTGTAATCACAAATCCTCCTAAGCCACTTACATGTAATGAATTTTGTAGAAATTTACATAATTTAAATTTGTGTGTGAAGAATTTTGATATCATTAAAGGGGTACAATTGGACTTTTTAGTCCAGGTGAGCTATTGCCATCACTTGGCGTCCGTCGTCGTCGTCGTTAACTTTTCTTTGAAAATCTTCTCCTCCGAAACGACTGAAGGGATTGCTTTAAAACTTTGCACACTTCATCTATGAAATGTCCTCTACCAAGATTGCACAAATGGTGACTGCCGTCCAAACAACATGGCCGCCGTTACTAAAAATAGACTAGGGGGGTCAGACTACTGTTTTTGGCTTGTAAATCAAAAAGTATAAGAGAAGGATGAAATCTGAAGCCACGCTCCTGCTTCAGCATCAAAAGCTCTACGAAAGTCTTCATTGAGTCGAAGTTGTCTGATGACCCCTTATAGGAGTTACGGCCCCTTAAAGGTGAAAAATAGCATTTTTTCATGTTTTTGGCCTATAGAATGAAAACTAATACAGGTAGAGAAAAGTTGTTGCTTGCTTAAATGTTCAACTCATTTAGCTCTACAAAAGTCTCCATAGGGTCGAAGTTGTCAGATGAACCCTTACAGGGGTAACAGCCCCTAAAATAAAGTTTTCTCATATTTTTGGCCTATGGAATGAAAACAATAGCAGATAGAGAGAAGCTGTTGCTTGCTTCAATGGTCAGCTCATTAAGCTCTACAAAAGTCTTCATAGGGTCAAAGTTGTCAGATGACCCCTTATAGGAGTAACGGCCCCTTAAAGGTGAAAAATAGCATTTTTTCATGTTTTTGGCCTATAGAATGAAAACTATTACAGGTAGAGAAAAGTTGTTGCTTGCTTAAATGTTCAGCTCATTTAGCTCTACAAAAGTCTCCATAGGGTTGAAGTTGTCAGATGAACCCTTACAGGGGTTACAGCCCCTAAAATAACGTTTTCTCATATTTTTGGCCTATGGAATGAAAACAATAGCAGATAGAGAGAAGCAGTTGCTTGCTTAAATGTTCAGCTCATTAAGCTCTTCAAGAGTCTTCATAGGGTCAAAGTTGTCAGATGACTCCTTATAGGGGTTACGGCCCCTAAAATAACGTTTTTTCATGTTTTTTGCTTAGTGAATGAAAACTATAGCAGATAGAGAGAAGCTGTTGCTTGCTTAAATGTTCAGCTCATTTAGCTCTAGAAAAGTGTTTACATGTTTAGGGTTGACTCAGACCAGGTGAGCGATTCAGGCTCATGGGAGCCTCTTGTTTAAGTTATATTAGGGGTCATCCATAATTGTCAACTATTTTCCAAAGGGTGAAAAGGGCACACTGAGGGGGAGGGGTTAGAAAAAAAACATTTTCGCTGCTAACACCTTTTTTCAGAGGTCGAATGGCAAAATGAAAGTTTGTGTTAACTCGAAAAATTAATATAACCATTTTGTGAATGATCTCTTTATCAGCTTTAAAATAATTATTTCTTCTGGATGCCTGAATCACAAAATGCTTTTTTAGGGAGGGATTTTAGAAAAGTGTACTTTTTGTGCACTTTTGAAAATGCTTGGAAACATTTTGAAAATGTTTTATGGATGACCCCTTAAATAGTTTGAAAACTTTAAGCTTAAATAGAATTACAAGATAATAATGCATTTGTCATCTCTTCTTTTGATAGAAAAGATAGAAAAATCTTCTTACAACATTATTGTATTGTGTTTGTTTTTTGTTTTTCAGAGAAAATGTTAAGAAGCAATCAGTTGACTTGATTTGTCGTGCTTATAAACAAATGTATGAAGCTATATGTAAACCAGAGAATGACTATAAAGAACCACAAGGAATCGTACCAAGGACGCCTGATCAAGTTGTCAAATTGTTGTCATAGTGTGTGTTGTTATTTATTTATTGTTACTATTATAAACTAATAAAGTGGGAATTGAAATTTGGGTTTTTTTCTTATGTTGTTTTGTGAATGGTCCTGTGATTCTTGGTTAATTTATTTATTACTTTGCTTTAGGTGCTTTATTTTGAGAAAGAGCAAATACGTTCTTTTACAGATTTATTAACATTGACCTTTGATTATCAGTTTTGCTGAATTTCCCATTACAAGTTTTTTTAGATTTAAAATGCAGGATATGTTTGTTTAAATAATCTCTAACCAGAAATAAATACTGTATCACAAAAGTGATTAAGCAAAGTACTGAAAGTAGTGGTAGCCTGGGTAATCTACAAATTTTATAGATTTATTATGTTTAGTATAAAAGTATAGTAGTGATTGAATATTGGAAAAAAAAACTATATTGTGAGCCTGTATTGATATGTGAATTGATATATGATTTGGCAATAGGACCATCAGCTAGCCTGTGATTGGTCAGTTACTGAAAGGCTATCACACCGTACCTATACAGCAATTATCCTGGCTAACATTTCCAAATAATTTCACCCTGATTTTTTAATTCAATTTATATGGGAAAGTTAAATTCAGCATTTGAAATATCTTCCTGGAAAAAATCAGTGCTTTAATGCCCTGAAAGTCTATACAAAGATGAAAAGGGTAACATTTTGAGAGAAAAAAATATTCCCCTCTGATACCACAAAAACATTCAAGGTGAATGTCTATGTAAAAAATTCAGATATTTGTTCTGCTTTTATTTGAGGAAAATCACTGTATTGAAAATAATGAAAATATTGTACATTGTGGATTTACAACCCAATGATCAAAGAAATTATTAATTATGATAAATGGAAACTGGAAACCACAAAATGTCAGTTTGTCAAAATATTTTTTAATCAGCGTATATTGCTAGAATATTTTTATTTCTGACCTTGACTTGACATAACTATAAAAAGATAATGTGAACCTACCAGACTCACCCAAAGGTCATATTTGAGTGTTCTTAAGTAATAAACTAAGACATGATGATTAATATCTTTTGTGGTTAAATTAGTAGTATCAAAAAATTACAAAATCAGCATTACATTGTCCCATGGATTTATATGTCTATGTACAACTCAAGAAAAAAGAACAACATTATGAAGATTATTTACAGAAAAATACTGCAGGAATATTGGTATAAAGTGTTATGGTACAGTTGTTGTTGTTGTTTCATTACTCCCTTGTGTTTCTGTTTCGACGTTCCCTTGTGTTATTGAAGTAGCTGTTTCTGGTGTCATACACATAAAACTTTGTGCTCCAGAGGTCATATCACAAGGACAACATTTGTTAGAACCAGGACACTGGTCGTCATGGGAACATGACCATTTAAGGTTTGGTTTACAGTCACTATGTGAGGTAGGACAGCTCCCATCTTTTTTGGCAAACTCCTGATCAAAACATGTCATTTTGTTACATTTATCCTTACAGCAGATTTTTCCTTCAGGACAAACTCCATTATCACAATTATCACTTGCTGTTCCACATGGTTTGTCTACAGTGGCTGGACATTTTCCTCCAAGTGGATTTTGGTCTTGGATTGACAATGCTACAAGATTAATCACAAAATAATTTACCGAGTAGGTAATGAATGTTCAAACAAAAGCCTAGTTACTGATGTCAAACTTCTCGGTTATTTAAAAAAAATGAACTGAAAACATTAGAAATATTAAGTTTCTGGTGTAAATGATCTGTCGTTCAGTGCAACTTTTACAGGGTTTTTCAATGATGTTACTGTAATTGTAAAAAAGTATTGCACATGTGTATGTTAATGTTGTTGTTACAAGTATATATACTAATTTTAGCTTTCAGGTTAAGTCTTTGTAAACTGAATCAGATTATGGACACCAACTTCCCATTGATGTGTTTTTATTTGTTGTCCCATTCCTTTGTTAGTTTTTGTTTCTTTTAAGTTTTTTTTTCATTTTCCAGCATGTTTTGCCTTGCCGTTAAATTAATGTTCGTACCTGCGTAAGCAGCAAAGTGGCTCATGAAAAATATACAAATACAGGAAGCAAGCATCTTATTCATCTGAAAACAAACACATTGTATAGGTTGTCAGGAGGATGTAAGAATAAGATAAAAGTTGGTCGGAGTAAAATCTTAAAACAATTATATATGAAATTCACTGCTTTTGCTTATGTTCTCTTTACAAGAAAATACTACCTCTGCTGGCAGGATGAATGCGTATAGGTAATTCAAAAAAGGATTTTCATATAGAAGGATTTTTGCTAGAATTGTCGAAATTAAGAAGTCAAGGCAGTCTGGGATCAAACTCGGTTATTCATTCAGTTCTGTGAATTTTAACCCACTTAGACTTTTTTGTTTCAGTTTAGTTTTGATTTATCAAATGACACATTGCATTTTCCACTAGAAAAAAAGTTATACAAAACTGTAGACAAGTAAGTGATTTTGACGTTCATTTTGAGGAGCAACATCCCCTCCTTCAGAGAGAACATAGACCTGAAAAGAACATAGACCTGTACAGTGAGAATAACTTTAAACCTTTTTGTTCTTATCAATTGCAAAGTATCTCCTATTTCATATAATACTTTTGTAATTTCTTTTGTTTGACTGGATCTTTTTCATGTATTTTAATGCTGTTTTTTTTTCTTCTTCTGGAAATTGATTTAAGAAGAAAAATGTTTCTATAGAGTCGTTCAATTTCTTAATTACATCGCTTACCTTGTAAATTTGAAGAACAACAGACAAAAGTGGTGAAAAGATGCATTTTTATACAATTATATATACATGTTTTATTACAACCAATGACACTTTAGGTCCATTTTTATGAGCCATGAAACATTGATAGACGGCCTTGTTCTATGGTAGAGTGCACCCATGAAACAAAATGCGTATTTTCACAATTGTTATTCATATTTTTGGATCTAAAAGGTCACAATATCAAAGGGGAAATACGTGGTCCCAAACTGCACAAACTGTTTAATTGTTTTAAATGTGCGAATTCAAAGGTATAATTTTTCATAGGCAACATTGATTTAATTTTGAAAAAAAAATACAGCAAAGTTTTATAAAATTCTTCTGGGTATAGTTTCAGGGGAGAAGATTTTTTATTTCCAGCCAAAAAAGGTATGAAAATTAAAAATTATCAAAAAAAAAGGACGAAATAATAATACATGGCGTTTTTTTATAGTTTGTATTTTGTATTAAGCAAGAGGCTCTCAGAGACCTGAATTGGGACTCACCTGGTCTAGAAGCAACCAGGTCTCTGCTATGCGCTATATAACAGCTAAATGAGGTATTTGACAATCTTGATTCAACGGACTTTTGTAGAGTTGAATAAGCTGAAGGTTTAAGCAAGTATCTGTAATAGTTCTCATTCTAAAAGGTAAGATTAGAATATGAAAAAAAGCGATATTTTGACATTTAAAAGGCAAAGCCCCTATAAGGAGTCATACGACAACTTTGACCAACATGGAGACTTTTGTAGAGCTAAAAGATCCGAGGGTTTAAGCAAAAAACTTTTATAGGTATCTGCAATAGTATTCATTCTTTAGGGCCAAAAATAACAAAAACAAAACACTATTTTTCGTCGTTTAAGGGTCAAAACCCATTTAAGCAGTCATCTGACAACTTCAAAACAACGGAGACTTTTTGTAGTAGGCACAGTGCAACAGCTTTTGACTATCCCCTATAATTTATGAAAGGATTTCATAGTTTTCATTCTATATGGCAAAAACATGGAAAAAAACGCTTTTGTTCACTTTTAAAGGTTCATAATCTCTACAAGGGGACATCTAACGAATTAAGAGTTTTCAAGTTAGGAGCTTTTGTTTCTTAAGAGTCCAATATCCTTCAGATTATTCCTATCTGTTATAGTTGCTGGGTTATAAGTCATTTTAAGTGATCTTAACAGACGACAGACAACGACAGACGTCATGGGATGGCATTCAGCTCATCTGGGCCGAACTAAAAACGGCAGTTCCTCTATTTGTGTCGGATTTCACATACATATGGTAAAATTCCGGGTGATCGAGCGGCCGGAAAAAATATTTCTTAGCAACTTTTTATGATAGTCCCTTTTTGGAATTGTCTATGGATATATCAGATTTGTCCTTTGCCTACATCCTGTTTGACGAAACATGGCCATTTTGTCGTTGACCGGATCCTTTTTAGCATTATGGTATTAAAGGCATATTATAATCCATCAAAAAGTTGAAGTAGCCGACACTCGAAGAACATTAAGGTGGGATGATACCAAATGACATATTGTCCAGATATGAATGTAAATTGGTAGACCTATAGTTCTTAGTGATATACATCCAAATATGAAATAAAAAATGGGGGTCACGGACCTAGTTTTTGTCTCGCCTGCGACTTTAGACGCTGAAGGCGAAACATAGGTATTACTTTCCGGCAGCGAAATTTTTATACTACATTTGTGGAAAATGAATGACAAGAAAAGTATAATAGCTAGGCATCTAAACAGATGGGGTTATGGTCTACGCAACTGGCATTATGCCGTTTGATCCTGACCCCAATTTCATGGTTCACCGACTCTGTGAACTTAGATGTTTTTTAGGGCCAAAAAACCTTTGTAAGACTTTTGTTGAAAAAACAATTAAGTGAAAAGTATAATAGCTAGGCATCTCATATCTGGTATACAGACACTTCGGGTTATGGTTTATGCAACTGGCACCATGATGCCGTTTGACCCTGACCCCATTTTCATGGTTCAATGACTCTGTGGGCTTAGATGATTTTTGGGGCCAAAAAACCTTTTTGTAAGACTTTTGTGGAAAATGAATTAAGTGAGAAGCTAGGCATCTGATATCTGGTAAACAGACACCTGGAGTTATAGTCTATGCAACTGACACTATGTCCTGTGACCTTGACACATTTTCATGGTTCAGTGACTGTGGACTTAGATTATTTTTGGGACAATTTGAACGTTTGTGGAAAATAAATAATTTAAAAGTATAATAGCTGAGCATCTGATATTTGGTATACAGACATTTTTGGTTTTGGTCTACACACTATGCTGTGTGACCCTGACCCAATTTTCACGGTTCAGTGAGTTTGTGAACTTAGATGATTTTTGGTTGGAAAATGAGTTAAGTGAAAAGTATAATATTATAGCTAGGCATCTGATATTTGGGGATTATGGTATACACAACCGACGTCACCATGTAATGTGACCTTGGCCCCATTTTCATGGTTGAATGACTTAGTGAATGTTGGTCTTTTTTCATTGTTTCTCAATAACTATGGTATCTAGAACACACTTCAGACATATTTGTGATGGTTAAATAGAATTCTGTCATCTTTCACATGACCTTGACTTTAACTTTTCTGAAGGCCCAGTTAGATCTTCAATGAGTTCTGTGATGGTGCCGACAGGCGAGACATACTTTAGTGTCAACTCTTGTTGCACATTTTTGGCTTGTTTTGCACATTTTCACGCAATAGAAAGGTACATTGGATAGATATAGAACACGTTATAGAATTACATTTACGGCCTACAGTAAAATTAAGACCGACCATTTAATTTAGGAGGACCAGCTTGGTTTTCGTCTCGCCTGCAAAGCGGGGTGGAACATTGGCTGCGGCGTTAACATTTGTGTTCAGGTTTTATGAGCACCTTGATATCTAGAGAAAAAGCTAGACCTTCAATGAGTTCTGTGATGATGCCGACAGGCGAGACATACTTTAGTGTCAACTTTTGTTTATATATATGCATTCAAAAACTGTTTATATATAATCTTAAATTTTATATATGTTAGCGGCAATAAGCGAAATCAGGCAATAAGCATAAATGCCTAGGCAATAATCTAATGCCTAGTCACTAAGGTTATTGCCTGAATTATATTAGGCATTAAGCTTTAAGACTAGGAAATAAGCCTTATGCCTGAAAAATAAAGCCCGGCGTGAGGCTTATTGCCTAACGCAATATCGTACTCATTCATTTGTCATAAAACATAAGACTTTATCTTATGAAACTATTCTAATGTGCATTAATCATAGGCGTGATCGTCCACCAATTACAACCGTTCAACTTTTCAAAGTAACTGGCTAGACAATTTTAAAAATTGCTTAGCCAATTGGTTGAACAGATGAAACCAATTGACAAGAAATAAGCAGTGCAGTGCAAAAAAAATCTTACCAACTGTTCTGTTTCAGAGATGTAATACTATTTTCAATGTGACTTGGTCATTTCGAAAACAAATAGCCAATAACAAAATGTAAAAGAATTCCAAATTGTGCAAATTTAATCTCTTTAAAGTCTGAATTAAAGACTTAGAGTTCGCATTCTAGAGAAAATTAACCATACAACAAACAACCCACTTTGAGTACATTTTTCCGTAAAGAGAAGAGTTTTGGATTAGACGACTGGGAACCCGTCCGCACTGCGACAATTTTGGAAGTAAAGAGAATTTGTCTAGACCTAGATGCAATGATGTGAATACATGATAACAGAAAGACGGAAATGCAGTCTTGGGCATCGTAAATACAATGCATCATAGTTTTGCGATGTTACAATTTATGGAATGCTATCGTTTATCCTTTTATGGCAAGGAACATCCTAGTCAAATTTCATAGCAATCGGTAACTAGAACTAAAGTTATCGTGGTAACACTAAAGTTAAGAGACAACGCAAACGCAGACGACGACGACAGCATCATATCATTATATGTCCGCAAATTGTTTGCGGTCGTATAGAAACATGAAAAATGCAATTTGTGACATAAAAGGTCCATGGCCTAGTCATTTACATCTTCGCTAGCCAAGGGTTACGATCCGCTATCTCTCATCTTCACGTGAAGATGAGAGATAGCGGATCGTAACCCTTGGCTAGCGAAGATGAGTCATTTACTAATTGCTTTTTTTTTTTTAGGCATTAGGCTTATTTCCTGAAATCATAATGGCCAAATTCTATTTATATCCTAGGCAATAATAAAATAAAGGAAGACCTAAAAGAAAATTATGAAATAACATTTTTTATGAATGTTTTTACATTTTTTTCTTTTATTTAGAAAACTTGAACATAACAGAAAACTCAAATCGTTCTCTTACCAAATATTGCCAAAGGTAACAAAAGTATTGAGTTAAGAGCAAATATTTTTCAAACTCTCTTCAGAATCACTATCACTATTATACACTGCTTTTCAGAACGCCTGACCAAAGATCAAGTAAGCTATTGTAATCATTTTGCGTGTGTCGCTTGTCCGTTCAAGTTAAATAACGTGTCAAGAGGACATAATGCCCATTGTTTCAATGTTTTGATTTTTGATTCGACGATAACATGGCCGCGTTTGCTAAAAAATAATAATTAGGGTAAAACCAAGCTTGAACGCCCGTAAATAAAACAAATATCTGACGGACCTTAGTGTCAACTAAGTTACCATTGAAACAGATATATGTGACCCTTTTCAGCTTATAAGCTTAATTTATTGCCTAGGAAATAGGTATCCCCAGACTTCTGATCCATACAGCAAAATAGGTTTTATTGTATCATGGTCAAAAACATGGAGGCAATTTTTCACACTTGGATTAAGTAATAAAAAATCTTTGCGGAGCTTGTGATATGCTTTATAGCAATCTTTGAGCACAGGAAAAAGATCCAGATGCACTAAAAGTAATACCTAGGTATTTACATTGCTGTACACATTCAATTGTGTTATTATCAAATATAAATGACTGCTTGATATGGCGGCCTGCTTTGTTGAAGATCAAAATTTTTGTTTTGGTGGTATTGATCTTTAAACACCTCTCTTTACAATACACACTAAGTTGATCAAGTTTCCTTTGAAGTCCCTCTGCAGAGGTTGAAAGAAGTACAATATCATCTGCATATAGTAAGCAATTTCAGCAATGCAATTGTGTAGTACAGCTCATATATGTTGGTAAATTGAGTCATTAATAAAAATTTTGAATAGATTAGGACTTAAGTTGTCCCCTTGCTTGACTCCAACGTTTGTATGAAAGAATTCAGTAATCTTATTTTATCTATTCGCATACATGATTTACTTTGATTATACATACTCTTTATTAAATTGTAGAAATTGCATTGTATACCTAAATTAAGTTATTTCAGTTTAATGCCTTGAAATGTGAACATGACTTCGTAAATTTCCGTCAAGCTTTTCTTAATAACCATACATGAGAATGATTTGAAACTTGGTAGGATGGTTCAGAATGACAAACTGTCATGATGTCCTAGCTGTCTGTCAGACATTTACTTCCTGTTTAGGGCCTAGCGGGGGAATCCGTGTCACATGGACATATTCCTTCTTTATTTTTAACTTAGATTGACTTGATGTTTTGTTTTAATGTTTTAGGAAAGAAATGCTTTGTTGTAATTGTTTTGTGGAAAAAGTATTCAAGATATTTTTTATTACAATATTGTTCGTTGAGCCTCAAGTTTACAGATGGCGCTTTAAACCACGTGGGCCAAAATGGCGAACAAAATTACAACTTACGACGTCTGGGTTGGAAATTTGCCCCTGTCAGCTGATGAAGTAATTGATTGTGTTGACCTTATATACTGCATTAATATAAAACCAAATCTTCACAAATTCAGAAAATGACAATGCATAATATTAACGTTAAAGTGACATTTAATCAATGTTTACGTTCAAGAAAATTTCCCGCGGTTTCCATCTAAAGCAAAATTGAAAATGATGTTGACAAATAAAACCACACAAGCGAAAAAATCATAACTAGGTTATTTAAATTGAATTAAATTCATTGTATTTTAATGGTCTTAAGCTCGTTATTTGCCACGTTGACCAATTTGAAGTCATGACGAAGGCTGATAGCCAGGGGGTATTGTTGCAAGGGTAATGCCCCTATATATGCATAAACCACATAAACACACCATGTGCTTATATGTCATCTAGCTCAAGACAGACTCTGAAAGAGTTAACTGCTACAGAGGACCCAGTACGGTGTTGACCTTTCCTTTTTGCTGGAACAGTGGCCTCCACCAGGGATGTCCAAAACAATCAGTTTTATTTTATCCCTGCCTCCACCATGAAGATTCTTGAAGACATATACCAAAAGTTATTCCAGTTCTACTCAACAATTTACTAGCCACAATACTGTAGTCCATGTGTCATCTTGGATTGGGCGGAGCCCTCAGAACTTCTATATGGCCCCACTACCTGTGTAACCGGAGAGCATGAATTACTTCACAAAATCAACATGTCCTGACCGGGACTCGAACCCGGGACCTCTAGGTTTACAGTCAGACGCTCTACCTCTGAACCAAAGAAGTACTTCCTTGGTTCAGAGGTAAAGTGCCTGACTGTAAACCTAGAGGTATCTGTTTCGATTCCCGGTCAGGACATGTTGATTTGTGAAGTAATCCATGCTCTCCGGTTACATTGGCGCCTAACTAAAAAACCCACGATGGTTAGAACAGGAAAACTAGCCAGTGTTAATTGTGTTAAGAGTCATACATGAAGGTATGATGACTCTTGAGGAGGGGGAAGTGTAACGGGGTTGCTCCCCTTCCTAGTAGATTTGAATAGCCAGCCTTTATCCCTGAACAAGGGAAGTACATGTACTTCTTTGGTTCAGAGGTAGAGTGCCTGACTGTAAACCTAGAGGTATCTGTTTTGATTCCCGGTCAGGACATGTCGATTTTGTGAAGTAATCCATGCTCTCCGGTTACACCTGTAATGGAGCAAAGCCACAAGCAAATCACACTGGGCTTATTTCCTTCAATAAGAAGTTATCTTGGGCACTAAAACATTTTGCTTCTACTGTATTTCAATGACGAATTGAGTTGAAATTTTTGATCATTATGTGCAATTTAAGGTTTTTTGAGAAAAATTTATTTGGAGAGACTTTTGATAAATGAACTTTATTAAAATGAAGTTCTTGATCAGAATAAAAAAAAAATCCATTGTTTTTTAAAAGTTAAAAATTATTGCAGGGGTGGATCCAGATAATAATTTCAGAGGAAAGCGGAGGTTTGGACCCCAGACCCCCCTGGATCCGCCACTGTTTTGTTACTTTATTAAAATTCAGAAAACAATTGGTATTTAGAATGCCATTTTGTAAATCTTTGCCATTTCTAAGCTTTGTGTGAGCTGAAAAAAAACATTCAATTTGCTCCATCATGAACAATTGGACTGCATTGTAGCCCCACCTAATAATCAAACATGACATAGGAGTGATCATATACTAACATATAGTGTAAATGCCATACAATAAAAAAAATTACCCAGTTCTGCTTGGGTTTGTTTTGCTGTAAATGAAGCATGACATCTGAATTGAATATATTTATTATTTCAGAAAAATGTTGGGAAGATATTTTCTAAATATGGAGAAACCTACTCCATGTTCATTAAGCCCTCAAACAAAGGAGATTACAAATTTGGGTGAGTTCACAACTAGAGCTTTATAAGTTGTACTTTTTAATAAAATTTCAATGTAGACTTCAAAAACCTTAACAAGGAAAAATACTAACTAGTTTGTTTGGCTCAAGTCTGGAAATTTGGCTTTGTAATAAGTCTTCTGACCAGCAACAGTAATCCAGCCAGTTCTTTGAAATTACTAAGTATAATGTTGGAAAAAAAGTAAATGTTTGATATGCATGTTTTGTCAGCAGCATTTGAGTAAGAATAATTTGTTGAGTGAAAATCCTATGTTTGAAAAGATAAGTACTTGTAACAGTAGTAGTGATAGGGGAAAACCAGGAGGCATCAGCCATATTACATGCAGGTGCATTGCAAATAGAAATGGGAGATTCAGATTCTAACATTAATGTTAAGAAATTGACTGTTAAACTATTTAAATTTTATATTCTGAAATGGCCTATTGTAAAAAATTCTATCCCAATCACTGTGTAAATTTGATAAAGAAAATCTAAATCAACCGTCCAACATGTTCTTTTGATTTACAAAGAAGAAACCTCTGTATTATTCGGGTACACCAAAAAAATGAAAAACAATCTTAAATATGTTTATTTTTAGATTTGTCAAGTATTATTCAGAAAGTGATGCTGACTCTGCAGTAAATGAATTAAATGGACAAGAGTTTGATGGCAAAGCTATCCAGGTTAAAAGAGATTTCAAACAGTAAGTCTTGTGGTTTGCTGTTAACACAGGACATGCATACCAAACTGTAAAACACAATAAGAAGGACTGAATATTTTATGAAAGGATATGGAGTAAATGAACATGAGACCACAACACATATGTAAACTTTAACTGCAATTAACTTATGAGCTGTATGGCCATTTCGGAAATTTATTCCTCATCAGCAGAACTAGAACCCAAACATAGGAAATCGACAATTTCAAAAGATATTCAAAATGTATAAAATCATCCAAATAAATATAGCTAAGGACAAAACTGATAGAGGGAGTTAAACCTTAGATTTTAGAATTTACAATAATTTAGATAATTTTGACACAACATCAAAATTATTTACTACATTATTTTTTAGCACGGTGAAATGTTTAAAACTGAAGCAGCATCCATATATTGAAAGTTATTTCATTTCATAATTTAATCAAAAAGTGACATGGCTCTAGATTTGTTTATGAGATACAGTTTCCATCATATAACATACATCTATTAATGTTGAACATCTGAGAAAGATGCATGAAGAGTGAATTATTAATACAATTTTTATATTTTGATTTTCAAATTGAAAAAAAACCAGAAGAAATTGTTTTTTGTTCTGTTTTGTTCAATATCATGAGATTGACTTCTACATACATAACAGTGACAGTTCAGGTCAGGATAAGACTAATGTGATTTGCTATTTACAGGATGGGTACAAAAGATGGAGAAGAAAATAAAGAAAAGCCAAGGAATAAAAGAAATTTACAGAAGCCGCCACAGAAAAAGCCAGCTGATATGGGTAATAAAATAATGATTAATTCCACCACGGTTCAACTGCATCTAGCAGCTATTGTTTACAGATTAAACCACTCAAAATTGAGATTGGTCTATGCTTTGTTTGCTCTTCATTATCAAGTGAACAAAACTTTTTTTGATGAATAATTATATTTTGAGAACTTTGTCATTGCTTGACAAATAGTATAAATGGTTTGAAATATATTCTCTTTAGGCTGGATGCTGTTGAAATTTACTCAGTGATGACAGACATTTTGAAAATCTGAACCTCCAGTTTTGAGATGGTTTTATTCTAAAATTGAATTTAGTAGCATGTTAAATTTAGTCGTAGTATGCTTATAACTGCAAGACATATCATGATATTGATTTGTCTTGTGTAACCAATTAAAATAAGATTTATAAAAACAAAAGTTGTCTTTGTTGAAAATGGTTATCTAAAAAAGTTTGTTTTAAGTACCTATAAATGGTATTCAACATACTTATATGCATCCTAGGACCAACCTTAACTAACATTTTACCAAATCAAGCATGATTTATTTCACATTTTATCTAACATTATGATGTTTTCATTTCTACAGGCTTGATTAAAAGATGGACAGCATAAATATTGGATTTCACATAAGTGTGGCTGTTAACCCAACCATCCATATTATTTGGAAAATACTGCTAAAATTCTATCTATCCACCTTTAATGGCTAATTTCAACAAATTGAAAAAAAAATGCCATGGGAGAGGGTTACAAAAATGTACCTATTAACCTTTTACCTAGAAAAGAAATCTCTCTGAATGGTGTGACTGTCTCTCTTTAATACTGCATTATATCTTATTAATCTGTATATGTTTTATCTACTCTTTTAATTCTAGATAAGTTACATACCCTTTTAAATTCTTTGACTGTTATGGGGGAAGGTGGCCCTAATCCAGGCCCTTTTGCAGGTAAAACCTAGTGAAGTTATAAGTAGTACATTGAAATGTTACTGTTGATAACAGCAGGCTGTTTCATAGGTCCTTATGATCTGTCTTTGATTAATAGAACTTTTTTTTATTTTAATCAGTTCAAAATAATTTACAAAGCAAAAATACCCATGCATTAATTATGGAATTCGATTTTCTTGATACTCAATTTATTCATGTTACACTTTCAGACATTCCTTTATCCATGTTTACAGCTTTAAGAATTTAGGTTTGGCATTCTTTAAAGGTTAAAGTAAAGATTTCTAAATATTATGTCAGCTGTGGGAATATGAAAGAACTTTTTTCAGTTTGCAAATTCAGAAGAATGATAAAAAATTTAAAAAACTAACTGAACTGTGTGATAAAGCCCATTTTAACATATATTGTGTATTCAATTTAAATGGTAGTTGACTTCTATATGATATTTTTATGCCCCCGCGACGACATGTCGGGGGGCATTAAGTTTTACTCATGTCCGTCCGTCCGTACGAATTTCCGTCAAGCTTTTCTCAGAAACGGTAAATGGGAATGACTTGAAACTTGGTAGTATGGTTCAGTATGACAAACTATATGTCCTAAGCGAATTTAAGACCTGTCGGACATCTACTTCCTGTTTGGGGCTGGATCGATAACAAAATCGACATGAAAATTTCCGTCAAGCTTTTCTCAGAAACCGTACATGGGAATGATTTGAAACTTGGTAGGATGGTTAAGTATGATTAACTATGCGTCCTAAGCGACTTTCAGACCTTTCGGACTTCAACTTTTTATTTGAAGCCAGCGGGGGCATCCGTGTCCCATGGACACATTCTTTCTTTTTTTACTTAACTAAACTCTATTTCTGATGATTCCACATTATGTATTACCTTTAGATAATCGAATAATATAATCAAGAAGTTGAATTAAATTCTTTCAGCTTCTGATGGGATATCAAACATGAGACCACAAGAAAACAGAAAAGAAAGAGAGGTATGCAAATGTTATGAAATGTTTTTTTTCTCTAAGGCCTAAGTAGGGTTCTTGTTAAACTCTATTTCCCCTTAATGTTAATTTATAATTCCAGGTGTCAAATTGTATACAAAGATAAGTACTATATGTAGATGAGTAAATGAATTTAACATCATGACGAACAGAAATTTTGGAAAAAAAATCATTTAAAATTCCTTTGAAAAATAACTTTGCATCAAAAACTTCTACATTACCTTCAGGTTGAAGTTAAATCTCCATGATGAGAGATGGGGCATCATGTCATTTGTACATATTCCTGTTTAATGATGCTTTTGATTTATTTGATTTTTTTTTCAAGCACGTTATCATTGTTTACTTTCAATCACAAATAAACTGCTGCATTTACTAAGTTTTGATTTATCTTGTTTGATTATAGAAAGAGCAGGCATTGATCACTCATGTAGAGAGCCCTGTAGCTGTATGGTTACAGACCGTGACAGACGAGAACCAAGAGAGAATGCTCAACATTACAGAACAGTTAGCTTCAGTGTGCCCAGCTGCTAGTCAAGTTACTGGCATGGTACAACCAGGCAAGATCTATGCCACGATGTTCTCTGAAGATCAAATGTGGTACAGGTGTCAGATGAAACAATCACTAGGTAAGGCACAAGAAATAGGCATGATACATCCTTACAAAATCTTGGTTAAATGGGTCAGATGAAACAATCACTAGGTAAGGGACAAGACACAGGCATGATACATCCTTACAAAATCTTGGTTAAATGGGTCAGATGAAACACAGTAGGTTAGATATGACTGTAAACAAAGTTTTTTTGTGCAATTACATGTAAGAATAGTAACTAAACTAAACATGTCCATCTAAAAACATTTAAATGGTCAATTCTTTTCTTGTCAAGTATAGTCAACAAATTTAAGAAATTAACACAACAGGTTTACTGGCAATTTTACATCTCTCCTTGCATGGAAAACATGGTAGTGTTGTTGTTATTAATACAGGCCTCTGAGTTATCATAGTAGAGAGGCCCAGAGCCTGTGAGCTCCCTGATGACTGTGATGGTTTCATCATACATATTTGAGATTCTTTCCTCTAGAAGTAGAAAGTGAGTTTTGTTTATGCATCACCTATGAAAGTAGAGGGTTATATAGTATTC
This sequence comes from Arcuatula senhousia, assembly GCA_963971305.1. Lineage (NCBI taxonomy): Eukaryota > Metazoa > Mollusca > Bivalvia > Mytilida > Mytilidae > Arcuatula > Arcuatula senhousia. Next base: position 11,515,774 of record OZ020303.1, on the reverse strand, counting down.
AAGTCCACATGTCCCAAATCAGATTACTGTAACATTTAAGTTGATTTTTTTCATGTTGTGAGGTTGATCATTGTGTCTTTAAAATATTCTTATTTTTGTCTCGCCTGCGACGAATAGTCGCGGAAGGCGAGACATAGGTATTACTTTCCGGCGACGGCGGCGACGGCGGCGGCGTAAACTTTTTTGTAAGACTTTTGTGGACAATGAATTGCTTGAAAAGTATAATAGCTAGGCATCTGATATTTGGTATACAGACAGTTCAGGTTATGGTCTACGCAACTGTCACCATGCCGTTTGACCCTGACCCCATTTTCACGCTCCAGTGACTCTGTGAACTTAGGTTTTTTTTCAGGCCGTAAACTTTTTTGTAAGACTTTTGTGGACGATGAATTGCTTGAAAAGTATAATAGCTAGGCATCTGATATTTGGTATACAGACAGTTCAGGTTATGGTCTATGCAACTGTCACCATGCCGTTTGACCCTGACCCCATTTTCACGCTCCAGTGACTCTGTGAACTTAGGTCTTTTTTCAGGCCGTAAACTTTTTTGTAAGACTTTTGTGGACGATGAATTGCTTGAAAAGTATAATAGCTAGGCATCTGATATTTCGAATACAGACAGTTCAGGTTATGGTCTACGCAACTGTCCCCATGCCGTTTGACCCTGACCCCATTTTCACGCTCCAGTGACTCTGTGAACTTAGGTCTTTTTTCAGGCCATAAACTTTTTTGTAAGACTTTTGTGGACGATGAATTGCTTGAAAAGTATAATAGCTAGGCATCTGATATTTAGTATACAGACAGTTTAGGTTATGGTCCATGCAACTGTCACCATGCTGTGTGACCCTGACCCCATTTTCACGCTCCAGTGACTCTGTGAACTTAGGTGTTTTTCAGGCCAAAAAACTTTTTTGTAAGACTTTTATGGAAGATGAATTGCTTGAAAAGTATAATAGCTAGGCATCTGATATTGGGTAAACAGACAGTTGCAGTTAAGGACAACGCAACTGTCACCATGCCATGTGACCATGACCCCATTTTTATGCTCCAGTGACTCTGTGAACTTAGGTCTTTTTTCAGACAGAAAACTTTTTGTAATACTTGTGTGGATAATGGATTGCTTGAATAGTATAATAACTAGGCATCTGTTATTAGGTATACTGACACTTTTTGTGTTTATATCAAGAAATGAAAGCTTAGGTAGTTGATTTTAGTGATGGTGCCGGCAGGCGAGACATACTTTTAGTGGCCACACTTGTTATAGGTACAGATACCATTAAAGTACAGTATATTGATTACGGAAATACAGAAGAAGTGAAGAAAGATTCCCTAGTAGAGATCCCCCAGTCTTTGGCAGCCATGAAGCCTATGGCTACCAAACTTATTCTCCAGAACCTTATTGCCAATGATCTGTCAGACCAAAAGGTAAATTATATTATTATTGCTAAAACCCAATTTATCACCAAGCATCAACACAGCTGAGGAGGGGTTATTGTCCCCCGCCGCAACGCGGAGCGGGGACTTGGAAATGCCGGTGTCCGTCCGTGCGTCCGTCCGTCCGTCTGTGCGTCCGTCACACTTTTTTTCGTAACACTTTTCTCAGTAACTACTAATCCTAGGGTTCTGAAATTTTGTATGCAGACTCCTATAGGGGTCCCCCAAGATGTAAGTGATTTTCAGGTCAGTCTGACATCTACTTCCTGTTAAACGACTTAGTCATTTTTTCTCCCATAGGCTCAATGGTAAATTTTTCGTAACACTTTTCTCAGTAACTACTAATCCTAGGGTTCTGAAATTTTGTATGCAGACTCCTATAGGGGTCCCCTAAGGTGTAAGTGATTTTCAGGTCAGTCTGACATCTACTTCCTGTTAAACGACTTAGTCATTTTTTCTCCCATAGGCTCAATGGTAAATTTTTCGTAACACTTTTCTCAGTAACTACTAATCCTAGGGTTCTGAAATTTTGTATGCAGACTCCTATAGGGGTCCCCTAAGGTGTAAGTGATTTTCAGGTCAGTCTGACATCTACTTCCTGTTAAACGACTTAGTCATTTTTTCTCCCATAGGCTCAATGGTAAATTTTTCGTAACACTTTTCTCAGTAACTACTAATCCTAGGGTTCTGAAATTTTGTATGCAGACTCCTATAGGGGTCCCCTAAGGTGTAAGTGATTTTCAGGTCAGTCTGACATCTACTTCCTGTTAAACGACTTAGTCATTTTTTCTCCCATAGACTCAATGGTAAATTTTTCGTAACACTTTTCTCAGTAACTACTAATCCTAGGGTTCTGAAATTTTGTATGCAGACTCCTATAGGGGTCCCCTAAGGTGTAAGTGATTTTCAGGTCAGTCTGACATCTACTTCCTGTTAAACGACTTAGTCATTTTTTCTCCCATAGGCTCAATGGTAAATTTTTCGTAACACTTTTCTCAGTAACTACTAATCCTAGGGTTCTGAAATTTTGTATGCAGACTCCTATAGGGGTCCCCTAAGGTGTAAGTGATTTTCAGGTCAGTCTGACATCTACTTCCTGTTAAACGACTTAGTCATTTTTTCTCCCATAGGCTCAATGGTAAATTTTTCGTAACACTTTTCTCAGTAACTACTAATCCTAGGGTTCTGAAATTTTGTATGCAGACTCCTATAGGGGTCCCCTAAGGTGTAAGTGATTTTCAGGTCAGTCTGACATCTACTTCCTGTTAAACGACTTAGTCATTTTTTCTCCCATAGACTCAATGGTAAATTTTTCGTAACACTTTTCTCAGTAACTACTAATCCTAGGGTTCTGAAATTTTGTATGCAGACTCCTATAGGGGTCCCCTAAGGTGTAAGTGATTTTCAGGTCAGTATGCCCCTTCTACAATATAACGTTCAACGGGCGGGGGACCTGGAATCTGTTCTTGTAGCATTTGGTTTTGTTTGTTGGTGTGTACATATGTAATGCCAATGGTTCTTGTTGTCCCCCGTCGCAACGCGGAGCGGGGACTTGGAAATGCCGGTGTCCGTCCGTGCGTCCGTCCGTCCGTCTGTGCGTCCGTCACACTTTTTTTCGTAACACTTTTCTCAGTAACTACTAATCCTAGGGTTCTGAAATTTTGTATGCAGACTCCTATAGGGGTCCCCCAAGGTGTAAGTGATTTTCAGGTCAGTCTGACATCTACTTCCTGTTAAACGACTTAGTCATTTTTTCTCCCATAGGCTCAATGGTAAATTTTTTGTAACACTTTTCTCAGTAACTACTAATCCTAGGGTTCTGAAATTTTGTATGCAGACTCCTATAGGGGTCCCCCAAGGTGTAAGTGATTTTCAGGTCAGTATGACATCTACTTCCTGTTAAACGACTTAGTCATTTTTTCTCCCATAGGCTCAATGGTAAATTTTTCGTAACACTTTTCTCAGTAACTACTAATCCTAGGGTTCTGAAATTTTGTATGCAGACTCCTATAGGGGACCCCTAAGGTGTAAGTGATTTTCAGGTCAGTCTGACATCTACTTCCTGTTAAACGACTTAGTCATTTTTTCTCCCATAGGCTCAATGGTAAATTTTTCGCAACACTTTTCTCAGTAACTACTAATCCTAGGGTTCTGAAATTTTGTATGCAGACTCCTATAGGGGTCCCCTAAGGTGTAAGTGATTTTCAGGTCAGTCTGACATCTACTTCCTGTTAAACGACTTAGTCATTTTTTCTCCCATAGGCTCAATGGTAAATTTTTCGTAACACTTTTCTCAGTAACTACTAATCCTAGGGTTCTGAAATTTTGTATGCAGACTCCTATAGGGGTCCCCTAAGGTGTAAGTGATTTTCAGGTCAGTATGCCCCTTCTACAATATAACGTTCAACGGGCGGGGGACCTGGAATCTGTTCTTGTAGCATTTGGTTTTGTTTGTTGGTGTGTACATATGTAATGCCAATGGTTCTTGTTGTCCCCCGCCGCAACGCGGAGCGGGGACTTGGAAATGCCGGTGTCCGTCCGTGCGTCCGTCCGTCCGTCTGTGCGTCCGTCACACTTTTTTTCGTAACACTTTTCTCAGTAACTACTAATCCTAGGGTTCTGAAATTTTGTATGCAGACTCCTATAGGGGTCCCCCAAGGTGTAAGTGATTTTCAGGTCAGTCTGACATCTACTTCCTGTTAAACGACTTAGTCATTTTTTCTCCCATAGGCTCAATGGTAAATTTTTCGTAACACTTTTCTCAGTAACTACTAATCCTAGGGTTCTGAAATTTTGTATGCAGACTCCTATAGGGGTCCCCCAAGGTGTAAGTGATTTTCAGGTCAGTCTGACATCTACTTCCTGTTAAACGACTTAGTCATTTTTTCTCCCATAGGCTCAATGGTAAATTTTTCGTAACACTTTTCTCAGTAACTACTAATCCTAGGGTTCTGAAATTTTGTATGCAGACTCCTATAGGGGTCCCCTAAGGTGTAAGTGATTTTCAGGTCAGTCTGACATCTACTTCCTGTTAAACGACTTAGTCATTTTTTCTCCCATAGGCTCAATGGTAAATTTTTCGCAACACTTTTCTCAGTAACTACTAATCCTAGGGTTCTGAAATTTTGTATGCAGACTCCTATAGGGGTCCCCTAAGGTGTAAGTGATTTTCAGGTCAGTCTGACATCTACTTCCTGTTAAACAACTTAGTCATTTTTTCTCCCATAGGCTCAATGGTAAATTTTTCGTAACACTTTTCTCAGTAACTACTAATCCTAGGGTTCTGAAATTTTGTATGCAGACTCCTATAGGGGTCCCCTAAGGTGTAAGTGATTTTCAGGTCAGTATGCCCCTTCTACAATATAACGTTCAACGGGCGGGGGACCTGGAATCTGTTCTTGTTTTTATTAATAACTTGGGAACTATACATCATAGAGGGATGATATTTAGTCGGTGGGAACATTTTGGAAAGAAAGAAACATCCAAACCTAAATCGGGTCACCTTAACCTACATTTTCTGCATAAATGACTGGTCAAAGTTTTGAATTGGCATGTGCAAAAGGTAGAGGGATGATATTGGGTCAGTTGGTACATCTCCTATAGTAACAAGCATCTTTACCTAAATTAGATCATCTTGACCTACATATTCTGCATGAATGACAAGTCCATATCTTGGGGACTGCAGGTGGTAGAGAGATGATATTTGGCCAGAGAAAACATCTTGGAGAGTATCCAACATCTGTTAAAAAATTTGATCACTTTGACCTATATTTTAGAGTTAACAGGCAAGAGGATTAGCTGTTGTGTGTCTGCTCCATTTCTTGACTGTCATATGGCAATGAGTTGTCAAATATTTATAGAAATGAGTTCAAATATGGTACGCAATCATATAGCAACAATCCTTTCAATCTAACATTTACTCTCTACATCACTACAGCATCATTTGTTAGTATCATTGAACTTTCGTATTCATCTTTTTTTTTAAAAAGGTGTACAAAGGTTGTTGGTGAAGCATAATTTCTGTTTACTTAATCTTTGAAATGTGCTATTGTATGTATTTTCAGGCTATTGATTGGTTAAAAGCCCTTACAGATGGCATCTTAATAGATGCTGCTAAACTGTTTCCTTTGAAGGATAACACAGGACATTATGGCATGCTTTATGTGGGCAACATATGTATAAATGATCAGGTTAGAGAGCAAGGCTTTGCCTATTTACGTCCAGTCATGAATTCTACAAAGGCTAATGATATAGGCTTACAAAACAAAGGTAAGAATGATTTATTATTCTCAGGTTATTTATTTCTTTGCCAGCTGGCTTTCTTGCTAAACAATTGAATTACAGGTCAATCTATTTGATTGTTCTACCAAGAAGCAGCAAAACTTTTACTAAGCAATTTGATGAAGTACCTATTTTCTTGCATCACACTTAAAATATTTTATCATGGCTTACTTGTTTTAAATAGATTTTGAGTTAAACCATCAAAGAATGTAATTTATTTTCATGTTCTATATCTTAAAGATAAACACAAATCTCCAAATTCAACAAATGACATTTATCTGAAACAACAAAAAATATTTTGAATTCCACAGTACCACCCCTGAAGCCCCTGATGAGTGATATGATTATAGGCAGTGGAGGAGGTTATGCTGATAGCGGAGGTGGTGGGTTTGGTGATGGTTTAGGAAACCCAATGTTTGGAGGGCAGAGACAGCCTAAGTTTCAAAGGTATATTGATTTACTACTGTCAACTATAGATATTAATAAAACAAGAATACGTCCAAAAGAAATAATGCCCCATCTTGCAACACTTGGGATGGATTGACAAATGGACAAAAAGACAGACAGACTTACAGACCTGAAAACTATGGATGGCACATAAAAACAGAACTGCATAATTACATTTGTTGATTTGTATTCTGTTATATTTTTATATCGATGATTTTAAAACAAATCTATTTTGTACTACAAACTTGGTTATGTATTGAATGGAATGAATCTGTATAGTGAACGTATAGGACATCTTCTTAGCAACTGTTATTAATTTGAAGGGGGAAAACCATGTTTTTTGAGAAATTTATTTTACTGTAGTTGATGTGATTTGAAAACTGACCAGTGAAATGTTTTTTTATTGCAGCAGAGGTCTAGTAGAAAATTCTGATTCTTCAGCTGTAGAGGTGGAGAAGTTAAGGCAAGAGCTGGCTAAGAAGAATATACTGCTACAGCAGGCAATCAAGGCCAAAAATATGTAAGTCGCAAGAGGCAAATCAATTTAGATTTGTATAACTGTTTATTGGTACATTCTTACTTGTTTGTTTTTTTTCTTTCTTTACATGTTAAATCCTTTATTTTTTTCACCTAGTAAAAGATATATTATTTGTGATCCTTAAAAAATGTTGGGCACAGCATCACACTGTACAACCAAATGTGAAATGTGTTACAGACACTATGAAATGAGCTCATATCAAGTCGAGACGTAACCTTAACTTAGCCCTTAGGTATCAAATGTTTGTGTTCAAAATTCCATATGAAACAGCCTCTTTAAAATATAAAATTCAAATATATTTACCTTTTGTTTACACACACCTTTGTTTTGTTTTGAGGTCTCTTGATTGTGTGGCAGCCATAGGTGTCTTTTGGGACTCCAATGAGGGAGATCTCCCTGAAACCAGTTTTAATTTCAGGGAGATTTTGCGTAGCGACATTTTAGTCTTAAAAATTGTGCACATATGATTAAAACCATGCTTATTCCCAGGCACTGATATTGTTTTAATTCACCTGTTATCATGGTAATAGATTAAATATATCCATTATATTTTCTTCTGGTACTTTAACATGATTGAATTGAGAGAGAGAAATGTTTTCTTTTTCTAAAAATTAGGTATTTAAGGCAAAGTGTTTGGGTAAATTTGAATTCAAATAAAGCACAGCAAATTTAAAGGTGTTTAAAATGTTCATATGATCAAACTAATAGCCTAAATCCTTTCTTTTTATGCACTTTTATTTCATTTCTTAAAAGTGATAAATAGTTTCCATAAAGAAAGGGAAGTAATTTTGGTAATTGTTTCGTTATTCCTAGTTTCTCTCCCCCTAAATATGTTACCCCTGATCTAAATTTTTTCAATGGAGATCGTAATTTTTAACACTCTCAGTATTCATTCAAAGTGTGGAAGCAATAAATATGTCACCCAGCAGATATAATTGGATTAAATTTCAACTCATTTATTGTTCTCAACTCACTAATTAACACTATTTCGTGTGTTTTGATAACACTGACAGGTAAACAATAGGACAGATTATTGATTTTCAATCAGCTATTGAGTAAATGCGTTGGTTGTTTCTTTTTGGGACAAAAAATGTAAAATTACGGGAGATTATGTGGGAGGGTATTAAAAGTCGGGAGTTAAGTGTCTCCCGCTCTGGAGTAATTTATTTCTCGGGAGATAGCTTCAATTTTCGGGAGGCTCCCGCAGGATTCAGGAGGGTTAACACCTATGGTGGCAGCACATTTTACTAAAATGATTAGATCGATTGTATAGTGTTGACCTAAACATGAAAATTGACGATTGAATCAGTTCTTTCTTTTATAAAAAGAATATGTACTTTCCATGTCTGGTCAATATTAAGACTTAAACAGAATCTAATGGTCTGTTTCTTTAAATAGGAATGATATGAATCAAGATCACATGAAACAGCTACAGAATCAACTCACACGAAACAAAAGGGATCTAGATAAAGCTAAAGCAGATCTGTCCAGAAAATCTTTAATGATAGAGCAGCTACAATCTCAGAAAGCTGATGTGGGTATACTATGATGCCATGTTGCATAAAACAATAATGGAGAAATACCAGTATTTACCAAAAAAAACACCTAGAAAAGTTATTAATATGGAAAATCTGATTATTAGGCCTAAATTAAAATATTGTATGTTTGCCCTCAGCCGACCGACCCCCGAAATTCGTTGCGACTGAAAATATTTTATTTACATTTATCGGCAAAATTTTATTTTATTCCGTTTCGCTTCCGACTGAAAATCTTTTATTTATATTTACCGACTGCAATTTTTTTCTCGGAATTTTCGGATTTTATCGTACACGTTGATAGTAAAGTAAATAGTTATCCGAAAACGGGTCTTTCATGCGTTTGCATAGAATATTTTTTTGTTCCGATTTGAAACTGCTGAATGACATTGATCAAGCATGGCCGCACTCTGTGTGACCATAAATGAAATTAAAAACGATTTTAAGAAAACGTTGGTCAAAAATAAGATCGTAAAAGTGTTTACAAAAGAAATATGGGACGATGTTGCCGGGGCGGCATTTGGAGATACGGATCAAGAGACAGAAGTAGACGAAGCTTTCGAGAAAGGAAACTGTTATTTATATTTTCACAAATTTTATGAAATATGGCAGTAAAATCGCCTCTGTGAGATAAAATGGCAGTAAAGTGGCCAATTCAGAATACAACAAACTCAATATACATGTTAACATTAAGGTATAGAAAAACCAAGGCCCAACCTGGCATTCTAAAATCACAATTTAAGGGATATAGTTAAGGTTCATCTTTACACTTTCGAAAAAATGACTGATATTTCACGTCTTTTTTAGTCTATGTGGAGCCTAAACAACAAATTCAATCGCTTAATAAGGCGTAGCAGCGTCTAGATAAATATTTTTTGCATAAAGTTTTAGTAATTTGGAGGTGTAAAAATGATCTGTTTTGCCGGAGCATTTTCTTTGCGTTTTTCAGTTCACCCAAATATAGCCAAATATCAACCTAGCCCTGTCAAATGGCCTCCACGTGCAGGGTAGTCCTATTATTGATGTTATTAAATCTACTCACAATCGGTTTTATGAAAGGTTATTAAGGGGTAATTTCTGCTTTATTTAAGGTAAAATTTGAACGGAAAGAAAATGAATAGAGAAAACTACAAGATTTATCTTGTAAAATAGAAGGGAAAATGATCAGCGATTTTTATAGCTAGACGCTGCTAGACTTTATTTTATATTTCTATGTGTCGTTTTAGTTGTACATAGACTAGAAAAATAGGTCAAATAACTACCATTTTTTTCAAAGTGTAACCATGAACCTTAACAAATCTGAACAACAATCAAAAAACATAAGGACGCAAGACATGAAATAGTACACACAACAGAAACATGAAGAACATGGACATGCCAGGAAAGCACTGACTCCATACACATTTCAAGTTGTCTCAGCCATACTATCCTATCAGCCACAGTATTATTAAACATTGGCTATTTATTAGGGCCCCGCATTGAAAATGTGTCACCCTATAGTTTTTACGTTGTCCGTCCGTCTGTCTGTCAGTTTTAGTCGGGATAATCTAGGTTACAGTAGAAACCTTAGTCAATTTTTTGAGTTGAATTACTTTATGAGAATAGACAAGTGTCAATTTTGTTTCTAGTCATGAACGTGTTGTGTTGTATCATGAGATTTATTTCATTTTGTTAGACATTTCAAGTCTTACTTTAACAATTAAAATTTGAATAAAAATGTTGAAATGTTTAGGAGAGTACAAATTTTGTTCAATAAATAAATATGTTCGTTCAAACCAATTGATTCAATGCATTATATCAGGAGAATTGTGCATTCAATGTCAAAAGGTTTCTAGAAATTTTAATGTCAGAAATTTCCTGAAATGCTCTAGGAATAAGAGCCTTTACTGCAATTGTATGCAACACTAGTTAGAACCCCCAGTTTCCATGTTGTTTGATTGACTGGAATGTTCAGTATGCCAATTTGCACAGTGACGCATAACGTGGAAAATATTTTATCAACTAACAGCATTCAGTAGTGGTTACTTGAGGCACAAAAGGTACATTCACTACATATTAAGCCATGCAAGGATAGCAGTTGCATTTTTGATGTTTCTAAGTGTCAGATATTAGAAAAGTATCCTGTAAAAGTGATTAAAGTACAATTGAAAGCAAAACATACATACTAATAACAGTTTATTCCAAAAGCAAATACAGCTAATATGATACAAATACATACAAACATACAAACAGCACATAAAGACGTGCAATCATACATCTTCACATGCAAACAAAATAAACTTCTTACGCTTTTATATCTTAAAGTTAAAATAAAATAATTTACTTACCTACCTACCCATAGGAAAAAATTTACCTACTCTAATTATTTTTTGATAAAAAAAAATATAATATTTTGCCTACCTACCTACCCTGCTTCAAAATTCAGGGTCGGGAGAAGGGCAAACATACAATATTTTAATTTAGGCCTTATTGAGACATTGTCACATGATGCTACATACCTATTGTATAGAAGGTTATTTTTGTGAGATGCAGCATTTGCATATTTAAGCAGATAAATAAAATTTGCAAAAATCAATTCTTGTAACATTTAATTTTGTAGAAGTTTGAATTCTGCTACTGTATAAAAGTGAGAATCACTTATATTTTACATTTATGACACTGCTTTCATTTAAAAACCCCTTATTTACAATGCCTGTGTAGTTCGTTAAAAGTTTCTTACTATTTTTAATTAAAAAATACATTGATAATCTAGTTCAATATCTACTTAGCTAACTAGTTGTAACTTGAAATCTTTAGACTGCTTCTACCCAAAATAGAAATAAACTTTTTTTGAAATGACCATAGATTTCTCTCATTTTAGTTTGAACAAGTAACGGATCTGTGTAACAAAGTTAGAAATTTGAGGTATGTTTCATCAGAGTAGTAAAACTTGTTTAATATTCTTATGTTCTTAGGTTTTCATGTTGCCTGCAACGTGTTGCAAAGCAACATATATGGGTTACTTTGGCACTATCTTTCGTCTTGCGTCATTGTCCTGTGGTGTCACAAAATTTTTTGCCGCAGTTCTCTGGGCATCTACATGTCTCAGCCTCTTGAAATTTGGCATGTAGCTTCTTTATATACATGTAGTACGATTTGGTGGTAAGTAATTTTATGCCCGTAATTCATCTACTTCCTGTTTACTGAATATTTTAAGATGCAGGCAACACGTTTTGCATGGAAGACTGCCATTCTAGGTAGTGCATTCTAACCAGTGTGCAATGCTTGCACTTTTATAACTAAGTGTGTTAAATGTATACTTTAAATTTTATTTTTGCGACCCACTTCAATGCAAAATGTCTGTTCAACAGTCACACTACTGTAAATGCTCTCACACTTGCAATTCCTAACAGATGGACCTAGAATTTACCATTATGTTTGTGCTGCAAGAACCTTTAACAGGTTCAAAGCTTTGTGCCTGTCAACATTTTTGATATTTTCTGCTTAAACAGCAATATGTTGAAAAATACCAAAATACTATAATTTGTTTCCAGAGTCCAGTTCCCTACAGGACAGAATGGTATGTTAGATGATGCTATAAGTATAACCCTGTCCAAAGATAGGATTTCCTCTTCATCAGTTAGTACTCTACAACCCACAGTAGCTCTGCTGACCAGTTATAGAATTGTCCAGAAAGAAATAGCATCCTTTACAGACAAGGTGAGTATAGAAATTAAGGTGAAATGTAGAACCTCAGAGAAAGTTCATTCCTACTAAGTTAATAGAGATACATTTTACCCCTTTCTGTATATATTAAAACAATATTAAAAAAACCAAAAAAAACAAGGGAAATTCACACAGTAATAAAGTACCAGTAAAGGATTCACATTTTGAAATTTCAAGCAAATCAATCAACATTAGGCAAGGATGCTTTTCCAATTTTGTAGGTATTGATACATATATATACATGTAGTTCATAACTATTTTACTGAAAATTACTTAGGGAAAAATCTATGGACAATTAATTATTTCTGTGCATCTGTAAACTTTTTACAAAGAAATATTTTCATATTTATAAAATCTTAAACCACCATGACTTAAAGTTTTGCACATGAACAGTATGTTAAGGGTATGTTTTTATGCCCCCGCGACAACGTGTCGGGGGGCATTAAGTTTTACTCATGTCCGTCCGTACGTACATCGGTCAGGCTTTTCTCAGAAACCGTAAATGGGAATAACTTGAAACATGGTAGGATGGCTCAGAATGACAAACTTTACGTCCTAAGCAAATTTTAGACCTGTCGGATATCTACTTCCTGTTTGGGGCTGGATTGATACCAAAATCGACATGAAAATTTCTGTCAAGCTTTTCTCAGAAACCGTACATGGGAATGATTTGAAACTTGATAGGATGGTTTAGTATGATAAACTATGTGTCCTAAGCGACTTTCAGACCTGTCGGACTTCAACTTTTTATTTGAGGCCAGCGGGGGCATCCGTGTCCCATGGACATATTCTTTCTTTATTTTCAGGCTGAAATTGAAAATATGATCACAGCTAGAGATAAAGTCAAGCAAGATTTATATAATAAGTCTGATGAACTTATAAAGGAAATAAAGGCATTATCTATGGATAATAGACTGGAGAAAATTCAGGTTAGTTGGTTTTGCCATAATACCAAGTTTAAACTATATACAGTGAAACTTCTCTAAACCGGACCCCCTGAAAACTGGCCACCCCTCTAAACTGGCCAGTTTAAAAAGTCCCTGCAAAATTGTATTAAAATGCATGTAAAATTACCTCACAATACCGGCCACCCTTGTAAACCATACACCGGCCGCCTTAAAGATTAATTCCCTTCAGTAATCAAGTAAATTTAACCCCTGTATATTGGCCACATTAATCATGCCACTGGTCATAAAGTTGTCAAAACATAGGTTATCAAAACAAATCCTTTGAAACCCTACATGAGTACCTTAATTAGCATGTAAAAGTCAATTTAAATAAAAACATTGATGATCTAATAAAATGTTTTTGTAGTGGTTTTAAAATTCTGTTGTATTCATAGTATTGTTTATAAACTAATATATAAGTGTCAAAGCATCTCAGATCTATATTTTTAAAGTAAATAATCCTAAAAATTAAAACATTTGTAATATGATTTCTTATCTTTGCTAGTTTTAGAAATTTTAAAAATTAACTTAAAGTTTTGATTAAGTATCATGTAAATTATCAAAATAAAATATCTTCTGAATTGCTTTACATACCAAACTTCAGTAATTATGAATCTAAGAATCATGCACCAATGGGCATTCAAAATTTAAAATAAATAACATAGCATTACATTTTCCTTTAAAAGTTAAAGAATTGCTTTATTAAATCTATAAGAATATCTCATATATAATACATGTTGTACATGTATTTGGATCATGGGTTTTAGTTTTTATCTATATCTGCCAGTCATGCACTCACAAAACCGGCCACCCCTCTAAACTGGCCATTTTATATGGTCCCAGTGGTGGCCGGTTTAGAGAGGTTTCACTGTATTATTTTCTTAGGGATGTCTTCATTCAATGTTGGAGACATCAGGTCAAAAGAAATCTACTTAATAGAGCTGTGTTACATTACACATTGATAGGTGAAAACTACATGTACAAATGGTCACATGGTTACTTTAGTAATGATTTTATTTTTATTTTTCTGTGGTTTTATAAGTATGTTAAGGGGCCTTGAGTGGTTGAGTATTCCAAGGCACAGATTTAATTCATTAGTCAATTACCTCTTCAGGATTGAGGCTAGCTTTGTTATTTAATGGGACTATCCAACCTGTATGTGATTAGGTTTGTCAGTTACCTTCCAAAGGTCATTGATTTCCTCCTGTTACTAGGGTTACGTTCATCATTAAACTGAATGCCCTGTATGGCCAAGGTACATTGTAAAGGGCGTTTAACACCAACAGACGAACAAACAAACAAGTATGTTTTCATTATTCATTCTATCGTTTTAACTTTATTGTGTTGCTTTCTAATTTAGGCCTTAGAGCAGCAGCTAAAGCAAGATTACAGTCCATATTTTGCTTTCAACGTCCACAATAACCCAAGTTTAGAGGATCTGGTTCCTAGTTTCAATGACTGGAAGGTATTTATAATAGTATAGTTTATGTCAGAATATATACATACATAATTTTATGTCTTTGTTTAAGTAGGTTGTCCTTTGTGTTGACTAAAGAATCTTTTTTAACACCATAAAAAATATAAAGTATATTTTAACCTGAATCTAAAAACAATGAAAAAGAAGGGTAACGTCAAAAGGTGCTGAGCTAGACATCATGTTCTTTTATTTGCTTGGATGTTTGTGTAGTAGAAAATTTTGGAAACTTGTTGATATAATTCAAAACATATTTAATTATGCCCCTGCTTGAAGAAGAGGGGGTATACTGTTTTTATACACTTGCCTCAAAGAAAAGGTTATACCCGCCTTAAAGAAAAGGTTATACCCGCTTCAAAGAATAGGAAGGGGTATACTGTTTTACCTGTGACTGTCTGTAACTCCATAGTTCCATCACACTTGTTAATATTTAAACACAAGTCATGATTGCAAAGGCATTTGCAGACCTGTTTACACTACGATTTGGCTTTAGTTTCTACGATTTTTGCATTAAAATTACGGTCTACGGTTTCTCCATGAAAAACTACGGTCACGGCAAGTTTTTAAAAAAATTCGTTTCGCTGAAAAATCGGTAAGATCAAGTTTCGTTTCGCGTAAAAATCTTTAATTTTTAAACTTCCGGTTCACTATGTCTGCATCAAACAGAGCTTGATCCAATGAAAATTGTAATGAATTCAAGCGTCCACGCGAGACATTCTCCCAAGTTGGAGGAAAAAAAGAGTAAACAAGAAAAATTAATGGCAGAATAACATTGAAAATGCCAAAAAGTCTGAACGTCCGTTTTGTACTGAACATTTTCAAAGCCCTAAACTCTTTGTGGTGATTTGGTACAAAAACTACTGGTAAATATGCAAAACTACTGGCAGTTGGACTAAAAACTACTGGCACACCAAAAATAGGGTAAACAGGTCTGCATTTGCATCACTAGTGAGCATCGACTCACACATTTTTTGTTTCCAATTATTTGTTATCTTTAATACACAAACTTAGTTTAGTTGCTTCTTTGTAAGTGAAAGAAAATGATCAACACATATCTGGTGTGTTTTAAATTTTAGGTTAAGAAGGAAGTTGAGTTTACACAAGTCCGAGAAAGAACTTCAGCTTATGAAGAACTTGTCATCCAAAATATGGGTCATATAGGAAAAGTAAGTATTTACACAGATTATAAGAAAGGGGAGAAAAAGAGTCAGAATACATAAAATCAAGCTGAAAAATTTATGGATTACCCGATGCCATCAGAATAAATATCAAATGTGCAATGGTGTTTAAAGTAACTGACAAATAAAGCTAATTTTTGGCCGGATTTCACGGAGTGAAAAATCCGGGTTATAAAATGGTGAATGTTGGGCGGGCGGCCGGCGTGCGAGCGGGGAACATTCCCGTAACAGTTTTCTCAGCAACTTCTAATCACAGCCACTTGATATTTGGTATACAGCATCAGCACTGGGTGGGGTCCCATAACATGGGATTCAATTTCAGGTATGTCGCTCACCTACTTCCTGTTTAACGAAATCCGGCCATTTTTGACTGACAGATTTTTTCCTGAAATTTATTAGGTAATTTTTTATCTTTGTTAACCAGACTAATGTCAATGAATCTTTCTTTATATATTTGACTCTATTGTTGAAATATTTTTTTCTGTGGTATTTACAGTTGATGAAGTTAGAAACAAAAGATCCTATTTCACCTTTACCAATATCTTTTGAGGAAATGCTCAGTAGATACACCCAGTTACTACAACAAGAAATATTGTGTACAAACTTGGTAAGTAAGAATCCATTGTAGAAAACATGTCATATTGATGGATGCTGTATATCTTTAAATCTCGTCACCTGTATGAACCAAGTCACCTTACATGAAGGGAAAATCATGCATAAGAGCCAGGTTACAGAATTGCTGACCTTTGTTCTGAAAACTGTAAATGAATGATTGAATGCTTTATTATTACTGTTTATAGGCCTTTGTCATCAAGATGTAAAAATTCTTGCATAAAAATTAACACACAAACAATCATATAATATAAACATTTTTCCATAATCCACAATATAAGCCGATTGGTTGTTCTTGATGTTTGAAATATATAAGAATATATATGAAGTGTTTTATGAATTAATGGTATCTTCTACAGGAACAGACAAGTGATGCATCCCTAATTGCAGCAGTTATAAAGGCTATCATGAATGAATTAGTCAACGAAACTAAAGATATTGAGCATCTGAAATCATTAATCAACGAATTTACTGAGATAAAAGCTGGCATAGAACCTTGGCTGTCTGTTAGGCCTAATACTGAAGAATTAACACAAATCAAAAAGACAATAAGAAGTCTCAAATCTAAGCTCAGACATAAGGAGGCAGACAGGCAGGATTTAGAAGAGGTATGATACTAATATACAAGATGTTTTATCAAATATATATTATGGAAAGGCTTGTTTCAGGAAATCTTCTTCCTATACATAGCAATTTGATACGCAAACTGTGTACTTAAAAAACAAAACAAAAAGAAAATCTTTCATTGGCTCAGTTGTCAGTATTAAATGCTTTAGACCTATTGAGATAGTTTTTAAAAAAGTTGGTGTAAGAACATATGAATTTCAAAAGGATTTAATTTATGAGTAGTCTTCTATTTAGAATAGTTTACAATCTCTTTTATGTTACTTCCTTGAAATGTAAAGTTTTTCTATTTTATTTCTTAGGCTGGTGAGTCTGAGGAAGAAGAATTATCTGAGGTTAAATCTGAGATCAAATCTATCAAATCAGAATTACATAAAGCTCTCTTATCACAAGAGAATACTCTGGTAAGTATATGTGTTAGCCTTATTTGACCTTCCTGTCAAATTTTCTTTTTAGTACACCACAGCTTATGCAAACAATCAATAACAAAAATGAATTATCTTTTTTCATTCATATTAGATAGTGTTTTGTTTAAGAGACTATTCCAGAGTATTTTAAGTTAAACATAGTAAACTTCAAACAAAATGTATTTGGAAGGCAAAATATTGTGTCTATCTTATTTGATGGTAGCTGTTTTTAAGAGGATACTACTAAAAATATGCATATCCAGTATAACTTATCCTTGGTGTGTACTGGCATATACTTTGGTACATCATATATAAATCCTTCAGCAGTATCCTTGAAATTGTCTGCATGTAGGCAAAGCTAAGCATTTCCTTTCAAAGTATTACTTTTACTTTCAGTTGAGTTTAGCCAAAGCCACAACAGAACATTTCCCTGAATTGTTTTGTCAGTTTGAAGATCTAGGAATTAAGTCTCTGGTTGTAAGTATTTTTTTTTAATCAGCTTTGACCTAGAAACTGAACAACACATCACATTAAATTTTGTCATGAAACAAAGACGAGAATATATGCTTGATAAAAAGATGATCTTGTCAGGAACTTGTTTATATATAAGTAGACATGTGAATTAAAGGTGTTAACTTTATATCGGTGACATTTTCTAGGCTTTTCTTTATTATTATATTATTGATTTGTTATCTATTCCATTCCACTACGCCTCTTAAAAGTACAAATGATTTAGAAACTGCCAAAAATCTTTAATTTTCAGCCATTGCCAGTCCTGCTTTTCAAAATTTTCAATTTTTCAAAATTGGAATCTGAACTGAAACTGGTGACGGAATTTCATGACACCTGCATCAAAGCTGATGAATTTAGAAAGACACATATTAATGTGTGCTTTAAAGGTCATTTGGATGTCCTTGAGCCATGCCCTTGTTCTTATAGAAATCATTATGTTACTTTTTGCACAATATGCTTTATTCGATAGGCTTATAATGGTTTGGTGACTTCTGGAAGAGACCTTGATCACTATACATTAACACATATCCCATGGAAGGAAGGTCTATCGTCAACTGAATTTGCTGGGGAACAAGTGTATTTACAAGTAAGTTGTTCTGTTTCTTACCAACCTAATTGAAAGATTATTGCACCAACCATCTGTCCAATTTACCTCTATTAGTTTGAAATTGTGTAAATAGAGATGAAATATCGTGATTTCTGCCTTAAATAAATTTCTTTATCTTCACTGAGTGAATAACAAGATTTATTTTACTCGCATGCGAATTTATTTAACCCTTGTGAAGTTTCCTGAGAAAGATATGTTACATAGATTAGTACGCAATACACAATTCATCAATCAATAATTTCATTTTTTATTTCTTTATTTTTAAATATCTATTCAGCATGTTTTCTAAAATTTTCTATATAATAAATAGTATAACTTATAAATTTTGGATGATGAATATCAATTTTAATGTCACTTATGTTGAATAATGCTAGGACATTGAACTCATTAAGTAACACACACTCGTTGAATCCTTGCGTCATTCATCAAGATTGATATTTGCCACCCCTCATCAGTTATACTTTAATTATGAATAATGAAGAAGTGGAATAGTATATAAAACAATAAGGTTTATAGTTTTGATATATAGTGTTAATAAATGTAACTTTCTCTTATTTCTTAGTACTACTGTTTTGTAGGAATATTTAGTTGGTGAAATAGATAATTTAGACAAAGAAATGTATATTTTATTAGTACTTATGTTTTGTAGGAATATTTAGTTGGTGACATAGATCATTTAGACAAAGAAATGTTTATAAAGAATGTTAGCAGATTTAAAGAAGTCAGTTGTGCTTGTCCACAGTTACCACATATCCAGAATTTATTTTTTGTGAAGGTTAGTTTCATGTACATGTATGTAATGGCTGCTTGAATAAAGCATGAGATATCATTAAGACATTTTAACACTTGTATACTCACTACAGTTTTAGATGTCAGTTAACATAGATTTTGTTATTTCATATTTACATTTTGTCAAGTCAGTAAGTCAAATATGATTTACTTTGATACTTTAGACATAAACTAGGCAAGGATAAAAAAAAAAGATTGACCAAGAATGTATTTATGACTCAAAATTCCATCAAAGGACAGTTATTGTAAGCATTTACTGTTGTTACTTTTACAGAATGAGAGGTTAGGATATGTACAGATTGAATTCCAACAAGTTGAATGTTTATTAGAAATAGTCAAAGGTCAGCTAGATATCCAGGTATGTTTATTAGTAATTGTCAGAACTCAGCTAGATATACAGGTATGTTTAGGGCTGTTCCATAATTTTGCGGGGTGGGGGGGGGGGACTTCAATTACATATATGGTGGGGGTGTTTAAGAAGATTTTGTTAAGCAACAATGATAAAAAAATAATTATTTTTAGATGGGTGGTGGGGTAAAGAGAAAAAGTGCCTCCCAACCCCCCCCCACACATTTAATTCTGGAACAGCCCTTATTAGAAATTGTCAAAGCTCAGCTAGATATCCTGGTATGTTTTGTCCTATAGTTTTCAATTGTCTGTCTTCAACTTTTTGTGACTGCTAAATCTCTATAACAACAAAAGGGACAGATCCGAATTTAACATAATGTTTAAGTTCCATATGAGGTTTCACATATTTAAATCTTATGTAAAGGAGTATGTCCAGAAAGTACTGAAATTGGCCCCATATTTTCACAAAATTGTCAACTTTGTACTATCTCAATGGATTTGATGTAATTCAGTCATTAGATACCCCTACTTACATTTTCAATCGATTTCACATGGCAGGGGCAACATGCTTGATATTATGACATCATAAACATGCTGAAAACTCAGAAAATATCAATATTTGCTTCGTTTTTGAGGATTTGTGAGTGATTTTTCTCCAAATTTGTATAGAGCACATTCCTCAACAACTTTCATTCTTTCCCTATCTATTTGTTAGGCAAAAACACACATATCTTCACAAATTTTTATTTGTCGACACATGTGCTTTATGTTAAATTAAGAAATTTTTCACGGATAATGCTCTAAAATTGTCAAAATTCTAAATATTTCATGGAATCATATGATTTTAAGCCCAGTTTTCTCCTATCCTTTTGAATATTTCATTGCTAGTTTTTTGCATTCCTAAAAATACAAGATATCAAAACATTTTTCCCAGTAATTGCAGAAGTTTACTCCCAAATTGAAATTTGGGGCCAATTTTGGTTATTACTGAACTTACTCCTTTGTTAAATATTTTTGACCAAAGGAGCCTTAGTATTTTAGCTATTGCATGAAGACTGTTATTATCTTAAATGCCTATAGAGAATTCATTTGTTTTTCAGTTACGTCAAAAGATAATAGAAAACCTGTCCAAAGCAGTTCTGTGTTTACATGAAGGCCACATAATTCACGGAGAAATAAGTCCAAACAATATAGGGTACACTCCAGATGGTCAGGTTGTACTATTGTGTCCCGACTTATCTAAAATGGTGGTAAGATATCCCTTGTTATAAAGGGTCCACTTGGGATGGTAAGATATCCCTTGTTATAAAGGGTCCACTTGGGATGGTAAGATATCCCTTGTTATAAAGGGTCCACTTGGGATGGTAAGATATCCCTTGTTATAAAGGGTCCACTTTGGATGGTAAGATATCCCTTGTTATAAAGGGTCCACTTTGGATGGTAAGATATCCCTTGTTAAAAAGGGTCCACTTGGGATGGTAAGATATCCCTTGTTATAAAGGGTCCACTTGAAATGGCCAATCTAAAATGGTGGTAAGATGTTCCTTGTTATAAAGGGTCCACTTGGGATGGCCAATCTAAAATGGTGGTAAGATGTCCCTTGTTATAAAGGGTCCACTTGGGATGGCCAGGATATATTGCTCTGCCTTGGTTTATCTATATCCCTGTTAATCAGGGTCCACTTGGGATGGCCAGTATATATTGCTCTGCCTTGGTTTATCTATATCCCTGTTAATCAGGGTCCATTTGGGATGGCCAGTATATATTGCTGTGCCTTGGTCTATCTATATCCCTGTTAATCAGGGTGCACTTGGGATGGCCAGGATATATTGCTGTTTCCTGATTTGTTTTATTCTCTGTTAAACAGTGTATACTTGTAATGGCCAGGTTTGAAAATTACTGTTTCCTGATTTGTTTTTATCCCCTGTTAATCAGAGTACACATGGGATGACCAAGTTAAGAAAATTGCTGTGTTACGACTTGACTATATCTCCTGTTCAACAGGGAATATTTGGAATGGTAAGGGTATATTGTTCTGTCCTGAAATGTCTATTCCCCCTTGTGAACAGGGTACACTAGGTAGACACAGATATATTGCTGTGTTATGAGATTCACCAGAATACATACTTATATTACGTCAACGAATCCTTTAAACTAGGAGTGCCAAGGTCTGTCACTTGTTGTTTGATAAAGTCTAATATGTATAGATTATTACTCATATTGGGTCCCATATCATTCCGAGACTCCCATATAAGGTCGACCAATGCTCTAAAAACATACTCTAGTCTTTTCACACACACACAAAAAACAAAAGTTTAACAATATACAAAAATGTTAAATTTTCTATAATTAGTATTAATGTT
The DNA here is from genome assembly GCA_963971305.1 of Arcuatula senhousia. Taxonomy (NCBI): domain Eukaryota; kingdom Metazoa; phylum Mollusca; class Bivalvia; order Mytilida; family Mytilidae; genus Arcuatula; species Arcuatula senhousia. Next base: position 11,493,972 of record OZ020303.1, on the reverse strand, counting down.
TTATTGTCATTATAAAAATAATTATAATCTGGACATCATCTCTTGTTAGTTATAAGGGCAGAGCTAATGACGCCTCATGAGCACGCAAGGCCTGATATGACCCAGGAAAAGCCATATCAAGCCCTTTTGTGAGCAGGTGTTGCCTGATATGGCCGTATCAGGACACTGGTCAAATATGGCTTTGTTTCATCTGAGCTATTTCATGCATTGTACGCTAAATGTGTGATAAATAAGGTTTATTTTGTGTTTCCATGTTTTACATGTTGCCTGTTTTTGTCCCGTTCTTGTTGGTGTTTACTGGTTTTGTCTCAGCCCTTTCAGACTTTTGACATTCGGATACCCCATTGGTACCTCTGCTTCGTACATCAAATGTTAAAGTTATATTGTTATATTATGAAGTTATATTTCCTTAATTTACCCTGTTGTTTATCACATTGCCTTTCTCTTAATGAAATGACCATTAATGAAGTTTACAATTTGTTTTACAGGAGAACAGAATAAAGAAGCCGTATGTGTCTGAGAATGGTTTACATTTTAGTTGTCCTGAGGTAGCCTGTGGTAGGAGTAGTGGCACCAAATCTACAGATATGTACTGTCTGGGTCTGGTGGTATTATGGGTATGTGTTTATATTAACCCTGCCAAATGAAGTAACAAGATATCATGTGATATTTTTCTTTTCATTTGTGTTCCCTCATGATTTCAAGATAATAGCTTTAAAAAGCTTCAATGAATTATAAAAAAAATTGTTAAGAGTGATTTTGCTTTTGGGTTCTTTTACTAAACAAATTAAAGTTAAATTGGCAAATATTGAATTTCAAAATCTCAGATGATTATAGATATGGCTGATGTGCTTTGGTCATAGAGTCTTCGACATGTTTTAAATTCATGAAAGTTTATGATATGTTTTATAAAAGATGATGTAATTTATGTTTATACTTTCTTGCAGTTATATTTTCCTTCCTTACCGATACCTGTCAAAGCTGATGGTTACCCTAGGTTAACAGACCTGCAAATGGTAAGAGTACATATAAACATGTATTCGGATTGTTTGTTAACACTTCTTCTTAAGGTTTTATTCCAGGTCTTCAAGGTTTTGTCACGTCAAAATTTTTCATAATTTTCTCATTAAGTTCAATTTAAAGAAATTTTAATCCATGTATGTTTTACACATTTAATGCTGAATCAGACCTTGTCTGTTAAATGTTTTTTATGCCCCCGCGACGACATGTCGGGGGACATAAAGTTTTACTCATGTACGTCCGTACGAATTTCCGTCAAGCTTTTCTCAGAAACCGTAAATGGGAATGACTTGAAACTTGGTAGGATGGTTCAGTATTACAAACAATACGTCCTAAGCAAATTTTAGACCTGTCGAACATCTACTTCCTGTTTGGGGCTGGATCGATACCAAAATCGACATGAAAATTTTCGTCAAGCTTTTCTCAGAAACTGTACATGGGAATGACTTGAAACTTGGTAGGATGGTTCAGTATGACAAACTATATGTCCTAAGCGAATTTTAGACCTGTCGGACATCTACTTCATGTTTGGGGCTGGACGGATACCAAAATCGACATGAAAATTTCCATCAAGCTTTTCTCAGAAACTGTACATGTAGGATGGTTAAGTATGATTAACTATGCGTCCTAAGCGACTTTCAGACCTATCGGACTTCAACTTTTTATTTGAGGCCAGCGGGGGCATCCGTGTCCGATGGACACATTCTTTCTTTATTTTCTCTGATAACAATGTTGACCTTCCAAAGTTTTGATTCAAACGCTGCTGATCAGAGGTTACTCCTTGAAATATCCATATACAGCATAACCAAATAACTGTTTTATACCCGTTTTGGTATTTTATTCTAAAAGTAATTGAATTACTTCAGTTAAAACTTGGGCATTTAGTTAAATTGATTTACAGAGTTGAAACAACTGATTGTGTTTTTGATAGTTAAAATCCTATTTGTTACAAAATAGTTTTTCAAAACTGTTGCTTACCTACACAGATTTATATTTTCCAGGATCCACAGATATCTAAGTTGTTATATAACTTGTTGTGCAATCCAGAATGTCGATTTAAGGCCAGCCAAGTCTTGTCATGTGAATACTTTAAAGCTGACATGTCCTTACCCTCAGATTCAAGGTCAGTTTTTATAGCAACAATGAATGCTTCATACACAAGTTTACAAGTTGAAAAAAAAAGGTCCATAAGTTCAGTCAGAACAAGTTCTCTGCATTTGCTGATTCAATTAAGCTTTGGCAATAATTTTACATATTAATCACACGTGTAAGGCCAGAAGAAGATATACATTGAGTAAAAACAATAATATTTCAGTTGAATTTTATGCCTCACCTAAGAAAAAGAAGGAAGGACAGTGTTTTGAGTAGGTTTTTCCATTCCAAATCAAGTTTACCTTCAGGTTGAACTTTTCCAAATCATAAGGGGGTATTATGTCTTTTGAACAATTTCATGTTTCAGCTGATTCATCAAAAATATTTATATTATAATGGAAATTACATAAATGCCCTTTATCACTTATATTAAAGTATGGATTTGTTTAAAGAAAGTATGTTTATATCTGTTTCAGTACTGAGGAAAGTTGCTCTGTGAGCACATCAGTATGTAGTGTTGTAGAGAACCCCAATTCCCTGCCACAATGTGATGAAATCATCACACCTCAGGACCAAGACTTTACTGAAGAACAATTCTCATCAATGAACGGGGATGGTCAAGGAGAGAATCATCACCCCGTAGAGGAACATTTCCCAGAAATCTCTCAGTTTAATCCATCTGACTATGGTCAAGAAATTTCTGGAGAGGGAATCTTTGCCAATAGTGCTGAAATGTTGGCAAATTGTCTGTCTCAGTTACCTCCCTTATCTGAAATGCCAGGATTGCCAGAGTCTGACGACCACGACTTGTCTGACAGTTACAAGCCTCCAGCCTCTGACGACCACGACTTGTCGGACAGTAATAAGCCTCTAGACTCGGATGGTCAAGATTTCTCTGACAGTTATAAGCCATCTGCCACGAAGGATGAGTCTGAGGATGTTACTGAAGGTAATATTAGCCCTCCACCTGAGGAGGTAGAAAATGGAGGGATAGGTGAGGGTGAGGCTGCCAATGGAAATGATGAGTGAAATATTTGTGAAATGGCAATAGTTGTTTTGCAGGAAAGATTCAGAAAGAGATAGATCTGGTTGAAAGGAAAAAGGATTGCATTTAGTTAGATTTATTTGTAGAAGATGTGATATTGTTCACGTATGTTATTTGAAAGAAAGGTTTTATTGAGAGACAATTAAGACTTTGTTAAAGACTTCATTGTACATGTATAGTTTCATGTTTTAGTTTCATTGTTTATGTTTAGTTGATTTAGTTCTTTTTTGTCCACAATTCTAATCAAGAGAGTGAAATAAGGTTAGATTAAAAGATGCAGGCCTTATAACCTTATGCATTCTCATTTTCTAAAAAAAAAAAACTAACAAGAGAGATTATCCCTAGTTGAAAAATTTTGGGGGACTACAAAGTTTGTTTTCATATCATTGCATGAATTTGTATTTTTTATATGACCGCAAAAAAATTGCAAACGTATAATGGTATGATGTTGTCGTCGTTGTATTTTTTATACGACCGCAAAAAATTTGCAAACGTATAATGGTATGATGCTGTCGTCGTCGTCATCGTTGTCTGCATCGTCTGTGTTGTCTGTTAACTTTACTGTTCCAACAATAACTTAAGTTCTAGTCATCCGATTGCTATGAAATTTGACAATGCTGTTACTTAACATAAAAGGATGAATGGGATTGATTTTGGGGGTCCCCCAATGTTTGGTTTGAAAAAAGGGGCCAAAAATGCTACTTTTATGTTTGTTACCAGGATAACTTTAGTTCTAGTTATCCAAATGCTTTGTAATTTGGCAATAATGTTCCTTACTATGAAAGGATGAATGGGATTGATTTTGGGGGTCCCCCTTTTTTTGTTTCGAAATTAGGGGCCCAAAAGGGGTAAAAAATTCAAATATTTTATTTGTTTCCACCATAACTTTGGTCCTAGTTGGCATATTGCTTTGAAATTTGTCAAGAATGCTTCTTTCAGTAAAAGAATGAACCTGGTGAAATTTTGTGCCCCCATTTTTCCCTGTTATGTAATTAGGGGCCAAAGGGGACCAAAATTGAAACTTTTATTTGTGGTCCGATTTTGAAATTTTTTTTGCATGTTTGTTCTTGTCAGTAGCAGATGCAAAATTAAAAATTATTTTTTGCAACCCCCCCTTTTTTTCCCCTGTTACGTAATAAGGGGCCAGAAGGGGCCAAAAATGAAACTTTTATTTGTGGTCCGATTTTAACATTGTTTTTTGCATGTTTGTTCTTGTCAAATAGAGGATACAAAATTGAGAATTTATTTTTGCGACCCTTCCTTTTTCCCCTATTACCTAATTAGGGGGCAAACGGAACAAAAATCGAAACTTTTTTTCTTGTGATCTGATTTTGAAAAAAAAATTTGCATGTTTGTTCTTATCAAATAGTGGATAAAAATTGAAAATTAATTTTTGCAGCTCCCTTTTTTTCCCCTATTACATGTACGTAATTAGGGCTAAAATTGAAACTTTTTTCTCGTTGAACAGATTGGCAATATCTCTTACTGTTTTCAAGCAGTTTGGGGTCAAAGGGGTCAAAAACATCAATAAAAAATAGATTAACCAAGAACATGGGTCTATTTCTTAATATAATATTGAGCTGGGATATTGAAATGAAATAAATATGATTTTGTAAGTATAATTTTTTCCGTTTGCTTTTAAAATAGTTAAAATCTAATGAATTCCTTGTAAAATGTGGGTGGAAAGTAAACCAAAGAAGGCATGTGTCAAAAACCTTTGTCAGTCCACCATGGGCTGCATGTGTTCAGAACAATTGACTATCCATATTGGGCCTAAAAGGTACAGTGTTCAACGTGTTGCGGTCGTATCATGCTGCGCTTGGCGAAGCTTTTTTTTCCAGATACAATTAAAATTAACACGTGAATGAATATGGAAATTATCCTAGATTATTTTAGAAATATGTGTACAGATATACAAAACATGCACTTTTATAACATTAAGTCATGTTTTTCCTTTTGCTGTTTTTCATTAAATTAGTTTTGATTTGGTCTTTGAAATGTTAATAATATGTTTCTTAAGGGGGTACCCAACACTTTGGCTAAAATAAAATTGTGTCGTTTAATTGTCATGAAAATTTGCAAAAATATGTACTTAAGTCATATAAATTTAATTGTAAAATCTTAGGAAAATCGAACCATAGGTTTTTATGGAATTTTTTCATTGAACATAATGGAGTTTCAACATTTTATATTTTGATCATTGAGAAGTTTGATTTATTTAAATAATTGTGCCTGACTAAAACACTCAAGTGATATTTAAGAGTTATTTCCCTTAGGTGTTCTGTACCCCCTTAATATCATTCGTCTTTGTATTGTACATTTTAGATTATCTGAAAATAAGGTTGATTCTAGCTTAGTTTATACCATATTATTCATACACAGAATATGGAAGTATGACCATATTGCATCAACATTCAGTTGACATGCCATTAAAATGATGATGAAATGTATTACAGCAGGTATAAGTAATATACATGTGCTACAACATTTTTTTTTATTGCCATCACAATGCTGCAGCTTGAGATCTTATATTACCCTCTGTCAAATTTAAGATGATATGGATTCATAATATGAGTAATTCTTCACTTCACATTTAATTCCAACAGTGTCAGGTTTCATGCATCTTAAGGAATACAATTTCTTGGTTTTAGACTATTTTAGTTCTTGCTTAAGACTATTTTAGTTCTTGCTTAAGACTATTTTAGTTCTTGTTTCATACTCATTTATGTAAGGTAAACTTCATAGACTTGTTAAACAATTAATAGTTATGTTTTTATTTGGTGCTGTTTTGAAAACTTTGTACATTTATGTTACATGTAGATTTGTTAAGTTCACAAGAGGTGAAATTGTTATTTGTTTCCAGCAACATGAACTTTGTTTTATATTTTTGGTTGTTTTTTTTTTCTAGTCGAAAGAAACTTGAAAAACTTTTTTATATGAAGTAAACATCTTTAAATATCTTTTGTATTTCAATGATTCTCTCTGCTTGTCCCTTTCTTAAATCTGAGCTTAAATCTTGATATGAGTGCATGTTTTCGGAATGATTTTATGGTCTCGAACATCTAGAACGCAACACGCGCAATGATGTTTTGTTCAAAGAATGTACTCCTGCTAGGAGGTGGTGTGAGATCCGAGAACAAACTTTCAAAATGGTGGGGATTGAAATATCAAATAAATTTGTTTGACCTATTTGGCTACTAGTAATTATAACTCAATAATTACATACCACGTCAATGACAAAAGCTAGAGAAAAAAAATTAAGATAAGTTTTAATGCTAATGAAAGGAAGTTATTTTTTTTACATTTGAAGAACAAAACTTCATGTGTTCTTTATGTTCGAGAGTGTTGTTCGCACCTCTAGTGTTTGTGTTGTTTGAGTGGTGTTTCTTTCACTGTGGTCAAAGAGATCCGGTACCTAATGTTTTGTCAACTTCCGGTAATCTGTCAACACGTGGACACAATATAAAAATGTTGATTTTTTTCCTATTTACATATTATCAAGATGCAAAAATCTTTTTTAGACATATTCCGAGGTATCTATAGAATAAATTCTGGCTATGTTTGTTATGTTTTGTCTTCTCACTTGCCGATTATCAACTGAACCAATGGCAAAATCGTACGTTTTTGTACAGGCTGCTCACATTATTCACTAAAACGCAATCTCGGGTAACAAAATTTGACATATTTTGAATGAAACATTGTTTAAAAATAACTTACATACAAAGTCAGCTATAATTTACTCTTTATTTTACTCGAACTAAAACATTATTCAAGTTTCTTTGTGACCCATGCTTGCCGAAGGAGTCGGGCTTTGTCAGAGGGAATACATCTCGAGGAATCGGTTTTGTCTTTCTTTTGGAATCGGCTTTGTCAATCGCTAAAACATGAAATTGAAAGCTTTATTTAGTTCTTCTTTGTTGTTTACTCTCGATCGATTTATTTTTTGTGATTTTAGTTTGAAAGGTGAAAATCTACGCGCGCGGCAAGCGGTCAGACAGGGAAAATATTTTTGTTACAATTTTCAAAACAACTACTTATGACACCTTATGATCTCAGACTTTTGTATGTAGCATAAACATGAAATTCCATAGCAAGGTGCTTTGCTCATCTACTGGGACCCAATACGTATACGGACCTGCGATCTGGAGGGTATTTAGTGTTGACTTACCATGGCCACCTACCTTAAGCAGGGATGTCCAAAATCTGCCTTAAGTTAAAAACAACCTTCCTTGAACGTTTATTGAAAATCGAACTACGACATTATGTAAAGATCAACCTCAACAAAGTTTTAAGAGCGACTTACGATCTTAGGGGCTGCACTGTGAGAGGTCCTCTACTGCCTGTTTTTTATAGAATTTTTTTCCCTTTTTTAGCTCACCTGACCCGAAGGGTCATGTGAGCTATTGGCGTCACTTGGCGTCCGTCGTCCGTCCGTCCGTAAACTTTTTCAAACGTTAACTCCTCTGACACCATAAGTCCAATTGAAACCAAACTTGGTATGGTTGTCCATTAGCATTCGGTGCTTAGAACTGATGTGGGGATTTTTTATTCGTCGTAAAACATGGCCACCGTGGCTAAAAATAGAACATAGGGGTAAAATGCAGTTTTTTGCAAATAACTCAAAAACGGCTACAGATATTAAAATTCTGGCATAGGGTAAAAGTGATCAGCACCTCAAGATCTACCTACCCTGAAATTTTGAAGAAAATCCAACAATCCATGTAGGAGTTATTGCCCTTTTTGTGGATTTTTTGCAAATTTTGCACCTGTTTAGCTCAATATCTTGAAAACTATACAAGATATTTGAGAAATTTAAATTGCATATTGTTTAGCACATCAAGATCTACAAAATATGTAATAGGGTCAACGTTGTAGAACCTTTCCTATTAGGAGTTGTTGCCCTTAGAACGTCAAAATTGAGCATTTTAACAGCATTTCCTCATTACATTGAAAACGTTAACTCCTCTGACACTTCAAGTTCAATTAGAACCAAACTTAGTATAGTTGTTTATTAGCATAAGGTGTATAGAACTGATGTGGGGATTTTTGATTGGTCGTAAAACATGGCCGCTGTGGCTAAAAATAGAACATAGGGGTAAATGGCAGTTTTTTGCAAATAACTCAAAAACGGTGACAGATTTTTAAATTTTGATTGGGAACAAAAGTGATCATCATGGCAAGATCTACTAGCTCTGAAATTTAGAAGATAATCCAACGACCCATGTAGGAGTTATTGCCCGTTTTATGGATTTTTAGCAAATTTTGCACCTGTTTAGCTCAATATCTTGACAACTATACAAGATACTTGAGAAATTTAAATTGCAAATTGTTAAGCACATCTAGATATACAAAATATGTAATAGGCTCAACGTTGTATGACCTTTCCTTTGAGGAGTTATTGCCCTTAGAACGTCAAAATTGAGCTTTTAAAAAGCATTTCCTCATTACATTGAAAATGTTAACTCCTCTGACACTTAAAGTCAAATTGGAACCAAACTTGGTATTGTTGTTTATTAGCATTAGGTGTATAGAACTGATGTGGGGATTTTTGATTGGTTGTAAAACATGGCCGCTGTGGCTAAAAATAGAACATTGTGTTAAACTGCATTTTTTGCTAATAACTCAAAAAGGGTGACAGATTTTTGAATTTTAATTGAAATAAAAGTGATCAGCACCTTAAGATCCACCATATTGGCAGATGACCCCCTTATTAAACTTATAACCCTTTCAATGTCAAATAGATTTTGCCTAATAGCCTTTACTTCAGGCACATATGTCAGGTGAGCGATTCAGGCTCCTGGGAGCCTCTTGTTTATTGAAACATTCATGAAATTTTTGTAACAGTTTTCTTGATTTTTATTTTACCGGTACTTATCAAAGCCTTTTGATATACATGTAATAGTTGGTACGCAGCATCAACTTCCTGTTAAACGACATTCGTCGACTTCTTTCTATTTTGTACTGTCTCAAGAAATAAAAAGTGGAATGGTTTAAAAACCAATGCATGAAATCTCTCCTGCGATTATTGAAAATATATAACTTTCTGGTGGCGACGGAAGAAAAGATTTATATAAAAATGTTAGCGAATATATACATGTACAGCCCTTGCATGGTCGCCAGGCTTGCGTGGGAGGAAAGTCCAACTATTTAATGTAGAAAATCGACGAAACCAACGAGCAACGGTACGTGTCTGGAAACCTTGACACATGCTTTTTATCTTGGGTACTGCTTTTAAACTGCTTTGCTCTCGTTGATTTGTGATTGCATGACTGTGTGATTTAATACTTGTATGTCATATTTGTTTGTGATGTATGTGTCTGCGACCTTTGTTATTTGTTACCTAGTCGGTTAAGAGCTATGCAGCTCATGTTTGTTTTTGTATTGTATATGTGTGCCGACTTAAAATAAAATTTACTTTCTTACTTACTCGTACTTATGCGAGGCTCGAACCCACAGGTATCAACCTGTGATTTAGATTTAAAAGTCCACCACCTTAAACATCGAGAGATGCGGGGTCGTCATGCTATAATGCAGAAAACCTGACTGCAAACCATAGTGGTGCACCGTGTTGGGGAAAATGCCACGTCCCTCGCACGTTAAAGAATCCTGATAAGAGTAGGACCCGTAGGATTTTTGCAGGAGGCTAAATTGCACGACATCAATCCTCTTTTCCTGTAACAGTCAAAACTCCCAACCCTGATTGGCCTTGTGTCCCTATTTCATCCACTTCATCATCATTTCATGTTCATTGTATCATCCATGCCATGTTCACCTCTCGGAAATAGCCGAAATCGCGCTGATAGACGCAATACATTCTATGGTACCGTTGTATGTCCATCGGACATCTATTTCCGGTTTACTGAAAACTAATTTCCCATCACACTTTTTATTCACTTATACCGGTAACTCGGCAACTAATATTGCTACATAGCTGATATTTAAAAACAAATTTTATATATAAGTATTATGTATACATAATCGTCATTGGTCAATAGTTAAAGGCTTAAGCATAACGTAAATCACCTGATTATGCAGAATTGTTAGTTACTGGAAAATGACTGTGATCTTAAAAATGATAGTCATTCAAGCCAATACAATATGGCAGTCAGCATTGTACTTAAAGCCTCACTAAGTGCGCCTATACCCATATGGAAGATAAAGTTAATAACAAAACTAACCGAACATGATTGATCAATTTCAGTGTCCAAAAAGAAAAAAAAAGCAACGCAGCCATACCGGAGAAATTGTGGATGGCAATGGTCCTGACTTGGTACAGGCATTTCAAACAAAATGATGGGTTGAACCAGGTTTTATGACGCCAAACCTCCCACTTCCACTGCGATCTTTGGAACCGGTAATGACAAAAAATAAACCACAAACAACATGGTTGGGAGACACAATATAGGGATATTTAGCCAGAGGTGATTATCTCAGTACAGCAGACCAGCCAAAAACTAATTAAACAAATTAATCACCATATCTTTCAACTCACTTTTGAATTTTTCTACTAGTGGCTGATAATGAAGAAAGATTTTTTTTCAAAGATCGTATTTTCTTATAACCCTGCCTCAAAACTCCGTCATGGAGAAATCGGTATCTGATCTAAAAAATCTATGAAATGTGTGCAAGGTCTAGCATATCGAATAAGTTGTGAAGTATAAACGCCGTATGCAGGGGAAGTTTGTATATTGGTCTTTAGATTAGGAAAATTAATAATTTGAAAATTAAAAGCGTCTCTTGTATCGTAAATTTTTGTACTGAGATGACCACCATGGTCTAATTCGAGATGCCATTGGATTCGGTAGTCTCTTTAATTCACAACTCTGGAGGATATGGAACTTGTCAGTCACATACATGTAACGGGAATATACTAAAGTCATTCTCCTGTAAGTGGTCATCAATGTGAACAACATAGGTCATAGCCAGCATTCGAAGCATGCATTGTGTTAATTATATCCATACATATAATTTTGACGGGTTTCTTTGTTTTTTTGATGACCTTGGTATGGGGTCTGGGATCAAGGGCACATACATGTAAGATGGGGGTGGAAGGGGAATATTGTATCCCCGCTCCCCGCCCCTCCCCCTCCCCGCTCCTCGTCACCACAAAATAGCCACACCACACCACCGACAATGTAAAATTACCACCGCCTGTTTCACCACACCATCTATATTTTAACACCGCTTCAGCCACCGTTTCACCGTCCCTCTTTCCATCCCTACACAAGATGTTCACTTCGGCGACCTAGATGTATCGTCAGTTTCAAAAGGAGCAGCATTTGGGGGACAGTTCTCATGTTGAGCAAAACATTGATCTCTTTTGGTTTTAGTTCCTTTTCACTTTTTTTTAAATAACGTGTCTTTCTCCTCACCTTTAATATAATTTCTGTTCGCTCCAACATCATTTGGAATACCAGTAATATTGAAACTATGAGAAATTTAGTTCTGAAAGTTTTATTTTAAATACATAGTCCTTTTCGAGACTTTTTGATGTGTGTACGTAATACTATTTCTGACAGTGTCATGAAAGTAGAGGTTCAATAATAATAGGTATGTTGAAGTTACATTGTTCATTTCTCTAAGTAAGGTGAACAAAACTGATTTAAAAGTTTATGCATGTTTCCTTTTTAGATATATCACCAAATAGACACACAATAAAAACATCAGTCATTGACATTTTGGTAATAATAAAACTTCAAATGAGTTTAATGTTCATTTTTTGGAAAGACGAAACCGGTTCCTAGAACGGATAGCAATTATGACGAAACCGGAGCATTATATTTGACAAAGCCGGACTCCTTCGGCAAGCATGGGTCACAAAGAAAGTTGAATAATTTTTTAGTTCGAATAAAAAAAAGAGTAAATAATAGCTGACTTTGTATGCAAGTTATTTTTAAACAATGTTTCATTCAAAATATGTCAAATTTTGTTACCCGAGATTGCGTTTTTGTGAATAATTTGAGCAGCCTGTACAAAAACGTACGATTTTGCCATTGGTTCAGTTGATAATCGGCAAGTGAGAAGACAAATCATAACAAACATGGCCAGAATTTATTCTATAGATACCTCGGAATATGTCTAAAAAAGATTTTTGCATCTTGATAATATGTAAATAGGAAAAAAATCAACATTTTTATATCGTGTCCACTTGTTGACAGATTACCGGAAGTTGACAAAACATTAGGTACCGGATCTCTTTGACCACAGTTTTGACCTGGGAATACATTCGTTCTCCTCAAGAACGACCGTCTCCAATGCAGCCAATAGCCATCCAATACATGGAAAAATTAAGAAATTTTTCATGTGGCAAAGATGTCCCAGCACCATATAAAACAAGAAATGGGCATTTAACAGGCCTGCACAAGGCTTAGGACATAGTTTGGTGTAATAAACCATCTTGCTAAATTTCCAATCATTCTTCTTCACTGTTCCATAAAAAAAAATGTAAATGCACCCTCTTTTTCAATTTGTATCATTTTCAACATTCATCGGAACGAATGGGTTTCTGCCTTTTTATGCTCAACCTAGGAAATACAGGGTCATATAATGTTTTGGTTTATCTTGCTAAATATCCAATCGTTGCATAA